>JBAMBJ010000334.1:0-175407 GCA_037043495.1 Drosophila recens | reverse complement strand
TATTCAAAAATTTCTGATATCCCACAAAAAAAACCTCTTTACGAGGTAAAAGTCTAGTGACGAAAACATTTTCATGCCCCAAAATTTCTGATATCCAATTTTGTGACGAATAATTTTAAGTTTTACATATAAATTATTTTAAGCAAAATTTTTGCATTCGTGCCAAAATTTTGCTTAAAATAATTTATATGTAAAACTTAAAATTATTCGTCACAAAATTGGATATCAGAAATTTTGGGGCATGAAAATGTTTTCGTCACTAGACTTTTACCTCGTAAAGAGGTTTTTTTGTGGGATCAGCAAATACTCTACATATTCATTTTTAAGCCTTTATATATAATACTTAATAGTTTTTCATCGGCTTCAGTATCGGCTTTGATTATAATCAATTATGATTTTTGGTCTCCAGATACTCGTATCTTTTCCTTTGTTTTTTTTATTTATTTAATTAAAATCGACTAAAAATAGACTATAAAATGTTTGAAAATTGATTTATATCCGAATTTATTAACATGAAGTTTTTCGAAAGTTTTTTTTTAGTGCAAGTGTGTTTTTAATACAAACAACATCCACACCCAAAATATTGGCCTGTCAAGTATATCGAGCCCTTTTTGCGGATATAACGTAAGCGACATTTTTTCGAAATTTGTTTTTTAATGCAAATGTGTTCATTAATATTAATAGTATCTACATTCAAAATATTAAACTTTAATTGTTTATATTTCCGGAGATATTGGCCTGTCAACTATAACGTAAGCGACAAATGACACGAAGAAATCAACTTAACGAAACCTAAAAACCTTTCTCCTGTAAAATTTGCTTTTTGCCGCTTACGTTACTACACACGACACGAAGAAATGAACTTAACGAAATCTAAATAAATTTGCCTTTTGTCGCTTACGTTATATCCGCAAAAAGGGATCGATATAGTAAATCATGCGTGTGAAAACTCAAGATTTTAGCCTTTTAGTCTTGAGATCATGATCTCAGTAAATACTATGGGCAAGTTGTCTTAAATTTGATAGCTGTGGCTTTCAAAGCCTCTAAAATCTTGGTCAGAGAAGCCCCGTTCTTACACAAACTTATCAGCATATCTTGAAACCATGTCGAATTTCCTAAATGACCACTTGCTTTGTGTATTTAACTAATTCAAATGCTAAGAGTTGCCCCCGTTTAGTACTCAGAAAAAGGTCGAGCTAAATAACTGATAACAGCCATAATTCGACTAATAACTAATTTAACCTTTCTATTTGTTTATAATTAGTTGGCTGCAATCAATTTTTTGGCAATATTTATTGTATCGGTTATGCTTAATGCAGAGGCTTAAATCAAATGCAATTAAATTGCAATTATAATTTTCATATAGGTTTCAATACATTTTTGGGTAAATTTATGACTTTATAGATTTCTTACCTGTTGTGTCTCTTCTGACTACTGCAAGTGATAAATACAGCAAATAAATATTCTAAAACAGTGCCTAAAATTTAAAAAAGTTATCTAGACAGAAAACATCAAGAGAGAGGGACCTTTATTTCTGTTCCAACTAGTTAATTTTATAATTCGAAAACTTTTAATAAAATTAAATATTTATAATTTATTTCAGAAATGCATATAAGCATATATGCTAAGATCTCGGAACTGAATCGATTTGCTACCAGATTTTGTATTCAAATCCGATCAATTCGACCTTATTGTGAATCTATCCTTAACTAAGGCGTGTCAGATCCCATAAAGTACTAATCCCACAGTTATGAAAATATGTATCTTGATGAAACCTTTGGCAGACAGTACAGAGTTACATATGCCGAAAGCAAACGGATTAGATCCCTTTAAGGATCGGTTGAAAAGCAATTGGAAGCAAGTGGAAGCTTTTGTATTTTTTTTTAAATATTTTAGTATAGTACTTTGCTCCTCTAAGATACCAAATCTGCGGACTGTCGAAGTATTTCTTATAGCTTATGTTCCTTCGTTCTTTTCTCGCTCTTTCTTTCGCTCAGTCTTGTTGTCTTTTCAATATTCTCATTTTTGTTGGAACCCCGAACAAAATATGACTATGCTGCAAGAACAACAATGACAGACTGGTGCGTCTGTGAATTATGTGGAAGTGCTGTAGGCAATGTTTTATGAGGCATGCAACACCCGCTATCTCCCTCTCTCTATCTCTCTCTCTTTCGCAGCGAGTGTGTTATAATTTACAGCACAACAGTTGCAGACAGCTTGAGGGAAAAGGATCTGGATCTGGTTTTAAAGCAAGCGCCGGAAGATGCTGATTAAGTTCTGTTGTTGCTCGTATTGTAATTGTTGCTGTTTTTTTTATCCCTAAGCTGAGAATATTTAAATTCTCCTTCTTTGTTTCATTCCATTCAACTTTGCCGCCTAATTTGCAGGATTAAAATGCATTTTTGGAGGTGAAGAAAAACTGAAACGGAAACTAAGCATCAACTGCCACAAGAAACATGCCAGTATTGTTGTTGTTATTGTTGTTGCATTCAGATTGACAAGAAGTTTTCTGAGAAAATTGTGGTTGAGCAACCGCTAATTAAAAATGCATTTGTCTTTGCCGCAATGGCCAAGAAAAAGCGGTTCTTTTTGACCCGATAACTGGGCAACGTCTGCGGCTACTGTTTTTAAGGGCTAAGGTCTCTATCTCCCTCTCTCTTGTTCATCGCATAAATCTTTATTATCACAAAACGACAAACGAAAATGATATACAACAAAATTGAACAGAAACAGAAACGGAACGAAGATAAATATGGGTCCATGGAATTAAGAAATAAATAAATATACAACCAATAAAGCTGAAGACATTAACTTGGCTACCAGCTACAACTTCAGATTCGGATTCCGATTCAGCTTCAGCTTCAGCTTTAGATGAAGTGAAACTTAATTAGCTGCGGGTAGACAGTGCGGAAGAGGGAAAGGGGAATTGACTTGTGATGGAGAGAGAAGCGAGGTGAGGGAGGTCGGTCACATTTATGAGTTGATGGTCGCATCCTTCGTGTTATAGTACCTAATGAAGTGCACACTCAGCGCAAGAAAAGGATAGGCACAGTGAGCGAGAGAGTGAGACAGAGAGAGAGAGATATGAAAAGAGAGAGTAACATTTGGTCTTTTCCGCGCCTTTCATTAGCATGCAGACTAATTGTACCCCAGGCATGAATCCGCATCCGAATGCTTGATGTGAATTCTTCTTTCTTCTGCTGCCTGCTGCCTGTTGGCTGTGCTGCTGATTTGATTGGATTTGGCCAGTTGCGCCAGTTGGCAGTTGGGACAAACAATCAGAACTTGCAACAGCAACACCAACAGCAACAACAACAGCAGCAATAGCAGCTGCTAATGAAGTCATCTTATCAGCGTGCTGCATACAAATGCGTCGTCGCCATTTCGTTGCGTTTGCCAATTTCCGCCTTTGATTTATGCTTCCCAACGAGCGGCAAGTGGCAAGCGGCAAGTGGCAGGCAATGGGGCCAATTGCAAAATCGTTAAAGTAACTGTTGATGCAATCGATAAGCGGCTAGAGCAATCGCATTGATATGCACCAAAAGCTGCTATTGATTGGTGTAGATGTAGCCAACTACTTATTTTTTAAAAATGAAAACTAATTCGCATATACCATATACATAAGTGGAAAATAAATAAACAACATAAGGTATTTTTGATGGGATATAAAATGTGTGAAATTTATAATTTTTCATAAAACAATTACTTCCCTTGCTGTATGTGCAAAATATGTATAATAATACATCATAACATCACTGTTCAATAAAAACGAAAAACTATTTTAGTTTACACAATCTGTAAAAAAATAATTTACGTAATACAAATAAAATTGCTAATGTATGAATGTATAACCTTATTTTATACAATTTAATTACTTTTTTTTATAAAATTTATTTATTTATAAAATTTAAAAATTTTTATTTTCGTAACGTAAAAGCTTTAAATAAGCATATTAATATTGTCATTAGTTAAATCAAATCATTCATTGTCTGAAATTATAAATTTAGTTTTTCTTTTCAAGAATTTTAAAGTAAGATATCAATCAAGCTAAAAATGTAATGATTGAGCCTACTTTTAAACTCGGTTTAATGAAATCCTATAGCGGCATTGTGGTTAGATTAAATAATGAATTTCTTGTCTTGATAGATCTACATACATACATATGTCAAATCAATAAGTTTATGTTGAACATTAACTTACAATTGATTCTTCCAGGATTGATGCATATTAATGTTGCCATTCACTGATTGAAATATCAGCTAAGTAGCATTGAATGATGCAATTTCAGAAATGCAGAAACACTTATTTACATAGCTCAATTAACAGAATGATGCGCCTGAAACTAATAATTAAAAATAATTGATGCATACTAACGCTGCATCACAATAATCTAATGCATTAAATACTGTTTCATTGATTCACTTGATGATTAAGCTTTCCCTACTACATATTTGCATGAGTAACTTTAATTTGACGCCTCATTGTTGCCATTTGCAAATGTTTCCCCAAAAGAATACCGGAAATGGATCCATAACGTGGAAGCTTCAATCGGAACCATCGCAATTACTCAACATTGCCAAATTTCTGTATTTTCATGTATCTTTTGCCTTATCCGTATTTTGTTGTTGTACTATTTGCAATGTTTTTTTGTTTTGTCGCTTGTAGCTTTATCAGATCTTTTCGCAGTGGGAAACACAGAAAGAAAAGACAACAGAGAGTAGGTGAAACGGGCGAAGCAAAGACAACAATTAACACAGTAAAACACTTGGCTACCTTCATCAAAAGTGGCTACGAACACAAACAACAACAGCAACAGCAACAAAAAACACATCTGAAAGAAGTGAACATCATGCGGGTATAACAACAAGTAAAGAGAAGCAGGAAGATAGGAGGGAGAGACGGAGAGAGAAAGAGAGAGAAAGAGAGAGATGAAACCAAAGATTCGCAACAAAAATCTGCTCAATCACTTTTCACTTAACCCAAACACAAGAACTTCAAGTTGATGTACGGACCGAAGGAGCTGAAAACGAGAAGGGTGTGGAGGAGTGTGAGTGAAAAAGGGGGAAGGGGGGAGAGTAGTACACAAAGACGTGGCATATTGGTCAGGGGAAAGAGCCAGAGGGATCTGCAAAAGTGATGTGTGGGCTTTTGAACACCAAATATACAAGAGAACAAACAACAACAGACATAGAAGGGCAAGAGGGGGGCAGCAGAAGGGCACCAGAGGGGCAGCAAATGGGAAGGCGAGCAAAAAGCAAAAGCAAACTTTACTTGGCTGATGATGATATGCAAAAAGGCCAGGCCGGGAGCAAAGAGCACAAGCTGAAAGATTTGGGCAAAGGGAAAGTTGCTGGCAAAACAACAACAACAACATGTGTGTTCACATACAGGCTCACATATATGTATTGTATATATATATATATATATTGCTTGATATTTCATTCCTACTCCAAAAAGAGAAAGACGAAAAATGAAAACGATGCTACGTCAGCAGCAGCAGCATCCAAGGCAGCACTTGACCCAAAGTAGAGAGCAATGGGCGAGGGGAGAGAGAAGAGAGAAGAGAGGAGAGAGCTCTTCGTAAGGAGAAAAAAAGATGAGAATTGCTTGGACCAAAATATTTTGTAGTCGAAAAAGTCGACACGGGCTTCAGAAAACTTCCGGGACTAACCGTAAAATCGTGAATTGTAGTGAATTCATCGTTGCAAGCAGAACAATCGCAAGACTATCGATGTTGAAGCTGTAACCTATTGACTGATCACTAACAATACTGTTAAGACTTTCTATGTGTCATAAGATATTTGCACTAAAATTTAAACTTACATAACTAATATATCGAGCCCTTTTCGCGGATACAATGTAAGCAAAAAAAAAGCAAATTTTACAGAAGAGATTTTTAGGTTTCGTTTTTTAGGTTCGTTTAGTCGTTACGTTATAATATAAATATAAACAATTAATTTACATTTTGTAATAAATTTAAGCTCATTTGTTCAATGTCTAAACAAGGTGTTTGCCATTAAAAAGATATTACAACGTTAAATGTACAGAAAGCAATGGTTATTTTGAAAATATACTTGTGATAAACTTTTTATGCATGTACATTAAAAAGTTATTTCGTGACTTTTAAATTAATATGGATAAGTAATTATTATTTTTATATATTTTTTAATTTGTTTTTTTTTTTTGTTTTAAGCAATAAAAATTCATATAACCATAACTTTTCGCTGACGATGTTCCAGCCTTTCAATATTATTTAAAAAAAAAACGGTCAAAGGATTCTATAATAGTTGAAATGAGTTTTGTGCTTTCGATGAGGACAGTTTGCAATCATTTCCCTATTTGTTTACTGTGCAAATCTGGCCACACTGCCTCCGGGCTAAAGGCTTTGGCCAAACTTAAATGTTCATTAAAGCTCGAACTAAAGCTGGTAAGAGAAAGCAGGCGTTGCCTTCCTCTCTCTCCTTTTGCCTCTATCCGAGCTGGGTCCATATGACTTGGCAGCTTTTTTGAGGACTCGCTGCAATTTGTTATTTTAGTCTTGTTGTCTTCATTTTTGTTTACTAGGAGACGCCTGCACTTGGCTCTTGGAGGGGGCGAGGGCGAGGTCATGGGAGGGAGGCGTAGACTTATTGGCAGTTTCAATGTGTCAGCAGCAGGTGCCACGCCCACGCCCACGCCCACACCCATGCACATGCCCATGCCTCTTTTGTTGATGACGAAATTGCGTCAAATGGTTTTTTGATTTGCTGTTTGCGTAACTGAGCCAACTTCCCCCGATCCCCTTCAACCCCCTCCCCACCACGTTAACACTTTCCTCCTTCTATTTTATCTGGCAGCCAGCCTAATTGTGTATGCGTGTGCAGTACTCGAGCCTTGCGTAAATTTAACAAGTTGCCACTTGAGGCAAGCCAAGGCAGGCCGAGACAAACGAACAACAACAGCAACATCAGCAACAACAGCAACAAGAGAAACCTACGACTGGCAAAAGGCGAAGGGAGCTGGAGGAGGGAGGACGGGCAAATGTGAAAGGGGTGGGGGAGCAGTCGAAAGTCTCTCGCAAGGATTAATTTGATTTAGATGTTGAACTGTTGCCTCTTCGTTGAGGACTTCACACTTGTCCTACACTTTGCACTTTTGCACTCTTTTACTCTCTCTTTTACAGGGTATAACATGCTGCTCTCCCAAATTACAGCTCCATGAAACATTCTGGTATGGAAAACTTTCAAGCAATTCAAGTGGACAAATGTGACTTTCAACATTAACTGGAACTTAATTTGTTGAATAGGCTGGGTCTCATTTTTAACAGAACTACGCATTTCTCAACTCGGATCCCTATCAAATATAAAATAAACAAAAATAATAAAATAAATAAAAATGATAAGATGAAAATCCAAAATAAAACTTTCTTTTTGTACAATTTTAACATTCTTTTAAATTTCAAACACTTTTAAAGCTTTAACCTTTTAAAAAAAATGTCCATCCTATCTCTATGATAAGAAATATGATATTTAATACAAATATCTAAAATACACAAATTCAAAAAACATAATTTATGATTTTTAATCGAGCTGTTCCATCCTCTCTTGAAACACACACTAATAATTGTTTCTTTCCGACTTGGCGATTTTTCACAAGGATTCAACAGGAGCCGGAATGTTTCAAAAAGGATTTCAAAATACGTGTACATGCTGACACTATTTTCCAATCTTTGCTTTTACAAATTATTGCATAGAAATCTTGAAAATTATTGAAAATTTGTAAGACTTAAAAAAGCTTAAGATATGAAGAGCATTCGAAGGTTGACTCATTTGTTGGCCATAGTAAATGTGGCAGCTTGATTTGTGTAGTTGTTGCTGGTTCATTTTTCTTCTTTTTTTCGGGGGCAGGCAGCTAACAAAGTTGCCACGTTGCCACGTTGCCGTTGACAGCTCAAAAAACACTTAAAACGCTGATTTACGTCACGTCTTAGACAGGCACCCTTAGCACCCACCCGCAATGGGAACTTTCCCCCCATTCGAGATCATTACAACGCACAAATTTGGGCGCATTGGCAAATTGACTTGGTTGACTGCAGGCTGACTGACTGACTGACTGGCTGGCTGACTGGCTGGATGGATTGTTGGCTGTTTGGCTAAATGTCTGCATGACGTGGCTACAAATCGATGAGGTGCCAACTCCCCCCAATTAGCACGGATGTGAAACCCTCAAGCCTTTCAATTGCCAGCAATGGCTGCTCAACTTAACTTAACTCAGCTCAGTTTCGCTTCTACTTCTACTTCTGCTTTCTACTTTTCCTGATTCTTCTCGTTCGGATTTTTTCGATTTAATTTCGTTGTTGTTGCTATTTTTTCTCTTCGTCCCTCTCTATCGCACACTCTCTTTGACAGCTGCAAATTAATTAGATTTAATTATTTTCTGCCGCTGCTCGGTTCGTCCATTGATTGCGCCTAATTAACTGTACTTGAAGTTGGCGCACGCCTCAAAATTCAATCATCCATCAAGGCCAAACATGTGCGGGGGGGGCCTCCTAGCACCTAGAGAAGAGAACCTCCTCATTCCCTTCTACTATTTGGACAATGTGTTGCAATTATGTAAGACATCGGCAAAGGCATCAATCAATTAATTTCTTATCAATGCATTGTTTAAAATGTGAAGCACACAATTCGGGGAAGGGGAAAGAGATTTAGTAAAATGGAAAATATCAAAGGGTTTAAGGGTCGGAAGATGTTGTAAGTTGAGGGGAAGTATTGTCGGCGAGAATACATTTACATAAAAATGTAATTACACTTTTATACATATGTTAAATCAATACTACCAAAAAAAATGCCTTTTCTGATAGTTTTTTTTGTCTGCAAATTTTTGAATAACTTAACTGAAATCAAGTGAAGAATTTATGTACATATAATTTCGACTGTGTTTCACTAATTGATTTGTGCGGAATGAACTTTGGATTTGAAATACAAAGCTTCCATTGAGTTCATAACAATGAAAATACTTTAATTTAATTTGAAATATTTTGAGATGCCCTCAATCAGCGTGCAGTCGTTTGTGGAGCATGCTGTGTGTGCTCCACATATTATTATATTTATTAGATGTGTGTTACGTGTGTCTACACACACATATCTTGATTGTAGTAATTAACTTTAAAGTCATTTATCAATCAGTCAGTCAGCAAGAATGTGTCATGCCAGAGAGCTGCAGCCAAAAACCAAAAACCAGCAAGCCAAAAGGCAACACAAAATTGAATGGACGCTGCGGGAAACAACAGCAACCACAACAACAACAGCATCATCGTTGAAAATAACAACAACGTGTCTCCACAATTCGATTCAAGTCGAGTCGAATCAAGTCGACAAGTGTGCTAAAAACCATTCACGACAAGGTCGCAATCGCACTCACATTCACACTCGCACTCGTGGATCGCACTCGGAGTCGCATTCACACTCCATGCGGAGGCCGCAAAGCCGAAAATTGGCTTACAATTGGCTTACGAAGCGGCCAAGCGGCGACTAAGTAAATCAAACGTCAAGTGGCCCAAAGAAAACAGCTAAGAAAAAAAATAGCCAACTAAACAGGGCTAACAGACTAGAAACTGCCATGTAAATACTCAAACGCAAGTAATTGAACTTGCGCTTCCAATTGTCTGGGTAGCTATGAAATAGAAAATATTTTGATTCAGTATTTAGTATCTTATCTAACTCATAATTAAAGAAACTATTAGCTTGTAAAATAAATACATCGAAGTTCTAATATGTTAGTTATATATGAGAGAAAACGTTTTATTGGATCCTTTTTTTTACATTAATTTAAACAAGACCACTATGAACGGCAGTTTACGCTAGTAACGAAAGCATTACAAAGGGGGCGAAAAGTTTTTTTTTAAGCCTAAAAGCCAAAATTATTTAATTTCAATATTTGATGTTTTAAATTTAATGTCGTTCGTCACAAAATTCGAGGACAGAAATTTTGGGACAAGGAAATTATTTTGACACTTGATTTGTACCTTGAAAATTTGAAAATTCAACTCGGTTTCGAAAACGTTTCGATAGCAGTAAGTCATCGACCGTATCAGCTGTCATGAAGAGGAAGAAATTGCTCAAATAACAACAAGCTAAGTTAATTTTTCAAAATGCCATCAGCTTTGGATATTGTTTGCTTGCAGGCCAAGCTGATTGACCTGTGAATGTGCATATTCATATTGACACGAAGCAAATGATCCAACTATGGAGAGCCAGAGCTGTCATCAATTCAAAATTAAGCTTTAATTTGTATCTTAAATACGATAAGATTTATTTATTATTTATTATTATAATTATCAGTTTATAATTTTAGGTTTATTTTAAGGCCCTATTCTCTTTCAGCAAAAAATTTGTTTCGACTTTTTTTTTGCATTTATTTATAGCTTGGGTAGTTGTGAATATGCCCCTAAAAGGATTTTTAGAAATTCGAAATACTTAAGGAGATATGGCCATTTTTATCCAGCAATGTTAGTGTTAATGCACGTGGAGTCAAAACTTTGAACGCGTTTATCTCGAAACCACGTTTTTCGAGATGGCGGCCACGATTCCGCCAGTTCTGTTGAACCGATTTGGATGAAACAAAGTTTAATCGACGTAGAATTGTCACCATTCTGGCCCGTAGTAAAATAAAAATTTTGCGATTTTTTTACTATTTTTTTTTACACTAAACTACAAAAAAATGGGTCAAAATTCGATTTGTCAATTCAAGTGGCCGCCATTTTGTCAAAAAAAATCGCAAAATTTTTATTTTACTACGGGCCAGAATTACATCTATACTGATTATAACCCCGTTATTTTTTTTCATTTCCGACGCTTTTTGCGTTTTCAAATGAGAATTTTTTCAAAAAAGGTCCAAAAACAGCAAGCTGAAGGAGAATAGGGCCTTAATGCTTTAAATGGCATTTACATTTAAAACCGGTGACTCTAAAGCACACGTTTTGAAAACGACAATTATTGTCGATTTTCGGAATTCGGAACAGCAATCAACTCGTTTTGTGGCAAATCGACTCGTTTTCGGAATTGAGAACAGGCCTGAATAAATGCCAAACAGGCATGCCACATAAATCTCTTTCACTTGAATTTCACGTCAATTTCATTTCTCCGTGCCACAGTCCAATCACCTAAACAATTTTGGGTGAGACGAAATCATCGCTCAATTCACTGGCATCCGATGCCATGAGAATAATGTCACATTTTTTGTCCGAATTTTTGAATTTAGAGTTGTCTAGTAGTTTGTATTGTTTGCCGCGCCAAAAAGTTTTAAATTTTTTTAAGCTATAAAATATCAATTATTATATAATTAAATTAAATTATATTAATTAAAAAATAAATGAAATAAAAACCTATTATTCTGCAATGATAAACTTAAAAAATTTGCTTAACAAACCCTTGGGAAATTTAATCTGAGAAGGGGCCAACCCTAGTAGCCTATTACGAAAAGGTTGATGAACATGCTTAAAAACCTAAATCACACGAACTTCTGTGGCACGGAGAAATTTTCGAAGTGGAATTGCTTTTTTCTGAAATCACTTTCACTAGTGTTTTTTGTGGCATGCCTGAAAGTGTTGGAAATACAGACATATGTGTGCATATAAATCACTATGATCGGCAGTCAACGCTAGTGACGAAGCGCAAATACCAATATATATGAAGAAAAAATTTGAAATTTAATTTAAAAAGCCGATCTGATCGAGTTATCAACCGATATAAAAGTTAAAAGTGCATTGGAAGACTTTTGGCAACTCACCTGTTCCAAAAAAATGTGGGCATATAAATAATGGTTTGTATTAATGATGTCTTAAATCAAAGCCAAAACAATAAAATAATAACTAAAAAGGCATTAGGATAGGATAGGAGTGTAGTTTAGTTACATTTTAACAATTTTAATCATGTATGCCACAGAAATCACTAGTAAATTCAGAGAAAAGCAATTCCACTTCGAAAATTTCTCCGTGCCACAGAAATTCGTGTGATTTAGGTTTTTTAGCATGTTCATCAACCTTTTCGTACTAGGCTGCTAGGGTTGGCCCCTTTTTAGATTAAATTTCCCAAGGGTTTGTTTAGTAACTTTTTAAAGTTTATCATTTCAGAATATAAAATTTTTATTTTATTTCTTATTTAATTTATATTATTCAATTTATTTATATAATAATTGATATTGCATAGCTTAAAAAAATTTAAAAGATATTGGCGCGGCATAAAATATAAGAGTTACAAGTTACAAACAAGACAAGATCGAAACAGTTCAAAATGTATTGCTTTAATTTATTTTTAACTTGTTTTTTTTTTAAATTTTTATATTAAAAATTTGAAAATAAAATTGTATTTAAAAGTAACACCATAACTCCTATTACACATAAAAATATTTTTTTTTGAAAAACCGAAATTATCCCTTATAAATTAAACGGTTTTTTCAGTTTACATAGTTTCGGCTTAAAGGTTTTGGTCAAATAAATTTTTTTTTTTCGGTTACGGTTTCAGTTACGGTATTCAATTTTAATCGGTTTTTAACGCGTAAGGGTTACGGTTTCGGTTAGGGTTTTAATCCCTGTTGGAAACCAACATTTAGTTTAAAAAACTGTTTTGCTTTCATTTTGTAAAACGAGTATCAGAACCAAACACACAAAATGAACTGAATCATATTGCTTCAAAGAGAGTATTCAAGTCAAAGGTTAAATTAACTATTTTAATTTAAATAAAATATAAATTTTACTTAATTCTCAATCTGAAATCTGAAAATGTTCCCTATCCAAACGTTCTGTATCAGCTGAAACTGGGGAGGGTGCAGAATAAAAACGTAAAAAATAAATAAGAACAAAAGATAAATAATGATCGAAAAATGAAAATGCTTGTATTTGTTGGTATGGCAATCGGGCATTTTCGAAATGTTGGCCCACAAATGTTTCGTGCCTGCCTGATAAATGACAAAGGCGGCCATTTATTAAACTAAACTACAATTATGGTTGCTGACCGCACGCTGACCACTGAGTGGGGTCAGAAGGTCACCGAAGTGGGGGCTGGAGACCGGAGGGTTGGGGTGTAAAGAATGGCATTGAAATGGGCATTGGGATCTGGATTTTGACTTTAGCAGTCTGCATGCCAAATTCGAGCATTAACTGCCATTAGTTGTGGGTTCTCCGATACGAGATGACGACTGCTGAAGGCAGCTGATGATGATGCGGCATGATGGGGCATGCGGCTCAAACTTTTCCACTTTGCAACTATTTCAAAAGTAAAGCGAAACTTGACCGACTTGCCGCTGTTACCCCCGAGCCCAATTGAGCCCCTAGACCGCAGTGTCAACGCTTTTTGGTGCCAGCTTCTGACGACGTCGATTTCCAATGCGATTCATGTCTGCTGATCCCCCACTTTCCTCCGTTCACCTCTCCTCCTCTCCCAACCACATCCCCTCTTTCCCCTCTCGTCTTGGTGGCTGCTGGCTGGTGCATGATTTATGATTTTGCCAAAAGTATTTCTGTGGCCAAAAGCCTCGAGCGGGCCAGCGTTCAAAGTTGTCTGCTCAAATCATTTTAATTGAAAATTACACATGAGCGAAGCCAGAAAAACGTATGAAATCCGAAACTCGCAGGTCTATAACGAAACTGCAACACTCTACTCAATTTATTTTAAACAAAACAAGAACAGAAAAATTGTCTAAGAACCGTAAACAGAGCTGATAAATAACGAAGCTTTTCTCATTGTTAATTCTGTACAAAAAAATAAATAAATAAAAAATTTAAATAATAGCAAAGTAATAAAATAAACTATAGGTAAATAAAAAACACAAAAATCCTTTAACCCTTGGTACATCCGGAATAGGGACATCGAAAGGGACCTAAAAATTCCCATGATTGGCGATGTACTTCAAAGACTCTCTGGAAACTATGTGCTACGCCTTGGTGGACATCCGAACTCTCTGGCCAAACGACTCACCATTAAGGCCAGAAAAAGAAGACTTAAAAGGTGTCACCCACTCGATCTCCCTACTAGGATATTTTTGTAAATAGATAACTGTATATAGTGTATATAATTTTTATGTAATTTTTAGTTTTAAGTTCCTATTTACTAGTTCCTATAACTAGACTAAGTTGCCCCTTAGGTAACAGCAAGCTTGTTTAATAAAATTACTAATTTTTTACCAAAAAAAAAAAAAAAAAAAAAAAATCCTTTAAAAAAGCAGATATAAAAAAAAACCGGGATCGCAAATAAGAGTTTTAAGTAAGAAAAACATCGAACACTAAGAAAATGACATTGACATAGAGAAAATGGCACATTGTTTATTTTCGGAAGAACTATCCAGACACAATATCTATTTTTATTTAAAATTCTTGTTTTTAATTATTTTTAACTTTTATTTTTAATTTTTATATTTCAATTAAATTTTTATTTTTAATTTTTATAATTAATATTACCAAAATTGGGGAGAATTCCAACGTCAAAGTTTATGCAGTTGTCAATCAACTCAGAAAGGCAAAGGACATTAGAATATAGCCAATGAGTCAACGTGAAACTCTGTGCATGTGTGTGTGTGCGAGTGTGGGTGTGGGTGTGTGTGTGTGTGTGTGTGTGTTATGCGGGGCCAAGCTAACGCCCCACAGATGGACAAGTTTCGCTTGTTGGGCTTGGCTTTGGCCAAGAGTGTGGGTCTGGTTAGGTTTGTTTCTCGGCTCTGTGCCTGAGACTCTCCGGTCTCTTTGGTCTCTGTGCTCTGGACTCCGGACTCAGGACTCAGGACTCTGGCATTGGTCTGGGCCTGGGCACGTTCACTAGCTACCGGAAATGTCCATTCACTTGCATATTAACAAAGTTCCGCACAGGCAGCGACGTCGACGTCGACGTCGTCGTCGTTGGACGGACTCTGCTTGCATATACTTGGCAGTACTTAATAAACTCTCGGGACTTGTCCCACACACATACACAAGTAGAGAGGAAGAAATATAGAGGGAGAGAGAGAGAGAAAGAAAAAGAGAAAGAGAGAGACATAAAGAAAGAGAGAGAAATACTCGTATGTAACTAGCTCGTACATCATATAGTATGACGACGATGACGACGACGACGACGGTGGCGGTGGCGGTGGCGGTGGTGCGTTGCGGCGGTGGTGCGGTGGTGCGGTGGTGCAAGTCACAGTTGTGGCCTTTAGAGTAGTGGCCTTTCCATGGCATAGCATAGCATACAACTGTGCGGCCGCCTGTGGCGCTCTGACTCTGACTTTGGTTCTGGCTCTGGCTAAACTTAACTGAAACAGGAAAGTATTTCGAAGGCACCGGAAGCCGGAAGCAAGCAATAATTCAAATGAATCTCAAATCAAATCATTACAAAACATTTACAAAGTATGCGCAGCACGCTGCACAAAACCGCAGGAATCTACTACAGCCAGTATGAAGCCACCCAAACCACCCAAGGCCACCCAGTCCACCCACTCAGCATACACCTGAACTTGAAGACACAGCCTTGAGCTACAACGATAACTTTCAATTGCAGCAGTGGCGAGTGGTGTGAGGCAGCATGTGGCAGGTGGCAGGGGCAACTGGACGCCATAGAGCGGCAGTCAGTGATTAATTTCTATTATTATGACACTGATTAGGGCCACTTACAGGCCCATTACAGCCATGGCCAGCATGGGAGAGACAGACACCACATGACCAGGCAGGCAACTGGTCAATGCAACTGCGAGTGCTGTACTCGTAGGAGTTGGTGGAGCTGCGTTGGTGGTGCGAGAACGAGCATGAGAACATTTATCAAGTCATTGGCCCACCACATGCAGCGGCCGTTTGTCTTGCACTTGACCAGACCAATACCAATACCAAGACCCGTCCAAGCCAAGGCAACTAAATCAACAGACCAGCAGGCAGGACAGGCGCCAGTTGCCCACTCGACAGTCACCCGGTCAGCAGTCACTTGGTCAAGAGTCAAACGGTGACCGGTTACCGGACCAGGTTTCAGGACCTCGGCAGCGGCACGTGCCCCAAAAGGTGTCACAGGGCCATTAAAGCAAACGAACTGCAAACGCTGAGCAGCTTTGAAAACTTTGCTGTCAAAAGACAATTCACGAACATTAAATGCTCTCACATATAAAATGCATATGTAAATTAACTACAATAAAATAATTTAATAATAAATACAAATGTTTGAGGCAAGCGAACTTCTAGTTCATTTAAAAATATATGATCTTGAACTGGGCAATACATAAGATCCAAAACCTTTTTTAGCTAAACTGAAAATAACATTGTAATCGGATGAATAGCTTGCAACGTCTTTGTATGCATTTCAGAGAATGGTGCTAATGCATGCATTCATTTATATTTGAATCTATATATTAAAAAAAATTGATTCAAAAAACGTCTAATAAATAAATCAAAACTATAGTAAGACTCTCAAATATTGAGTTAACATGTTGATCATAAAACATTTTTTGTTTTGTACTTTCAATTCAAGCTTTCTTATTTTAGGCGTATTTTTTTTTTAGAAACCGGTCTTTTTAACAGTTAAGAAAGCAGCTAATAAATATGAAGTATTAAGAAGCTTTTTTTCAAGCGAAATATTAAGCTAAAATGCTAGTTTTTATTAGTATTCCAAAATTACTAATCATTGTCAATAAATAAAAAAAAAGATTTTATGAAAAACAATATAATTCAATTCACTGATAAAAAATAAGCTTTTCCAATGCATTCAGCTAATAATTATTATCTCAAGTTTAAATGTTAAAATATAATCTAAGCTGTTCCTGGAAAGTTGGTTAGTAATATTATTTCTTTTTCATACTTTAAAACAAACAAAATTTATAATCATATTAATTCGCTTGATCTTACAAAATTGGCAGCTGTGACTGTTAACTACCCATTTTCTGAGCCACCTCAATATTTTTCAGCATTAAAAACGTATTAAAAAATTTATATATTGCATTAAGGAATTTATTAAATAATATTCTGTGAATAAATAAATAAGTTAACTTTTGCCTAGGCGTATTAAAAAAAAATTAAATTAAATTTCGATGTAAAAAAAAAATGTTGCTTATGATAATACCCAAAGGGGGAAGTTGAGGCATGTGTGGCAACTGGAGCTTTCAGCCGCGATTGGGACGCACAACGACGACCTGGGGCCGCTTTTTGCCATTCTTGCCCTTGTTGCCCTTGCGGCGACGCCGCTGGCCGTTGTTGTTGTTGTTGACGCGTCGGCGACGTTGCACGACACCGCGGCGAGTGTTGCCGCCTGCGGGCCGCTGGCGCTGGGCCACGCCCTGGGCAACGATCTGTGGCAGCAAGTTGTTGACAGGAGTGGAGCCATAGATGACCTGGTTCAAGGCGGCCTGATTGTTACTGATGCCAGTGCCAGTTGTGCCGGTAGACGTTCCTGTCGTTCCCGTTCCTGTAGCCGTACTCGTACCGCTTCCCAGATTCACATAGATGGCATTGCCATTGCCCGTTCCCGTGCCCAGGCCGAGTCCTGTTCCGACATTTGTATTCGCTGGACGCAGTTGCTCCAGCATGTCCTGCTTATTGGTGATGTACTGATTGAGTGCGTCATTGAGTCCATTGTTGTTGTTGTTGCTATTCAGATTGCCATTCAGACCGGCGGCCAGGAAGCGCAGCTGTCCATTCTCATTGCCGTCCTTGACAAAGATGCCCGCCAATCGGGACTTATCTGCCGCATCAGCGGAGGCAGCAGCAGCAGCGGCAGCAGCAGCAAAATCAGAAGCAGCGATCGCGAGCAGCAGGCAAATAAAAGCACCTCGGATCATTGTGGCTGGCTGGATGTTGACGGTTGACTGTTGACTTGGCCAACAAGCCAGCCGGCTTTTATAATGGCCCCAACGCTCGGCTCGGAATGATATGCAAAAGTTGAGCACTCATGTTGCCTTCTCCCAAATTCACGCTTTCTTCGCAACGCATACTTATTGATTCTTTGCCGAATTATTATTTCGCAAAATACT
Source organism: Drosophila recens (assembly GCA_037043495.1). Classification (NCBI taxonomy): domain Eukaryota; kingdom Metazoa; phylum Arthropoda; class Insecta; order Diptera; family Drosophilidae; genus Drosophila; species Drosophila recens. Next base: position 157,458 of record JBAMBJ010000334.1, on the reverse strand, counting down.
CGATATCATTGCCAGACTTTTCTTCTATTTAATTTCTCGATCTTTGAAATTCGATTTGGCATTAGAAAGCCGCACGCCCTCCAGCCAAATCGCATTGAAGAGAGCAGCAGCTCCGTCGCCGTTGCCGTTGCCGTTGCCGTTGCCTATCAAGCGTGTCAAGTACTTAATCTCAATGCGTATTGTTTGACCAAGATCAACACGAGATCATCAACCCAACTCATTGCGGCAATCAGTGTTTCAATTGCCACTTTATCAGTCTCATTACAGAATGAAATTGAAAACTTTAGTGAAAAGAGAATTAGTTTTCATAAATGCCAAATAAGGAAGAAATTGTTTATCGAATATGATTAAAGAACGAGCATTCAAATATGCTCTATTTTATAAAATTGAATTAATTGCACTGTTAGAATGATGATCTTTAAATTTTTCTTTTTGACTGAGTCTAGATAACTTTATTTCGTTATAGGAATAAGCTGTAAGGTCAATAAAACAGATATACTTTACTTAGTTTCTACATTTAAATGTCAGATCAATAAAGAGTCGCCAATCTGCCACATATTTAACTTTCAGCTTGAATATACATATGTAAGTGAAATGTTCGACTATCACCCAACAAAATAAAATGTAAATAAATAAAAAGAACAGTCAATAAATTATATTCTTTGACTGCTAAGCTACAGCCATAGTGTTTAATGACTGTCCCATAACAATAGATTTTAGATCTAATAATAAAAGAAAATATATATAAACAAATTGAAGCTTATTTGTATTTGAGTTTTCAGTATTCAACCTCTTTTAACAAATTCTTGGGAATGGTTTCTCCCAAGGTTCGCTATGCTAAATTTGCACATCTTTCCCCTTTATTCTTATGTATGTGTGACAGGAGTATGCGCATTTAATTAAATTGCCAGCCTGTAAAAAGACAACTACTTGCAATTTTCAACAGACCTTGGCCCACTGTGCGTGTGGCATGTGCGTGTGCCTCGCCCGCGGGGTTTTGCACGCCTAAGTTGGCGAAAACGACAGTTGCCGACTGTCTGGCGGGGGCTGTTGAAATAAATTTCACTTACGCCAACGCAGCACACACTAACACACACACACACACATATGCATAACAAACACAGGCACCCGCACACACACACACACACATGTGCTGTGCGTCGTTTACTTGGCAATGCAATTACAGCCGCTAACCGCGCGTGAAAATAGCAACACAGCACTTGCAACAACAACAACAACAACAATAACAACAATTGCAGGAGTAACAAGTAAGTACGCTCTAGTGGCAAGTACTCGACTGCAAGATGCCCCGTCCAAAGGACTTTAGATATCCTATAAAGCAGTCGAGAGCACGTGCATGCTGTAATAATCTTATTAAAATAAATAATATTAGATTAAATAAAATTGTAATTTAATTGAATTTAATAAGCTGGATCTTCGTAGGATATACACAAACTTAAAGCCCAAACTTGTAGTTTCTATCTTTTAAATTACTTCAGACAAAAAGTTTCCACAGTAAAACTGTAAGTTCCGTGAGATGCCCAAAGAAGGAAATAAAGAGGGAAATAAGACAATACAATTCTTAACTATAATCAAATGTAAATAGAGAAAATATTCACAAAAAAAAAGTTTATCTATTTTTTCTTGCTATGACCAAATAAGTTTTAAATTCTTAATGAAGAGTTAAAAGTATTGAGTTTGAGAAAATATTAAAACGCGAATGAATTAATCAATAAATTGAAAGATTTATGGAAACTGCTGCAGCTCCACACAAAATGTGTTTGTCTTAATATCTATTACTAAAGTTGTGAAAATGGCACGTGATATCATGGCCTGTGTGCTATGGGTTCGTGGAAAATTTGGCAAGTAAATGATACAATCTGTACTTTAAGATTAATAATTACACCCGACAGTACGCCTTGGAACTGGGGAATATATCATAAGATCCAAAATTAATAAATAACATGTACAATTTAATCTCTTCTGTCGGTCGCAAAGGCTTGCACAAAACAATAATACCTTTTTGTGCACACTCGCTGTGGCTGCAGGGTATAGCAACAACAGCAACAGAAATTGTAATTGCAATAACAACAACAACAACAGCAGCAGCAATCGTTGCTCGTTGCCGTTAACGTTGCTGCCGCTGAGCGGCTTAAAGCAGCGCAATGACAATTAACAACAGGCGACGAAACAACAACAGCAACATCAAGAAGAAGAAGAAGAAGAAGAAGACGAAAAACAGGAACAACAACGAAGACGCCGCCCAGCGCCATATCAATGACAACGACAGCGACAACGATAACGTTAAGGAAAAGCGGAAAATGCGAGAGCGCTCAGTAGGCAGAGTCTTGCGAGGCTGGCAGAGGTAGGAAAACCAGCAGCAGCGGCAGCCTTACGCATATTAACAGGCTTGAAATTTTTGCAACCAGAAAGAGAAGGACGGGGATAGAGGGGCAAAGGGGGCGTGGCAGCAAAGTGTAGGACATGCAGTGGAAAACGTTAAACGAAAACCGCACGCACTTCATTTTCACGTGCGATGCCAGTGAAAATGCATCGGGCAATAGAATGCCAGTCAAAGTTTTTGCCACAGTGCTACCTCAACGGCGTAACATACCCCCCATTCCCCCTTCCCCTTCGCTATTCCCAACTTTCTGTTTAACCTATGGCAACCGCACTTGATATTGCCCCAATGCTGCAGCGGCAGAGACAAAACAAAAAGCTGTTCTGGCCAAATGGGGAAAATTGCAAGGAATTTTAAGTGAAATTCCTTGACATTTTAATGGGGTTGCGATTGGGCACACTCAAGTGCAGGCGTTCGAATGGGAGAGAGGTGCCTGGAGGATTCGGAAAGGAAGGGATCGAGAAGTATCAATGGGAATGGCAATGGGTATGGGCCTTTCACATGACAGTTCCTGATGCTTTTCATCCCGTAGAGAGATACGCCTCTGGATTCACGTAAATAAGTACTAATGCCCAACGATGCATTCGATTGTTCAATCGGCACAAATGACAAAAGTAACACGTTCCTGAAGCTAAAATCTTGGTCAATTCAAGCAAAGCAATTCAGAAACATTTGCTGATATAACCAAAAAAACAAAAGAAAATGTCGAAATAGTAATAGGAAATCTTAGGTATACAGTTGTATGTTATAATACGCGAGTCGTATAATAATTCATTTTAATTTTCTTCTTAATCACTTCTAGATCACATTATAAATGTTCGTAATATATTTACAAAAATTAAAATATCAATACACATAGCAAAATTATTAAAGTATACCAAAAATTATACTTTATTTTAAGCACAAAACATGATTTAAATGAACTGTAAAAAATTTCAATTATTTTTGAATAACATAAAATATAAGTAAATAAAGTAAAAAAAAAAACAAAACTCCATTAAATATTTGGTCAGAATATTCTAACCATAAAAATCAAGCTTAATTAATATCAAAGTATAACAAAAAAAAAAAATACCAATTTTACCATACACTTAACATTTGAAGTAAATGTACTGAAGTTGATTTCAAACAAATTTCAATAATAGAAAATTAAATAAATAAAGTAAATTCTATAAAATCTCAAGTCTGAAAATACCCACAACAAAACTTAAGCTAAATTCCGAGAATTGTCAAAAGTCCTAGGGCGTTTTTACACTTTTTTAAAGAGCTCCAGCTTCAAATGGAGTGTGTGTTGTGTGTGTGAATACTTTTGAAAATAATTGTCAATGTGGCACGTGATATCAATGCATTAACGGAAGTGTTTTTCTTTTTGGGGTGTGTCTCTGTGTGTGTGTGGGTGTCCGAAAATAGGCACGGAAATGTTACAATCTATGCTTAGAGATCAATAATCGCTCCCGACAGTACGGCTCCCCCTCAGGTCCAGGTAAGCCCTGGAACATTGAAAAATGTTGCAAGCCAAAGTCATAAAAAGGCCGCATCTCGGGAGGGGACAAAAACGATGCTTCTTCAGTCAGTCAGTCGACTCATCAAATGACAAACAGACGCACCAAATAAATAACAAAATGGGAGCAGGAACGTAGAGAGGGTGTAAGTTGGCGGGGTTGGGGGATTCTTAGCTTACCACTTAAGTCGCTGGCATTTGGCAGCCCTGTGGGCGACAAATTAACACACAGCCAGGAACAACAGGAAGCGGCTGCTGCTGCCTTAAAACACGAGACAAAGAGAAGTTGACGATCTATTTAAAGAGCAGACGCAGACATTTGGGATATATATACTACATATATATGAATGTGGGGTGTGCATACTACATGGAGGGTGGGTAAGCGATCAGTTGTCCCCCCCTAGAAGCCATGTCGCACCTTTATTAATTGCAGTCGACGATGATGCAGACGCAGCCAGACGAGCATTTGACATGTTTAATGCGAAAAACGCAGAGACAAGGGGAAGACCGTAGAGTGTAGAGAAAAGGAGAAGAGAGTAGAGCGGAGAGCGGAGAGCGGAGAGCGGAGAGATGGGAGAAGAGAGAAGGGAGGGAGAGAGGATGGGGCTCGAGAACTTTTGTAGCTATTTTCGGATAGCGTCGAGACGTTGACATAGGCTGAAAGAAATTCTTTTCAACTGTATCTATTTGGGGGCCTGGCAACAGATTCCGATGCGGATTGGGATTCGGGTGAAGATACAGATACAGATACAGATTCCAGGCAGCCAGACATTCAGACATCCAGACCGTAGACAGCTGACGCCACACAGGCCACAAGTCCAAAGTCCCAGGGCAAAGTCTTACGAGCATGTAATGAAAGCAAATAATGCCATGTACAGATACAGATACAGATACAGATACAGATACAGATACAGATACAGATACAGATACAGATACTATGCAGTTGCAGATGCAAATACATGTATCTGCATCTCTCCATGTCTGGAGAGATCTCTGTCTTTTTCTTTGTCTGGGTGATTGCACTCGGCTGACGGATCAAAATGAGCATTTCTTTCCCGAGTTGTCGGTCTGTCGAGTTGTCCAGTTGTGCCTGCATTAACAACAACTGCAATAACAAAGACAACATTAGAACATTGTCTTGTAACAACTGTCTCACAGTTGACATAAGTACTCGTTTCTGATAGATCTTTAGATCATTATTACTATCTTAAGATTATCAACACAATTTCCACAGCCATTTATATTCAGTTAGTTCTAGTACAACCATGAATATGCAAGATCTCTGTAAGCTATTATGTCACCATCTATTGTAAATAAATATCCTGGAAAATTAATTAAATGCTAATCAAACATTATTTCAATTTTTTTTCAAACTACCTGGCATTTACTATTTTCCATTTAAGTAAAAAACAATTATTGTTTATGTTTTTGTGATTTCTTAAAATGAATTTAAGGCGGAGATCCAAAAGTTAAAATTATTAAAAAAATTTAAATTTCAATTTTGGATCAGAAATCACTTTTATTCCCAGCTTTGGCAAATAATTTGTAACATAATTTTTTATTATTAAAGTTGAAAACTAAGAGTTATTTTATGATTCTTAAACAAATACTGAAATTTACAATTATTTTCATAATTTTAGTTTACATATCAAAAACATACTCGCTTAAATTGAATGTTTTAACAAAAATTAAAAATAAAGTGTGCTTCCCGAATTAGTGTATCTAAGATTTTCCCTTTCTTCTAGATAATTCTAATCAGGCTTGGCTTGTTCCAGCCCCTAACTCTTAATTGCGATCCCCAGTCATATAGTCAACGGATAATTATTTAATCTATACTGATAACTAACTACATTTTAACTCTCCCCCTTCGGCACCTGATAAAGTAAGAGTCTTGAAGAAGAAGGAGGAAACCTACGACTGTGAGCACTTCACATGATTATCATCATCAATTTGAGGCTATGCGAGTGACAGCTGCAACTGAGCTGCTTGTCACTTGTGGCAAATTGCAATTGAGATGACTTATGCTTTATTTTGTGACAATGTTGGACGCGCCCACCTAGAAAGGCCATCAACCGTTTCGAGAGGGCTAATAATTTAGCCAAGTTTATGGGCGAAACCAAAACATCCAAAACATGAAAATCAAATTTCCAGATCCACTCGGTACGAGTAACAAAACGAAGTTTTTCAAGGGAAGCGAAAACACTTTTTGGCAATTAGTGGAAGGCTCAGTATGTGTGTGTGTGTATGTGTGTGAGTGTCCTTTTTGACCATGCGTTGATGGATGCACTGAAGGAGGATGCACTTGAGGGCGTGACACTGAGTCAAACCCAAGTCCCAAGTCAGACCGACCAGTGTCCACTTGAGCGTGTCGTAATTTAATGGGCGCCAAAAGAATGGAAATGGGAATGGGCAAAGGGACAATGGGACAATGGGACAATGGGAAATGCGAGTTTTATGTAAATTCGTTTGTCCTGCACACACTCAAGTGCCAATCCCTGCCAGCACTTATCCTTTAAGATATTCGTTAAGTGCCTCCCTTCTCGTGTCGCACTTGACTTTCCAATTCATTTTCAAATTTTTCACATTTTCATATATTTTGTTTTTTTGTTGCTGTCTCGCATTACAGAGGCGGCCAGGAAATGCACACAAAAAGGATAATGACAAGCGGTACGTGCATGTCAGCTGATAGTTCGACTCTGAGATTTGTTGGGCGGAATCGATTTCAATGCTGCTTTTGATTTTTGGAATGCTTCAGTTTTTTTGTTTGTAATTTGAGTCGCAACTTTGTTGGCATCGCTTGGCCTCCTCCTGTCCCTCAACTGCCTCCTTTTGCCTTTGGGCCACGGATTTCCTTTGAATCCGGCGCCGCTCTCCGTCCGTTTCTCAGTCTCTGTCTGTCAGTCACTCAGTCAGTCGGTCGCTCGTTTATTTGTTTGTTTTGTCAACATTTGGTCGTCATAAGCGCGTTTTTGAAGTTGTCTACGGTTTCGTTTTCGGTTTCGGCACAGTTTTCCATTGAAAGTTCCCGTTCTTTTTTATATGGAAAGTCGATCTTTCTATGCTATCTCTCTCTCTCTCTCTCACTCTTTCTCTCTGTCTGTCTGTCTGTCAGTTTAGGAAATGCAACTCAATCAAAGACGCTTACGACGGCGACTTGGCAACTTGTGTGGCTTTTCTCACCGATTTTTCACGCTAAAACCAAGCAGACTCTTAGTTCAAGTCTCGGTTGGACTCAGCTCGACTCGAGAGGGCAACTCTATCTTAGACTGTGCTCTTCTCTTCTCTCCACTCCACTCCACTCCTCCTCTTCTCTCCACCATATTCGTTGTGTGTGGTTCACTTTATTGGCTTAGCGCACCCGCTGGGCGGCCCTTCATTTGTCATGGGCTGCATCCGTTGCGCTGTGGTTGTCTCTCAGTGGTTGTTGTTGTTATTGTTGTTGTTATTCTTGCGTAATGAATTTGTTTTACCAAAAAAAAAAATAAAAATGAGCCAAAAAAACTACCGTGTCTCAGTTTTCATTTCATTTCGTTTCAGTTATTTTTTTATAGTTTTTTTTAAATATTTATTTATCTTTTTTTTGTCTGATGGCAGGCGCTGCATGTGGCGGAGTTTTCTTTGGGGTTTCATTAATGTGAGCCGTGGATAGTAAAGAGGGCGCGTAATTGATTTGTGTCTCATGCATCGCATGTAAACAAATTGTGTCCGTAGCCAATGAGTGGAGACTTTCTGAAGTGCCTATGGAGACTGTTGGAGACTTTATGATTAAGTAAATACATGTACTACAAGTTTAAGTAGAAGTATATGGCTAATTAATTGGCTTTATGAATTTGGGGCGTTTAGTTCAGATATTGTGAATATAATGGCACCGAATGTACGCATCTTTGAGGCTTGCAAAATTCTAAAAATAATATTAAAAACTCGCCGAGAGTCGCGAAAATGTTCAGAAAGGTCTCAAAAGAGAGACTTCAAATTTAGTGTGTAAGAGCGTTGGACATTTTGATCGGGTCACAATATCTTATAGCTGTCATAAAAGCTTTATTGTTATTCATAATTGAAAATTTTCTATTATATTATGTGTACATCCTGACCAACCTTGGATCTAGTCCGTCTACTTTATCAAATGAGCCATTGATTGATCATTTTGATTTAAAATTACAATAATTATTGTTTCTGGGAGATATCTCAATTAAACCAGCAGATTTAATGCTGAGTGGCTATCATATTATCCGTACATTATGTTAATATAACAATAATATCCTAAAATCAAGAATTTTGTACTTGAATTTTAGAATGATTTTTTATCTTTGTACATGTATTATAAGATAAAACCAGTAGCTGGTAAAATATGTAAAATTAAAAAGAATTGCTAATTATGCTTAAATTGATGTAGAGTTCAAGAAGCAACTCTTAAACTCTTTGAGTGGGCGTGGCACTTGAAATGATTACCACAAGGCGGATCGCCTCGCAATCCGCAAATGTGATTTCGGCGCTGCTTTTGACACATTTGAAGAGCGTCAAATCGATCATTATCAGGGGCGAACCGACGACATCGCCAACGCCATTAACTATCGTCACAACTTGCGCTGCGAAACGCCCTCAAAAAAAAAACAAAACAAAACAAAAGCAGCAGAAAAAGAAGCCAGAAAAATAAGCATAAAAACAAAAAATATAAAACAATGCGCAGCAAAAAAAAAAAATAAGTAAATAGCTCGAAACGATTTTCGGACTGGTGGGCAGCTAATTTGGAGCGCAGATTTGGTCATTTCATCTGTGGGTCTTCATTGTTTCATTTGATCATTTTGGGCGATAACTTCAATTCTTTTGCCTTGTGTGCAAATTAAGTTTTATTAATTTAATTTTTTAACGAGCTGTGATCGGAGCTAAGATTTATGCCACGTCGCGATGATGATGATGATGATAATGATGATGATGATGATGATGATGATGATGATGATGATGTGGCGTCGTCTTAGAGTCGACGTCTTTTCGGTGTTTGCCCCAAATTTATTGAGACATTTTTCTTTTTGATTTCTACGGCTCTCGTCCGGCACCTATTTATTTCGAGTTTCGTTCGTAGAAGGCTTTGTAATGATCTCTGATGAGGTGTTTATGAGCATGGTCAGACATTTTGCATTAGTCATGCCCATTGCGGCGTCGTCTCCGTCTCCATGGGGGCGTTCACTTTGCCCCTTGTCCCTTGCCGCTTGCCGCTTGCTGCTCAACAGTTGCTGGTTGCCGTTGGATTGCTTGCCGCTCGCTGTCGATTGTCGGCATTTTCTTTGTTTTTTTCGATACTTTTTTTAATATTGTATTTTTTTTCCTTTTTTTTGGCTCTGCCTATCTATGGCAGTCATTAGAGCCAGGGAAACCGCTTTGATTTGCTACGCCCGAAGCCAAATGAAATCGAAAACAGTTATTCACATTCGAGCAAGCAAAGTTAACCCATTGAGAGTGGAGCAACCAACTGAATGCTCAACTCAACACTCAACTACCTGCCGCAAATTTCCTTTTTCAACTGAAGAGTTGCTCCATCATCCCTGCATCCTTGAACAACAACATATCATTAGCCACTTGAGAAGCTTCTTTTTGTAGAGACACTTATGAGAACTTGGCCCCTCCCACGTGTCATTGACTGATGGCATATCGTACACAGCAAATATAAATCATTGTAAAGTTCAATCTGAAATTCTTGATCTTAACTCTTATTTTCAAGTATGTATTTAGCATATATTTTGGAGCTTTTGACACCGTTCGGATTGGTTTTATGCCGATTCCTGTATTGTTTCTCTGTCTATAAACTATAATATTTACATTAATGGGTAATGATCCAGTCTATGCGGCATACCTCCAAAAAAGAAAAAAAAATCCAAAATTAGAGCCTGATTTATGATGAATTTAGGTGTAAAAATTATTTTTAAATAATTCTGAAATTTTAATAAAAATGAACTATTTTTATGTTCTCTTGTGCATGTTGAATAATTTAGAACGTTTACCAACACTACTTTTTTCATATTAATTTTTAACGTGATTTCCAGCACTGTACAACGGAATCATGTCAAAGATTAAAATAAAAAAAATGTAACTTATTGAACATAAGAAAATCTCTTTGGATAAAATTTTGTGGTCCTGGAAAGGACCGATTTGATGCCAATGCATCATCAATAATCATCATTTCGCCTGCTGCCCTTTAATCACATTTTACTAACCAGGATTGCAAGAGCATCTTCATTGATTACGGAAAGCACGATATTAAGATAATTTTCTTACAACTTTCTGAAATTATTTATATTATTTTAATTTATAGTATCTTTACTGTAAAGACAAAGCAATATTTGTATCCATGTATATTTATGGCTCAAACTGTTTTAAAAGGTAAAATAGAAAATATAGAGATTGAAAGACCAGATACATACAAAGATGTCTTATTATCGTCTTAAGAATAATCTCCCAAAATATAATAAAAAATTAATTATGAAAAATTATAAGGGATTAATCCATAGAACAATAAACAGATGGACCGCACTGTTTGCTACCTTTAATTATTAGTTTTATTTTTTCGAATGTTTTATATGTAAGCCAAGTAGATCATCTAAATATAATGAATTTTAGTAAATAACTTGTATCACTGCGGAAGGCAGTCCGCGCTAGTGACGATAGCAGCACGAAAGGTGCGAAAGGCGACTAGCATATACACAGGAAGAATGGAAAATTTGCTATGATTGTTGGTCCAGGTCGATCAGACCGTTGAAACCTTTTTTTTTAATTTTTACTATTTGAACTAAAAATACGCGTCGAATGACACCTCGATCATAAAAATCCGAGCACTTGTTCAAAAGATAATTAATTTTGAAATTTTTAGTATGCTTCCGAAAATTAGATAAAAAGTCAGTCTGCTTGTTTGTTTGTCCGTTTGTTTTTATCAAATGGTTGAAATTAAAAAAAAAAAAAATGGCATTCGGCACTTTGCGCAAAAAAGGTTCCTCTTTTTTGGACCTTAAAATAAATTTCTTGCGCAGTGCCGAATGCCATTGTTTTTACATATGCATATATTAATTTTATTTTTCATATGTTATAAGTTAGCATACAATAATAAATTTAAAATATTTCGTCACAAAATTGGATATCAGAAATTTTGGGACATGGTCACTAGACTTTTACCTCGTAAAGCGGTATTTTTTAGAAGTTGATTATACTCGTAGTTACTGCCTTTAAGTCATTCTTACCAGATGCTACTATACTTTCGTTTAGAGTTTTCAGTCTTTGGTTAAAATTATAGGGTATCGAAACGTTTGTAGGATTTCGTCGGGTGATGGTCTCTTACCTTTGGCGAAGTGCAAATATGAAGCACTTAGCACGCCTCGATTGGAGCACTCTTTCTCTCATTGCAGCGGTGTGCGGAAATCAAATAATGCCATTAGGCTAATAATTGCTGGTCGTTATTGTTGTAATTGTGGCCATTGGGCAATGGCATTGGCATTGGGCTGCCTGTCGGTCGCTCATTGCGGACGAAGCACACAAAATGTATTAATTAAGCTATTTATCTAAACTAATGCGAGCATTTAGTGGCCAAGACAGAAGCAAATTGCACTCATTAGCCAACTGGCAACTGGCTCTACAGTTTTCCCTTTCCCTTCCCCTCTCCCTCTGTCTCATTTGGTTCGATGAGCCAATCGCTTTTTCTCCAGCCCTACGTTGAGAGATAATTGCGTTGGATAAGTAAATGCCTCGTCGTCCAGCAGCTATCATCTTCATCTTTCAACTTCCATCTTGTCTGTATCTTTCTTTCTCTCTTTTTCTCTCATTCTACTACTTTCTCTCTTTGTCTTGCACTTGGCTATGTGACAGGCCACTGAGAAATGGTAGAACCAATTGAAGATATCGTCACTTCTATGCGATCGACTTCGAATTCGACCCAATGGTCAAGCGCTACATCATCATTAAAAGCTTGAAGACAGAGCTACGAGTAGAGGAGACATCTGACAATGGGACTGTCTTATCGTCAGTCGCATCATTAGCTTGATTACGACTTCGATTATCAATGAGCACATCGACAACGCCGCCGATGTGCCACATTTAAAGCACTCGAAAAAAATACCAAACAAATTAGGGAAGAGAACAGAGCTGGTCTCTTAGAACAGTGCGGTCAATCTGCTTATGCTTTTATGGCACTTACTACACTGGGCATTGGAATTCTGGATAAATCCCTTATAATTTTTCACAAATTATTTTTTAGCTTATTTGTGCCGTATTAATTTGTACAAAATAATACTAAAGTAAACATAAGTGACTTATCGATACTTAAAGTTATTCCAATTGTCTCAAGAGGGCTCTCAGCTGTAAATTCAGTATCAGTTTAAAGTAACATTCACTTAAAATTGAGAATATTGCTTAACCGTTGATGTAAGTTTTTAAAACATTTATAAAAATTTAAGACACTTTAAACTTTACAAAACACAAGCATAAGTCTGTTAAGAGGCTTAGCAAGCCTGTAGATCTTCGACGTGTTCAACAACAAGAAACACTTAATTGTTATATGATTTTGGTTAATCTTCCAATTTAAGTCAAGATGTAATAAAAGTTCAATTTTCATTATATAAATTACTCATAAATGAGCCTTTACTGAGGAGCTTGTATTCAATGGTTTTGTATGCTTTCAACGTTTTCAAGTGTTTATAATTCAATTGTTTGTTGCATTAAATGTTGACAAATTGAATATAAATCAGATTACGTCATTTTAACTCAGATCAATAAGAGTTTAGAACGCATTTTAAATAGTGTCAGTCATTAAATGTACAACCAATGAATCCAATTAGTTGCTGCACCTTTTTATTCATATACTTTTCGACTGCTTTCTTGATGCATTCAAAGTTCATTAGCTTCAGTTTTCGTTTGTTTTCATTTCTTTTCTTTTTCAATTCCTTTTGCTGTTTTGATTTTAAAGATCTTGTCAATCGATAAAGGGCGGTCTCTCTCTCTCTCTTTCTCTCGCTCTGTCAGCGTGACAAATTGTTGCTATTTGGATGCCCGCTAATGAATATGATTAGCATAATGGAGTCCAAGGGGCAAGGGCAGGATTGAATGCAAGTAGCAAGCTCTGTGGCAGACACTTTGCAATGTTGCCCGTGGCAGTGGAGGTTTATTTTATTTTTTTTGTTCTCTGTTCTCGTTGTTATTTTCATTTTAATGTTGGCTCGCACTCCTGCACTTACACGTAATCATAATCCTAATAAAAGGCCACATATGCCCGTGCCGCAGGTGGGGTGTTAGGGGCATGCCACCACATGCGGCAGACATTGCGAAACGTGCTCGTATATTAGCATGCCACCATAACCCCAATCCCCAACCCAAGCCAAGCCAAACAACATTATTATCAAGAGCCTCACACCAAAGTGAAGCCCCAAGCCCCAACCTAAATCCAAATCCAAACCTAACTTAACAACAACAACAACGACGACGACAATAAAGAGTCACAGAAACTGTCAGCGGGCACAATGTTTGACAGATGGACTCGCTAGGACTCGCTAGGACTCTTCCCATCCCCACATCCTGATGCTGACTACGTAACTCAAGCGAACTGAGCTCATCTAATTTCTGGTATTTGTTCTCGCTGTTTTTGGCGGTACACATTCAGATGAGAGAGACAGAGATAGGAGAAAACTAGCGCAGTGTCCTGTTCTGTCCTGCGACCGCAATATGAATGAAGTTTTAATGTATGTCTATGGTGACACATTAGCGAGCAGCCAAAGAGGACGAAGATAAGCACATGAACCTGGACATGAACATAAAAAACCCAAAACTAATCCACAACAATAATGAAGGATAAGTATCTTTACCTATTATTAACTACAGGATGTGAAGAGCTCGAAATCTTGCAGCCTTTGCATAGAGATTCATGTTCAAAAATGATTTGATATTATGGTACAACTATAAGTCTTGACATTGTGATCCCAAACAGCCGGAAATCACATTAAGTTTAGATTTAAGATCAGATCATAATTTAAAATGCCTCGCCATAGGAAATTAAAATCATAAAAAAACGATTGAAGTGCAAGAGACGAAATTGAAACATAAAAATATTTCTGACAGCATAGTTTATGCAATTTTAATCAGGCAAGAAGTGTATCGCTTTTTAAATTACATTTTTAATAGCTAAAAAGCAATAAAACCCAAATATAAATTAGGTTTAATATTATATGCACTGTATATTAGTGGGTATATTTTTTTAAATAAATAATTATAGTAACTAAAGATTTCTACTGTCAAAAAAGTGAGTTTATCATTAAAATAAAAACAAGCTGAAAAGTCTATAGTCGAGACACCGACTACAAAATATTTATACACAAAATAGATATATGCATATTTATTAACATTGTGCATATTTCATTGCTCCAAAGTAGAGAAGGGCATGGGCCGTGCCGAGTCCGTGCCGTGCCTGTTTAAAAAAAATCCGTGTTGGGCCCCTTATTAAAAATTGCCGTGTTTTACCGTGCCAAAGTCGGTAGGCACGGTAGGCACGGTAGGCACGGGAGGCACGGTAGGCACGGTACAGATTTTGAACTTAAATATGGTACTATCGATAAGTTGGCGTAGTTTTATCGCTTGTTTGTCAGCTTGAGCTGTAGAATTCATCGATGTATCGCACAATTTGCGAACACTTACAACATCAATAGCACGATTATAATAAAAAAGTAACGCCACGTTGACAAAAATGAATAAAGAGGATTTACAAAGTGAATTTACAAGCGCCCGTGTTTGGCCGTGCCGTGCCCGTGCCGTGCCGTGCCGTGCCTATTTAAAAAAATCCCGTGTTGGGCCTCAGTTTTTACCAGCCGTGCTTGGGCCGTGCCGTGCCTCAAAAAGGAGGTCCATGCCCATCTCTACTCCGAAGACAAAAATTCCAAAATCTAAGAAAGTATCTTGACGTTATGCTTTATTCTTGGAAATGGACTATTGCTAAATTAAATTTTTTGAACATTTCTGACATTTTATTTCTCTCAGAACGGAAAACAAGTACCAAAATACAAATACATTTTTTCTGTTCTCAATTTTCAGATTATGATATTGTAAACAAATTTAAAAAAAAATTGGAAAAATAATTGAAATTATTTTTTCAATATTAATAATAAAAGAAAAATAAGGAGACAGTGTTCCCTAGAGTAATTTTGTCAATGTTAAACACAACACTGAAACAGTGTTGCAAGTCGCAGGTGGCGAATCTTATGGGTCATCCGGTTGGTTGCTCATTTAGTATCAGTTCATTGGCTAAGCCACGATGGCGATCAGATTGCATTTTATTGTACAGAGTGTCTCAGACAAAACTTGGGCTGCCATGTAGCATAGTGTAAGTGAAAATAATAATAAGAATTTAAATAATGATCGCTAGTCGCTGGCCAAAGCAGCTGCCTTTTGAGGTGGAACCACCGGCAATAACGGCAAATATTTCATATCGTATCGCCTTTTATCGCTGCACACTGGACGGAAAGCCCAATTTTTTGGCATAAAGTCAAGAATGCAAACATACAGTTTAAGAGAATAATAATTATCATTGCGAAAATTTGCGCGTTTTCCGGAACGTTGAATATATTGCAGCTACTTTTTTCTTCAGCAATTTTGAGTTGCTCTAAGCATGGAGCAACAAGAGGACAAAAGAGGCAATATCTGAGTGGATTTGCGGTCAAGTCGGATTGGATGATAATGACCTAAACACGAGAGCCAAAATTAATCAAAAAGCCAAAAGTTTTCACAATTACGTCCCCATCTAAGGTATTTTTACTCATTAGATGTTTTTCATACTCATTAGATGTTGTAGATTTTGAATAATGAATAATTTAAAATAATTTTGAAATATTATTTTGTGATCAATTTTGAGAAGCAGCTCGTAAATGAAATCTGAGAGCTTAAAATCAAAAAATTACTGCTTCACAACTCTTTCTTATAGGGGCGGCTTGAGTGGGCGTGGCCTGATATGTTTCAAATTTTAAACAGTTACTACACACACTATTACTAAGAACTGTACGAAGTTTCAACTCTCTACCTTCAGGATTAGACTTTATGCCAAAAAATCGGGCTTTCCGTCCAGTGTGCGCTGGCTGGCAACTTTGAAAGTCAGTCAAGTCACTTGGCTGCCACTGTGGCATGCCCCATGCAAACAACACCCACAGTAATTTTTCATAAACATAAAAGTTGCCTCTGCTTTACTTGTAGTAGCTGCCGGCAGTGGCAGTTTGGGTGGTGCTGTGGGTGGGTTACGGGTGGTGCTTATGGGTTTGCAAGTAGCAGAAGCAACCGCAGATTGTTGCCCTGCATATTGTATTTGTATTTTGTGATTTTAATGCGGCATTTTGTGGCAAGCGTCCACATGTGTGTATGTGTGCGTGTGTGTGCATGTGTGTGAGCTCTCGACATTAGCAGCCAACGCAAAAACATTTTATGACATAATTTTGTTGTTGTGTTCAGAAAAGGTGAGCGAGTTTTTTAATGCTCTTCCCTCTCCCTATTTATGCTCTGGCAAAGACAATCCGCATGTGCGTGTGTATTATATATATAAGAGAAGGGGAGACCAGGAACTCTGGCATCGATGACCCAACTTCTACCCCTCTTGAAAAGAAAAGCTTGAAGCTTCTGCAATACATTTCTTTTGTCGAACCGAATCTCTTATTTAAAAAAGGAATTCGGTTTGTGTTCGGCTAAAAACGTTCATAGGTTCGGTTCATGAACCGATTCGGGAAGGCCCAAAACTTAAGCCGAATTAAACCTTTTCCAAATCTAAAATATATATCTGTAAATATTTCAGTTTTCAGGCTAAAGTATAATGTGTATTTTGAGATTTAACGTAAGATTAGTTTTAGTCTGCGTAAAAATCAATTGCATGCCTTTTCAAAGTCAATGAATACGCTCACAAGCTCAGAGACAGCTCTTCTCTAGAAATGTAAGTACATAAAATATAATGGAATTTAACTCAAGAAGATGTGAGGATAATTAAAAAACCCAAAATTAGTTTAGATAGACGTCTCATCTTGTTAATAAAGACTATGACTGGCATTAATAAACGCATCATTATAAGCTCATACACACACACGCACACACAGCTCATTAACAGCTCATGTGAGTGTTTATGCGTCTGTGTGTGTACTTATTTGTGTCACTGTGTGTGGGTGTGAAAAACGCCTCTCTCAGTCGCGCCAATTGCAGGTGTAATATTTCAATGGGTAGATGTGTTGTTGCCTATGTGTGTGCTTGTGTACGAGTGTGTACATATGTGTGAGTGTGCGTTGTGCTTGCAAATTTATATTTGTGCTTAGCTTAGTGACTGGCAGGCAACAACAATACAACAACAACATTGGGCTGAAGTTAGCAACTGATGCCGCTGCGGAGCTGCAATAAATAGCCGAGTCGAGTTATGGCTGCTGTTGTTGCTGCCGTTGAATGCCGTCTTACGTCTTAGGTGGGTGTATTATCTTTGGAATTTATTACCAACAAATGTTATTTCTAGAACGTTAGACACACCGAGCTAGCTGAGTTGCCAGTCTACCCTCTTCTCTTTTCTCTTCACTTCTCCCACCTTTTTGGCGTTGGCGTCTCATCAACGCCTTCATTAGGCAGGCGCCAAGTGGCTTACGCCCTCCTTCACCCTCTATCCAACTACCCGTTACCTTCTGGCTCCAGCCCTATGCCTGCTTTTGCAAACAACGAAACAACCAGAAAAAAACATCATTAAATTTACGAGACTTTCCTAGAACATAATACAAAAGGAGCCTGCCTCAAGAAGCGAGGGTCCTATGATACCTTGTGAAAGGACCACAACAGAAGGTGATATTGTAAACGAAAATCTCGCTATCATCGATCTCAAGTTAAACACAATCGGTACGTACCTTACAGCTTTACATTGCTTCAACTTGCATTAATCAGAACCAGAAGATAAAATGATCTTATGATCCATTTGCCATATTGTTAAGAATCTTGTTAGCCTCATTAAAGTGTCCTCTATTCAAGTTGTAAAGAGCTCTAAGAAGCATCTAAAACTCACACCTTTAATTGATTTGCATATCTCCGGATTAACCTGTGAATACATATGATATGTTGTAATAGGTTTATTATACCAAAAAGGATTCTTACACGAATTGCTGAGAATTGTTGTACCCCGCACGAAACACACATTTCTTAAGCTGATCTAATATAATATTTTCTTTGTAAATTATAGTTGACAATTAAACAGAATACAAATGTCAAAAAGTTAAATATATATTCGTATGATTCAATCAAATTGATGGCTATTTTCCATTTCTTTTTGTCTGTCTATTTATTGGTTTTTCCTTCCGTTTTTTTACTTTATTTGTTCTTTTTCTCTTGTTCTTTTTAATGGTCTTCATAAAGTTTGTTTATTTGATTTCATGTCAATTGTCTGGCAAAACGATCAAAATAAAATAATAAAATGCAAGTAAATGAATTGAAATGCAAATAAAATTTTATTAACTCACCCAAGACTGCGGTTACCAGTTGCCAGCTCCCAGTTCCCAGTTCCAAGAGGCTGTCATACTTTGGGGTGGGCCGCCCTTGCTATATATATAAATGCGAGGTGTAGGGGGCCTGAATGGGGTTGGGAGGTGCGGCTTAGGGTGCGTTAAATGTTAACACGAAACACGAAGCGAAGCGCAAAATTTTGTGCCCAAAACGGAAAGCCATTAGGGCTGAGGCGTCATAAAAAATGTTTAATTCGTTTAATGAATTTTCATTAAGACAACAAAAGCAAATAAAGCGAACAGATAAAATCAGATAAGAGATATTTATGTATGTATCTGCACATAAGTATATTATATTATGCCACATAATTAAACTGAAGCATCTACGAGCATATGAAAAAGATATGTCTAAAGTTGGTTGAAACGCCTGCCAAAAGAAAGGAAGAAAAATTGTAAACAAATTCTTATCCCTTTGGTATCAAACTCGTTATCAAAGTTTTACGAGCATGCGAAAGATTTAGCAAAACAAATTTGATGAATTAACTGCAAATTTTAAAAGCTCTTGATATAAATATAAAAAAATATGAATTCTGCTACGCTTGTTTAAAAAAATAAACTCCACATGTGGAATATGGGGAAATTTAAAAGGTGATATAAAATGAAGAAATGAATATTCCGTTTGTTTGGAAAAATAATTATGTGGAGTACGGGGAAATATAAATTAGTCGACTTAAAAATGTTAGTTTTTTTTTTAGCTGACCAGATGTCCCGAAGCTGCTTCGTCCACGTTTTTATCGCTTCCACCTAAAATAAAGAGCCGCGCTCCTCTCGGCGCTTCTCATGAATTGCAGCCCCTCTGTCGCCCTATGCATTGTGCTTTAAATAGATTCGTTGTGCTTGCAGCATGGGGCAAGCAGTCGGTTTCATTTGAATTGCTGCATTGCTGCAACATTCGCCCCCAACGAGTTTCCGGCCTTTGCTGCGGATTGGCACGCGCCGTTTGTTCCTCAGCCTCTGCTTCCTCTTTTTCTTCAGCTGTTTCTGCTGCTTCTCGTTGTTGTTTTTATTATGTTTGTGTTTTTGTTTTTTTTTTTTTGTTATAGTATTAAATTTATTCATATTTTTTTACATTTTAGTGGCGCATTCGCCAGAGGAATTCACTTGAAGTGCAGCTCGCTCAATTTCCTGAAACGATTTGCTGGCCGTTGCACGTTAAGCGAGGGTGTAGAGCTGCCCCCTCTCCCCTCTTTTCCCCTCTCCGTTTTCCAAAGCTTAAGACCTCATAGTGGCGACTTAAAGGCTGGCCCTGACAAATATTGACGTCGCAATTCAAATGCTTGACAAAAGAGCTATGAGCAAAATAAAATAAAAATACTAACAAATAAAGGAAAAATGATATGAAAATCAGAGAGAAAATAAGAAAAAAAAATAATAATAAAGGAAAAGCTAAATGCCAGGCCAAGGCAAATAGTCGCAACGCATAGTGTGCAACAGTAAAGCGAGAGAGCTGGAATAACAAAACGGCAAAAAGGAACGAAAAGTAGGAAATTATGATATCATCTTTATGACGCCATTATGGTTTTAGCTCGTATGTGTGTCTGTCCATGTGTGTGTGTGTGTATGTGTGTGTGTATGTCTCACCCTTCAGTCAACGTTGTATGACTAACTGGATCCCCCTTACTTGCAACAACCCATCGCTGTCATGGCGAGCTGTTGAAAATGTCAAAGACCGGAAAAGGCAACACAATTCTATATACACACACACACACACACACACGCCCACACCTACAGGCACTCAGTCTTCAGATGACGTAGAATGCAACAGTTTTGAGCGGCGCCATGTCAACAACTGTCCTCAGTCTATCCAAGTAAATGTCTGAGATTCAGGAATCTCGAGTTCATCGCTTAAGCAACTGTTTGTGGTTTCATCTTTTTAGGGGAATCATATAGATAAATATATATTATTGCAAGTAAAATAATGCTCAGTATTATCCATGTATATGTTTTCCAGATTATCAAGTGTTTATTTAAGTTTTCAACGATTTAAAAATTTGTAAACGAGCTATGTACATATATTAGAGATTTTGTCCATCAACCGATAATACTAAACTATCAGTAAAAATTTTATGTAAGCTTTAAAAGCACCTGACACATAATAAATAATATTATCACGATAATAATAAGAAATGACCCTAGTATCAATTCTACAGTCATAAACCAGACGAACATCTCATTGTAGCTATCGAACAATTTGCAGATCACAGTAATGACATCATTATAATTTGGAAGCTTGAAATCTTTTAGCTCAAGTGTGCCGTGAACTTCCGTCTGTGTGGACTTTGTAAGCTCGAGCGAAAGACGTGGAATTTCTATTCGCCCGATATCTGTTTCCAATTCTAAGCCGGACATTTGGTCCCCATCGGTCTCGTTTCCAAGTAGAGCTTGTGGTTGCACAGATTCCCGTTCGATGTTTTGTTCAAGCTCTGGCTTCGGATCATTTTCTGCTTTCCCCTTTAATTTAGATGATCCTGATGGTCCTTTACGTTTTGATAATTTGGAAGTTTTGGCGGAATTTAGCTGTTGAATCGTTACACATCCTTCTGGTCGGTGAGCGGGACTCGGGACTTGAGGATTCCTGCGGTTTCTTTCCAACTGTCGGCTTGATCTCCATGCTAAATCCATTGTTATTACTATTCAAAAATTATTTTAACTGCCTAATGAAATTAATAAAAAATATTTTCGGCTTAAAGATATTTATAAAAATATATAAAAGTATATCTGTATATGTCGAAAGACTGAGATCAACTGAATGTGAGAACAACTGAGACCTAGCCAAACCTTATAGGACGTTATTTTCAAAGCAACATTGATCTAAACTTCAAAACTATTATAAATAAGGCAACTTAGATGCTAAAAAAACATTTTCTGGAAAAACTATTTAAAAATAAATTCGCTCAAAATTGTTCAGTTTCTTATAAAAAATTTTGTTTTAAATGTAAATTGCCAATCAAAAAACCAAACCACAATTTTTCACTAATAAGCGCATATTTCTTCGATTTAGGAATATTCAGCCCTTGGGTGGGAATAAAATTCACTGTGTTATGAATGCATACAACTTTATTTACCTTTGAAAGTTTTTGTGACTGGAATTCATCCGTTTGTTTTTAAATAGAGTCATTCTATTTTCATATATTTTATTAAAGTCTTGCTTATTGCAAGCCTTAATAAATAAGTATTATACTAGATCGTTCAAAAAGTCCCCGGACTGACACATAGGCCACTCCACTAAAATTTTGAAATAAATTTTTTTAGACTGACTAGTTCATTTCTAGGCTCCAGTGAAAATTTGAGCGCAATCGGAAGCTTCGCTATCGAGTTAGAAATATTATTGTTGTGCAACTTTTTAAGTTTTTTGAAAAATGGAAAAAGCTGAATTTCGTGTTTTGATTAAACACTGTTTTTTGATGGGAAAAAATACCGTAGAAGCAAAGACATGGCTTGATTAGCATTACGGGGTCTCTGCTCTAGGTAAATCAACTATTTGCGATTGATATTCCAACTTTAAACGCGGTCGTACGAGCACCGAAGACTCGAAGCGTTCGGGAAGGCCAAAAGAGGTGATTATCCCAGAGATCATCAGACAAGTCCGTCAAATCGTATTGACTGATCGAAGAGTCAAAGTGCGTGAGATTGCTGAGACTGTGGGCATATCGACTGGGTCATCGGTTTCGATTTTGCATGACCATTTGCATATGAAAAAGCTCAATGTAAAATGGGTGCCGCATTTCCTAGATATTGATCAACGGGAAAAACGAGTGGCCGATTCCAAGTCCTTTTTGGACATGTTTAACCAAAATCCAAGCGAATTTTTTCGTCTATATATCACCATGGATGAGACTTGGATCCATCACTACATTCCGGAGTCCAATCGGTCATCAGCTGAGTGGCGAGGCCGGTGAAAGCCGTTCGAAGCGTGTGAAGGCAAGTCGATGGGCTGGTAAGGTTTTTGCCAGTGTATCTTGGGATGGACATGGAATAATACACATCGACTATCTTAAAAAGAGTGAAAAATGCAACAAAGAATATAACTCTGCATTGCTTGATCGTGTGAATGACGAAATTAAGAAGAAACGCCCGCATTTGGCAAAGAAAAAAATCCTTTTTCATCAAGACAATGCACCATCTCACAAAGCCGCTTTAACGATGGAAAAAATCAAAGAGTTAAGTTGGGAATTGCTTCCTCATCCTCCATATTCCCCAGATCTGGCCCCCAGTGACTACTATCTGTTTTCAAACTTGAAAATATGGCTCCAGGGAAAAAAATTTTACTCCAATGAAGAAGTTGAATGGGAAACTGAAGCCTATTTTGAGGGACTTTCTTCAGACCACTACAAAAAAGGCATCGAAATGTTGAAAGACCGTTGGACAAGGTGCATTAAGCTAGACGGAGACTATATTGAATAAATATATTGATTAAAAAAAAAAAAAAGTCTTTTTCACTGTCAGTCCGGGGACTTTTTGAACGGATCTAGTATATCAATAATTTAATTTTAACGGTATACAGCATAACGATTCCAACCAAATATTACAATAAATTGATATAAATAGGCGATTACTTAGTTGGATTTAGATTTGGTAAATAGAAAATATATTTGCATTGCATATGGAAAGCATAATTAAATCAGCAGATGTATGTACGAGTTTGTGAAAGGTTTGTCTGTCTTCTGTTTGTCTGTTTACACCCCAGGCCCATTCTGAAAGCTTATGCTTCTTAGCTGCCATAGAATCTGCCACAAATGGGTTAAATGGCAAGGAAACTCAATGTGAAAATATGTGGCAAGATAAGCGGCAAGCATACTTACTATACGAGTACATACTCAAGCGAATTGAAATGCAATTCAAATATTGCAAATGGCATTTGTTGCAAGTAGCAAGTTGCAAGTCAGTTGAGTTGCAGTTAAATGGCATAAGGGAGTCAGCGGCACTTAGGCAGCGAGCGCCAGAGATACAATTCAATCTACCCCAAGTCTCCTCTCTCTCCCTGTGTGTTTCTCTTTCTCTCTCATTGTTTTTACTTTTCGCAAGTGCGATAAATAAAATTAAAACTCCTCTGAAAAAATGGCAAATAATGCGATTTTTCAATTAATGAAACATTTTAACAACAACAGTCCATAATTGTGCCATCTCATCTGCCACATTTGATTCAGTTAAATGTGGCACTTCCACAGACAGCGGCAACAACATCGATATTAACAATCAATCTCTCGATATATGTCGTACAATTTATCGATAATATAATTTGCCTTATTAAAAATGTTCCATAATAAAGCTACGGCTTTTATTAATATTGTATGAATGTGTTGAGTGTAACTTGCGCTATTTTTAAAGCCAATATGTATGTACAGCTGCGGTCAAAAAAATAGTAGTGCCTGCAATGAACTTACAAAAGCTCAAAATTTAAAGACTTTTAATTTATCCAAATTTTTTATTTAATTTTTTTAAGATACGTTATTATATTGTAAATCCATCTGAGAAATCAAAGATAGTGAACAGTTATTATTTTTCGACTTAGGAATTTTTTTCTTTTCCAATAGCCTGAAAAATGGGCGGTCAAAATAATAGTAGTGAATGCCTTAATAGTGGAAAAAAAGGATATTCAGCAGGAAAGGCACTTGATTTGATATTTATAATTGTAATTTGATAATTTTCTATAAATTGTATAAAAAATATTTTGTTTAGAGTTGTTACAATGGGGCGTGGCAAGCATTGCACTCCAGAAAAGCGTGCTCCTATAAAAAATTTATTTCTAAAAGGATAACGTTTAAGGAAGTGGAAAAATTTGATTAGATGATTGCCAACCATAATCAGAAACGCCATTAAGTAGTCGCCAAAATAGGATAAATGTGGAACACCTCGATCCATGTCCAAAAGACTAGTGACAAAAGTAGTGAGGTTTTTGAAACGCGACCCTTTTGCTCCTGCAGCACTTTAAAAAAGAACTTTGGTATGGACCAAAGTGTGTAAAACATTCTTAGATGTTTGCAAAATAATAATCTGGCAGAAAGAAGCCCGTGAAAAATTCCGTTATTAAAAAAAATACCTGCCCAAAAGCGATTTCGATTTGCTAAGGATCATCTGCATTGACCCTAGAGAAATAAAGAAACCTCTAGTGGTCGGATGTGTCCAAAATTATTTTTTTGCTGGTCGAGGATCTCGACAACATGTAAGGTATCCGTTAAAGTCCGAATATTAGCCCAGATTCACCTGCAGGACCATCAAACATTGTGGTATGAGAATAATAACCTGGGCGCATTTTCACATTACTGGGTCCAACCCATATAATGGATCATAACCATAATGGAAAGGCACGAACATGTGAAAATTCTGCAGGACATTATGCTACCGTATTTTTCAGATGATATGCCGATAATTTGGAGGTTCCAACAAGACATAGACCCAAAGCAAATCAGCAAATCTTCGAAAGAATGGTTCGCATAGAAAAAAGTTAATGTAGTGGAGTGGTCACCACGGTCCCCCGATCTGAATCCCATTGGAAATTTGTGGTCCGATATGAAGAAGGATTTTGCCAAGCATCAACCAACAAATAATATTCATCTTTGGAAGATCGCTAGGAGCACCTGGAGCTCAATACAAACAGAACGATGTAAAAGCCATAATCCGTCGTTGTAAGGCGGTAATTCAAGATAAAGGCTTCACAACAAATTATTAAATTTGTTAATTATTAAGTGCATTTCACATATCTAACCTTTTAAATAAAAAAAAAAGGGGTTTTGGATCGTTTTCATCATTAAAATATTTGAATATGTTCATCACTACTATTATTTTGACCGCCCATTTTTCAGGCTATTGCAAGAAAAAAATTCCTAAGTCGAAAAATAATAACTGTTTACTATCTTTGATTTCTCAGATAGATTAACAATATATTAAGGTATCTTAAAAAAATTATATAAAAAATTTGGATAAATGAAAAGTCATTAAATTTTGAGATTTTGTAAGTTCATTGCAGGCACTACTATTTTTTTGACCGCAACTGTATGTAAGAAGACTGATCAACTATTGGACACAAGAAAAAATTTTACACGGGCAATATAAAAAATAAAATATATATATATATAAATTATGTAAAAATTAAATGAATGAAATTAAATTAAAGAAAATGAATAAATGAAGAAAAATTTCAGGTATAAGTGAGTCAATTTAAGCTATACATCCTTATCGTTAATAAAATTTTGATAATGGAGTCCATTGCCAACATTTTCAAAGCTAAACCAGCTTTCACAATTCATTTCGGAAAATTATATAATCGAAAGAGCTTGGCATTTGATCAACTATTTCTCGCAATTCTCTATTTTTCTGAAAATTACTATATTTTTGGTAGATTTTCTGTAGCCTTCAGCAGAATATTTCTAGCAGAAGGGTAGGCTGTGATATGTTGGCTTTTTCCGTTTAATTTACGTTGTGAAAATTACGCTGAAGTTGGCTTTGTTTAATGCCTTATTAAACGTGAAAAGCCTTGACCTTTGAATTGAGCGCAAGAAAGAAGAAGAAGACGAACAGAAAGGGAAGGAGAAAGAATGGGAGTGAGAACAAAAAAAGTCAAGTGGCGCCACAATCATAAATATTCAAAGAGGCAAATCGATGACAGGAAGTGAATTATTTGCGTTGACATCGCTCGCATAATGTTTTTACACATGTTCTCAGAATGTGGTGTACACCGTGTAACGTGGTGTGGCAGAAACAGCAACTGGGGCAACAGAATAGACAACGGAAGAGTCAACCCCTTTATACAGTTACTCGTAAGTTTTTAGGGGCAGTTGTTGTTTCAAATGGCAAACACAATTTCAGTGGGCCCATGTTTAAAGATGCTCACAACAATGACAATGACAATGCTGATGATGATGGTGATGATGATGATGTGGCTGATGATAATGAAGTTCACTCTGCTTGAATAGCAAGAGTATTACAGCTGGAGTGTGAATCAATTCCGTTTGAATTTGGTTCATTGCATGATTTTCACATTAAACGCGAAATGGGAATCGAGTGAATACGAATACGAATGCGAATGCGAATAAAGGTGTGAGTGTATGGGTGTGTGAGCTTCGTTGTGGAGGAGAAGATTCTCCCTCATCAGCTCCTTTTATCGAACTGACTCCTGAGCTTCGCTTGGCTGCCTTCTGTCTGTCTATCTGTCCGTCTGTCTGTCTTTTTCCATGTCTGTCTCCGTGTCTGTCTCAATGGACCGCTCTTCTTCTTGATTGTGTTTTCTTTAACTTATTTTCAAGCGCAATTATTGACGTGTGCCCCCTTCAACAATAATAACAATGACAGCAGCAACAACAATGATGTCCATAATGATGATGATAAAGCTCTCTCTCTCTCTCTCTCTTTCTTTTTCTCTCTGTCTCCCTCTCTGTTTTGAATTTGTATTGATATTTTAGCCTTATTTCGTTTGCACTACTTTAGCAGCATTTATTTGAAATGCTTTGCGCTCGAACGGCTCGAACAGCTTTATAATTGGCCTCGCACTGCGGAAACGGAAGCGCTCATCAAGCCTCTTGAACAACAACATCCACACACTCGCACACACACACATACTCCCTCAACCAACAACAACAGCAATTTACTTATTATACAATTGAAACTGAAACTGGGCCGGGGTCGTGGGGTCGTGGTATCGGAGTCGAAGTCGGGGTCGGGGTCGGGGTCGGGGTCAGGGCTAAATAAAAGTATCAACGCTGAAACTCAATTTGAAACAACAACAAAGCCAAATTGCTTGATATGTATACACAAAATACAAATACCAATAAAGAAACAAATGCATGTGCATAAATGCTCGCATAAGCGCAACAACAAACAACAACTATAATATTTAAAATTTTCTATCGAAATAAACAAAATGAAAATCGCTCAACTCTTTACTACAACGAACAAAAAAGATATAAGAAAAAAGGGAATAAGTTGAAAAAATAACCAGAAAAAACGGAAGTGCAAAGCGTTTTCTATTTGTTCCATTTATTTTGGAAATTTAGCTACCGATTTGACGTGCGGCACAGTGGGCTGAGAGACGACAAAAAGTGGTTAAAATTTTACAAATAAAAAATTAATATAATATTTTTATGACATTAATATTGTTACTAAGAAAAAGCGCCTTCTGTGTTCATATGAACATAAAAAAAAAATGAAATACTATATATTGATGCAAACGCTGAAAGTTGTGGAATACACAACTTATTTATATTTATTTAAGATTCAAAATGTTTATTTTATTTAACATTCGAGTGCAACAAGTTATAAGAAACTTATGATCATGGCACAACACAATGATAGTAAAAATGAAGATGACTTAATCCTAAAATTGGCATTATAAAATATCACATATGTTCAAAATAATAAGTATTTAAACATTTTTATTTCACAATATTTATTATTTATTTTAATCATCGAATTTCGATGTGATCTTGAAGGGGCATACTCATATAATTGTCGCCAAGTCGTGTGGAATATTGTTCCAAATGTGAAGAGCATTTATTAAAAATTGATTTTCTGACGATGTGAGTCTACATTTTAAAGCTGTGATAATATTTGTACGTAGAAGAATCATATTTTTCATAAAATAAAATGTAGTCCAAAATATTAGATACATTGTCTTATAAAAACACATAGCAATTGACTTTGTTTACTTTATGATTATCAAAATTTCGTCCGCTATTAATTAGTTTCATGCCACTGTGCTGCCTCTCAACAGCGGCGCTTGCACCGTCAGCTGTCAACGATGCTTGCAAGCCACAAACAGCAACACCAAAAACAAAAACAACAACAACAACAGCAGAGGCAACTGAGAACAACTGCAATCATAACACCACTAAAGAGGCAGAACATAAACAAAGACAACAACCAACAACCGACAACTGCAACAACACAAGAAGTTGAAGAAGTCGAAGCAGCAGCAGAAGCAGAAGCAGCGACGCCTCGTAAAATATGCCCAAAAAAATCACCAAGAAAAAGAACAAAACACACCGCAATTATTATTTTAAAATTGTCAATTGATTGACGAGGACATACCCTGTTTGCTTTTATTCACTATCTGAATTGATATTATTAAAAATAAGTTTTCATGTTGAAATATATATTTCAACAATTTCCTCTTTTATAGATAAAGCTTAAGTTTCTTCAGTCGAGTAGTTGCAATCGATTAACTGAAAAACAAATAAGCTTTGAGAGCTTAACAATAATAAGTTGTTTTGACAAAAATACAAAATTTGACAAATTCTTCCCCAATTAAAAAAACGAATTAAAAATGCCAAGAAACAGGTGAACAGTTTATTATATTTATTGTATCATTAAGCATATTATATAAACAGTAAGTCAATAAATTGTTTTGACAAAATAAAAAATGCATAACTTTTAATTTTATAAGTATCAAGAAATCTTATTTCTCTCATTTATTAAATTTATTAAATTATTGTCGAAGGATTACTACAATTACTTGATTAAAATACGTGATATATGTAAACAACTGCGAACTCATATATTTGTTAACAAACTTGCACATTACTAATAATTTTAGTGCACTTCAATTGACCGGAACAAATGTTGAATCGTTAAAATAATTCAGTTTTCAATATAATATAATATTTTTTTTAATAATTTAAAAATTTGAAAATATTTTTTTAAGTTCTTTATATTTTTTTATCCATTGCTTTTAGTTGACTTTTAATAAACATATATTTACAATTGTATGTTATACCCTACTGCAAATGCCATTTAGCTGCGTATCAATCGTTAAAATTCAAAAACGTGCGCACACAACAATTTATAATGTGTTTTTTTTTAGTTGTTGGCTCTGAAGTGCAGCAATTAGAGCACACGCTAACGATCTGCCTCTTACTGGTGACTCCCCTCTCACTTTCTACGGCACACTCATTGCTCTTGTTCACCATCTGCTCTCTCGCTCGCTCTTTGTGGCTGATCGCCCACCCAGCACACGTTTCTATGGAAGAAGAAGATGGCATCATTTGGCCGTCGGCTTTAACGCTTCCGTTTCGTTTGTGACAGCGTGCGGAAACAACTCCACGCAACGTTGTCATCAACAACTCTCTTTCCCCCGCTCTCTCCCACACCTCATCGTTCTCCATCTCTTCATCTGGCTTATCGTTTTGGCTCATTGGCATTTGAAGCGTCTCGTGTTTCCGCCGACGACGTCAATGTTGCTACTAAGTAAGTAATCCCAATCTCCCTCCCCCCATTTCCAATACCAATCCCAGGAAAAATGCATATAAATTCGTTGTTAGGTGCTGAACCGATCTTCCACACACACACACACACACACACGTGTGTTGCCCCTGGCCCAGTCCCCCCCCCCACCCCTTTCCACTATTTGTGGCATTCTTCTTCTTGGAGTCATTCTCATTCATTCAATGCTTCATTGCCGTGGTAATTGCTTCCAAATGCTTAAATGCTTTCATTGTTGTTGCTGCTGCTGCTGCCTCAGTTTCAATCTGTGGCAGTTGCCTCAGCCTGCTGCCTGCCACTCAGTTTCAGTTTCTTTCAAATTGTTGCTGTTGCTGTTGATGTTGTTGCTGTTGTTGCATGTCCAACATGTGTCGTCGTCATTGATTTGTCGTTGATGGGCGGCTCTTGTTGCCGACTGCGACTGCGACTACTGAGACTCGAGTCTGAGAATAAATCGAAGGGGGCTTTCAGGGAGACTGGAAGTGGGAGTGAAAGAAGTGAGTGAAAGAAGAGGAATGGGGGGGGGGGAAGGCGAAACAACCGTTGCAACACATGATGGCCAAGAAGAAACTATTGACATTTGTCTGTCACAACGCCGCATCCGCATACGTTACCCCAAAATTCCCTATCGTAACATATCAAGAGCATCGGCATCTTATGGAGCGACCCTCGTGTTTTTAGGGGGCGTTGCTCGTAAATTTTGTTACGGGGGGAAGCCGAGTCGTCAAACAATTTGGGCATGAAAACAATTTGCACATGGAAACCTGGCTGACGAACTGACAAACGGACAAACTGACGAACTGAAAGAGAACTGAGGAGAATTGTGGAGAACTTGAGGAGAACTTGCATTCTGTGCCACTCGAAGCGTTTTAATTATGAGGCGGCAACTGTTTGCCGTTGTTATTGTTACTGCTGTTGTTGTTGCTGCTGTTGTTGTTATTCTTGTTGTTATTATTATTGCTATTGTTATTGTTATTGTTGGTTCTTTGTTCTCTGTTTTTCTTCGTATCATCATCTCTTCATTTCATTGCTTTTCATTTCTTGTTTTTTTTTTTTTTTTTTGCTTTGTGGCTCTCAACATGTTTGTGCCAATTTTTGCATGCGCATTTTATTCAAATTTTTAACCTCATTCACAATCGGCATTTTTATCAGCAACAACAACAACAATAAGAAGAAGAAGAGCAACAACATTTGCTTGAAGTTGCATTGTCAATAAAATAGTTCCTCGAACCGATTTGAGGGCGTCATCTTCATCTGCTTTGTCACGGGCTGTGTGAATCAGTCACATCTTTAGAGATGCTCGCCGTGATCAGTTGTTCTGAGTGCTGTGAATAATCACGATGATTCGTAATGAGATATCACTGTTAATATTAATAAAGGGAAGTTTATTTAATAAGAAGAATGACAGGTACAATATAAGCTCATTATTAAATATAGAATCAAATTATTAATTTAAAAATTCGCATCGAAATTGTTACCATGACCAGCACACTCATTCATAAGTTATACTTTTAGAATACAATAAATTAAATAGATCAATAAAATTGAATCACAATTGAATCATATTTCAGATATTGCAAAATCACAATATAAAATAGATCGATATGAACGCACATCATATGTAGAGATCACAGTGAATGTTTATAATAGATTTTGTGAATATAATTGAATAGGAAAAAACAGTTTAAAAATCATGGTGCGGAATTGAGAATTTAATTTAATTTGCTCAATCATACCATAGTATTAAGCTAATCTAGTGTGAATTTAGCCCAGCATATTTCAGAAAAATTTTCAGAATGTTTGAAAAAAGTGCCAAGTTTTATTTTGTTATTGATTATTGATATTTGGAATTATATCCATAGAAATTAGCTAAATTGATCATTATCAGACATGTGTTTGTCCTATCAGATATTGGTGCTTATTTAAGCATCATTTTTCAGTTTAATCAACGTGTTTATTTCTAAGAAATATGTGTAAAAAACATTTTATTTAATATACTTCATTTTTATTTGGTAAGACAAACACAAAAATAACATTAATGTCTAAATTTCAAAATGAGTACATAGTTAAATAAATTGAATATTTTTATAATTTAAATAACTTTTAAAAGAAGTTTGTCACACAACGATATTATTGTGTATCACCACACTCAAGTCCCTGTTACTCAAGTCACTGTTTATCACTTCGCGTTGCGAGTTGCACGTGAGTCGTGAATGGTTTCAGCTCCAGTCAACATACAATATTTGTTCTCTTCTTTGTGCCAGTTGCATGCATTTTGAATGCGACAGAGTTCCCATTCCCATATAACACTTTCACAACGTGCGATCGGCAATCGATGCAGCTTCCCCTTTCGCCTCCTCTTCAACCATTTTCCCTGCCCTGCACACCTTGTTAACAGTGGTGGTAGTGACAGGGGGAGTGGGAGGGAGAGGGGGAGTAAGTTAGCTGCTGTCACTTTGGATGCTTCCGGCTGTTGCTGCTGTAGATGCCGATGTCGATGTGGATTCTTTTGCATCTGCTGCCCACCAATCAAGAGCGAATGCGTGCATGGGTGTGTCAGGGGAACGGTGTCTATGTGTGTGTTTGTGTGTGTGCGTGCGTATGCACAGTGGGAGGGGAAGGGCTAATTTATGCTTGTATATAATATCACTTAAGCTGACTTGCTGCCTCTGCTGCTGCTGCTGTTAATGTTCATGTTATTTATAAAACAGTGCAGCGTCGCCGTTCTGTTATGCTTAACAGCGACAGCGACTGCAGATGTGAGACAAACAGCACGACAGCAACACGAGCTGGCACGAAGCACGAGATGGCACGAGGGCACGAAGACAACGACCTGGTTTCCCAAGGAGTCGCTCGCAATCGTCGCATTCGTCGCAGTCAAGCACTCGTCTCTCGTCCATTGTCAGTCGGTTCGTTCGGCTGTCGCTTCGTGTCGCTTTTTTAGTACACGTTCTGAGAGCAACAATGCGACGGCGTCGCTATTTTTAGCAGCAGCAGCAGCAGCACAACAACAACATAAATAAACAGCAACTTACACTTAACAGCAGCAGCGCACGCGACGCTGGGAACAGTTTTCGAATGTGCGATTGCATTTCGTATGCTGCGCGTGCCGTCTTACTGTTAACGCTGGCGTCGCTGTCGCTGTTGCTGTTGCTGTTGCTCTTGCTGCTGCTGCTGCTGTTGCTGCTGTTGCTGCCGCTGCCGCAGTCGCTGCTTGAGTGGAGCTGGCGCTGACGAAGCGCGTGAAACAAGTTTTAGTACGTGTTCCGCCGTGTTAGCAAACAGTCGTCGCCCCCAAAAACGAGCCACTAACGGACACTGCGACTGTCAATTGTGATTGTGATTCCGATTGCAATTGCGATTGCGTTTGTGAAGGCGAAGGCGACTCCACTGTTAACATCGTGGTGGCAGAGAGGGGGCCGCCCGGAGACAAAAAAACACGTAAACGTACCCGTAAACGGAGGCGGCCAGGCCGGAGACTCAGCCACGGTTAAGAGACAGTACGGCAAAAGCGTCGCATACAGTTTCCCCCCGCCAACCACCATCGAAATAACCCGCAAATCAAATTCAAATACTTGATAAATCAGCTAAACGGCAAACGCGTTAAACACAACGACAACAACAACAACAACAGCAACAGCAACAACAAACAATTTGATCGGCCTTTTTCGTGATTTGTTGGATATATTTTTTATTTATTGGCAAGTGTCTTGGCCTTGTTGTCGTAGGTTCAACTAACTAAAACGACCACCGCCATTCAAAAAATATATTAATAATAATAATCTTAAAAGAGGATTTAATTCTTGTGCATTTTGTGCTTAAAGAAAAGTCAAAGGAAAAAAATATATATAAAAGACAAATCTGTTGTTTTTTTTTTGTTCTTTTTGTGTGTGCGCGCTTAAGAGTGTTGTGCGTGTGTGCGTGCTTGTGTGCGTGTGTGTGTTGCAGCTTCCTGTGCAACCGGTCCAAGGCTCAGGCGACAAGTAACAAGCTGCTAAAGCTGCCGCAAGAAGCAGCGCGAGGCATGCTGCACCTGCAAAACCAGCGAAACAACAACGACAACAACAACAACAGCAACAACAACAGCAACAACGACCACGGTGACGAGAAAAAATCAAGAAAAATATAAAAGGAAAACCCGTTTTTTTTCGGGAAGCTGCTGAACTCGAACAAGCAACAAACAAGCCAAGCTGAGTGTAAGCCGCTGGCAGCCCAAGGCCGCCCAACAACAACAGCAACAACAACCTACAACAACAAGAACAACACACATTTGTTGTTCGCTTTTCCTTCATTCAACTTAGCTGTCGCCGCTGCTTTTCTTCTACTCAACTGTGGACATTTTCTTTATGGTAAGTTATTTATTTTTAAACCTGCCTCAAGCATGGAGTATTAGGAAGCCACGGTGGGCAGGGGAAGGGGGGCGTGGCAGGCAGTTAGTTAAATGCTGCTTTAATCGACTCAAAGCGAGTTGCAAAATGTTGTTTGCTCTAAAAAGTATGCAACACTTTATTTGATTTCCTTTATTTATTTAATGTGTGTGTGTGAGTGTCTGTGTGTGTATACTTATGTATATGTACATGTGTGTGTGTGTGTGCGTGTTTGTGCTTTTGGCTGTGTTTGCAAATCATTTAGACTTTTGTTGATTGTCAATGAGTGAGCATCATCAGTCAATCAATTAATCAATCAGTGACAACATCAACCACAATTATAGGAATTTTCCAATGTTCAATTTCCACTTCATTTAAGCCCGCCCTCCCCCAAATAGGGAAATGTAACATGTAACTTTATTGCCTTGCACCGAAAATGCAACCGATAAAATGCATTCAATATTCATGATTTTATAATCAAGAACCCAGTATACTCAAAATGCATTAACTTTAAGTCAAATTGCCACATCAAAGGGAATGCAATTAAGCTTAAAATTATTCTATTAACTCAAGTAAAATTCACAATGTATGTACTTATATACATATAAACATATGTATGTACAAATATATGTATTTGTGCAATTAATTGTTGTGCATACCCAAATGGTGTACATCTCAGATGCATTCTAATTGGTCTTCAAGTCACATTTGCTACCCATATCAGCAGCTAATTAGATAAACCAAAGGAGTTAAAAATTAATATTGGAATTGTAGACGAGTTTCAATCAGAACAAGTTGGAAATTACTAAGAACAAATTACATTTCGAGCAGAAATTACTTGTAACAAATTTGACTTGAGAGAAGGTAATAATTAATTAGCATACCATTTTCTGGCTCTGTAGAAATTACGGCTAAGCCTTGAGAAAACATTCCTTGTAATCAGTGAATGTGACAAAATAATAATAACTAGATAGTTCAAATTATTGTTCTGCAACCATTCCCAACTGTTCAAAACATAATTCAAAATATTACAATAACCTAAATATTACACAATAAATCAACAATGAATATCGAATTCAATGAAGAAAGGGAAATATCATGTATATTTTTTTTTAAATTGTTTTCACACAACAAAAAGTCTATTAAATTAATATTTATTTTATTAATTATGCTAATGTTAAATTTATTTTAATATACTTTGCATATTTGCAGCACTAGCAAAAAAGATTATACCTTAAAGTAACTAACAAATAACTTAGGAAACTTTGCCCTACAAACTTTTAGTTGTAAAAGACAAACGACAAATTGACATTTGAATATATTCTGTATAATGATTGAAAAATATTCGTTTTCTTAAGTGGAGCTCTCAACTACTTCAGTTGGCATCAATTTCTTAACAATTTTTGATGTTTTCCCTACATTTCTTCAAATATTTCCTATGAATATTTTTCCGAATTGAAGTGCAGATGTTTTGCCAAAGTTTTCGCATCGAGTTTAAACCCTTGGCAAATTGGCCCACTTCTGTGTGTGTGTGTGTGTGCGTGTGTGTGTGTGTACTTGTGCTTTTCTCTCGACCAATTGTCAATGACAAAGTTGTTTGTAGTCGTTGCAGTTGTTGTTGCTTTTGTTAGCACACTAAAAACGCTGCCAATCAAATTTGCGTGTCTGATATGGACTGCCTCCAAATACAGCTCTCCCATCGCCAATCCCCTAACAACTCCCCCCTTCTGTCATGATTCCTTCGGCCTCCTGCTATGTTGGCTTTTAACTATCCGCGTGCAGAATTTGGCTTAGACCACAACAAAGCAGCGCTAGCGGATAAAGAGAGCAGCATGGAAGAGAGATGGGAGCATGGTAGGCGAGGGTTGGAGCAGCACTTCCAGGGCAACAGCAACAGCCAAAGTGCAAACCTCAAAAAAGCAACAGCAACAGCAACAACAACAACAACATCGAAAAACAGAAAACATTTTGTTTTGGAACGGAGGCTAAAAAGCACGGAAAATGCTTTTCAAGTGCGCCCTCAGCTAGCATACACTTGATAGACAGATACACACACACACACATAGGTATACAGATAAGATTTATATACTATATATGATTTGGCCATGTTCTCTCAGCTCAAAAAGCCTCCAATTGCCTTTGGGCTATACCAAAAAAAAAAATAAATAAATAAAAAAAAAAACTAAACTTTCGAGTGCTTTAAAAATTTTGAACATTTGCGCTTCATAAACGCAACAAACGCCGAAGAGTGAAGTGGAACGAAATGGCAATGGAAATGGGATACGCCAAACGAGGCTGAGAAAGAGAGAGAAAAACTTTTCTAATCAAATTAACATGAGAATTTAAATCTGTTGCGTTGCTGGTAACTAGGCAACAACAATAAGTGAAAATTATCAAAGTCAATTATGTAGCCACATAAACCAAGTGCCTAAAGAATCTGAGCACACATACACACACATACACACACACTCATAGATGAGCTAACAAAGTATAAATGATGCTCATCATTTGTTGCCTGTTTTTGGCAACAACGCAGCGCGAATGGTAAAACTTTTGCCAAGCGATTTAAACTGCGCACACACACACACACACACACAAATACACACAGACACAGACAGAACACAAATACACAGAGAAAAAAAAACCGATTTAACTATTGTATACTTCCGATCCTTCAAATGTAAATATACTTGATTTAAGTAGAAATTACTGAAAATTAGCATGTGAGCTCTTTAACCAAGCACCAACAATCTTGATATAAGAGCAACGAATATTGATTCAAACTCTAAAATTACTAGAAATAGGTACCAAAATTCTTAACATTAGTTCGAAACTCAGGTTCGACTCACAAATCAAGTTCATACATATGATCTTAAATCAAGTTTTTTAATAATACATAAGACTGCAGTATGCCTAAATCAAGAATCATGTGCATATGTTTTTTTACTCAGCTTCACAATAAAATGGAATTGAATCAAGTTTTGAATTGTTCTTAAATCAAGTACGTTTTAAAGAAATTTTATGTTTAAAAATACTACTGGAAATACTTGATATTAGTAATTTCAAACTTAGTGAGAAATCAAGTTAAAAATGTGGCGTGTTTTTAGTACGAATTACTTGATTATTTCTCTGTGTGTAGACACGCAGAGTGGAGTGACCTTGGCGCTTTGGTGTCCATGCTCGGAGGAGGATTCCGTGATCTCTTTGTTTTGGCTTCGTTTCGTTTGGTTTGGGGCATCGCCATTTGCTGCTGTTGCTGCCATCATATTTATTTATAAATACGAGTACGAGTACGAGTACAAACGCAAAAAGTTCCTGCATAAAACTGAATTACCGGAAATTGGCCAAAAAGCAGCAGCAGCAGCAACAACAACAACAACAAAGAGAACAGCGAAAAGTAGGTGGCCGAAAAGTTTTTACCTACTTTTCGCTCTTTATTCCTCTCGTTTTGTCTGTCTCCCTTCCACTCTTGCTCTCCCTTTCTCACTGTTTTTTTTACTGTTTTTTTGTTATATATGTATGTAGATAATTTTTTTTTCGTATTTAATGTTTTATTTGGCATTCGGAAAAACACAAACTAAAGGCGCAGCGTGTGAAGCAAATAAAAGGCAAGAAACTAGCGCAAAAAACTTTTGTCAAAGCGAGCAGCCAAGCAGACAGAGAGCCCATATAAGAAAGAGACAGAGACAAAGAGAGAGAGGGAGACAGAGCATAGAATAGAAATAGAAATAGGAGGCAGAATAGAGCAGCAGGCACAACAATGCAACGTTAACAAACGGCGAGTCTGCAAAAGCAAAAGCCATATTAAAGCAGTGACGATTGAATGAGATAGAAAATGAGACAGAGACAGAGAGAGAGCGCGAGAGTGAGATAGAGATAGAGCATGCATGCCAGAGCGAGAGGCTAACAATTGGAATAACAGCAGGCAGCAGGCAGATCCACTTGATGCCAGGCCCCAAAAAAGGTAGCAATGACACAGTTCAGGCCAAAAACCCGAACATAGTAAAAAGAGAGAAATAGACAGAAGGGGGTAGAGTAAAAGTTAAGGTGATAGCCGAAGGAGGAAGCAGAAAGGAGGAAATAGGAAGGACGATAGAGAATGGAGGCAGTTATCTTACATGGATTTTCAATTTCTTAAATTTTGCACCAACTGTCGAGCAATACTCGTATATAGAAATTGGCAGGACAAATAAATAAATTATTTAACGACCGCCCCCCATTCGAAACCGGTTCACAATTTTAACCGTTCCACAGCACAGAAAATATGTTTTCAATAATAAATGAGCCTGATTCGGGAAAATAGTAGCAGCTAAATTGAACACAACAAATTGTACACACTGCACAAACTTTTAAAGTGACTTTCCTTCGGGACTTAATACAAATAATAATAAAATATTTAGAAGAAACTTTGACAACAATCTACAATTATTTTAGAAAAAACTACATAGGCAATATTCAAGAAACTTGTATTAATAATTTATCATCATTTACTTGATGCTGAAGGAAGCAATTCAAACTAAATAAATAAAAAACATATACTAAGATAACTGCATTGAAGATTAAAAAAACAAAAGGTTAAATCAAAAATTATTTTGGGATAATTATAACATAAACATTTAAAGTTAATAAATAAATATCCCAAGTTAAAACATTAATACCTCTTTTTGAATATTTTTATTATCTTTAGTAAAGTTTTTTAAACTAAAAACTTTTATCAACCCAAGAAGCTTTTTAATTTGCTAAAAATATAAAAAAGCATTCCAGAAATGTGAAAATTATATAAAAAAAATTGTTGTGTAATCATTAAGATATTTGAAAAGCATTTGTAAATTATTTTTTCAAATATATTAAAGATTTCTTGCATTTAATAAAGATATTTTATAGAATTTACTCTGATGTATTGTTGCAAATATTAGCTGAAAACGGTTTGGACTTTGAGATACTTCTAGTTAAAGTTTGCAAAGCACAACTATTTTAGTTGTAACTAAGACATTCTCTTAATTTTCTCAACTCAACCTTTGATCGTGTGTATAATGAACTTTGGGTATAATATGAATAATGTGTTAAATGCAAATGAATTTTGATTTGTTTAGCAGTTGGGCTCGTTGAGTAAAGTATTAAATTTCTTTAACAGTTTACCCAGTTTCAGTCATTCTCTCTCTTTCTCGCTTACTGTCTCTCGGTATTTCTCTATTGAGTTCTCTATTCAAGCAAGTTGCAGCAAACTCAAATTGAAGTCTTAAGCTGCTCACTTGAGGGCCAAGACGCAAGAAAGTTGAGCAGTGGCAACGACTCAAATCTCAAATCTCCAGTTATATTTAGTACACAAGTGCACTTGCCCCATGCAGCTGCAACTCGAGCTGAGCTAAGCTGAGCTGAGTTTTGAAGTTGCAGTTTGCCGGCCAGACAATGTCTCCCAATGGCTACGAAGGCTGACCAAAACTTTAGCCTGGACTCAGTATATACATATATACTTATATACACATACATACAGCTGCGGTCAAAAAAATAGTAGTGCCTGCAATGAACTTACAAAAGCTCAAAATTTAAAGACTTTTTATTTATCCAAATTTTGTATTTAATTTTTTTAAGATACGTTATTATATTGTAAATCCATCTGAGAAATCAAAGATAGTGAACAGTTATTATTTTTCGACTTAGGAATTTTTTTCTTGTAATAGTGAAAAATGGGCGGTCAAAATAATAGTAGTGAATGCATTAAAAGTGGAAAAAAAGGATATTAAGCAGGAAAGGCACTTGATTTGATATTTATAATTGTTATTTAATAATTTTCTATAAATTGTATAAAAAATATTTTGCTTAGAGTTGTTACAATGGGGCGTGGCAAGCATTGCACTCCAGAAAAGCGTGCTCCTATAAAAAATTTATTTCAAAAAGGATAACGTTTAAGGAAGTGGAAAAATTTGATTAGATGATTGCCAACCATAATCAGGAACGCCATTAAGTAGTCGCCAAAATAGGATAAATGTGGAAGACCTCGATCCATGTCCAAAAGACAAGTGACAAAAGTAGTGAGGTTTTTGAAACGCGACCCTTTTGCTCCTGCAGCACTTAAAAAAAAGGACTTTGGTATGGACCAAAGTGTGTAAAACATTCTTAGATGTTTGCGAAATAATAATCTGGCAGAAAGAAGCCCGTGAAAAATTCCGTTATTGAAAAAAATACCTGCCCAAAAGCGAATTCGATTTGCTAAGGATCATCTGAATTGACCCTAGAGAAATAAAGAAACCTCTAGTGGTCGGATGTGTCCAAAATTATTTTTTTGCTGGTCGAGGATCTCGACAACATGTAAGGTATCCGTTAAAGTCCGAATATCAGCCCAGATTCACCTGCAGGACTATCAAACATTGTAGTATGAGAATAATAACCTGGGCGCATTTTCACATTATTGGGTCCAACCCATATAATGGATCATAACCATAATGGAAAGGCACGAACAAGTGAAAATTCTGCAGGACACTATGCTACCGTATTTTTCAGATGATATGCCGATAATTTGGAGGTTCCAACAGGACATAGACCCAAAGCATATCAGCAAATCTTCGAAAGAATGGTTCGCATAGAAAAAAGTTAATGTAGTGGAGTGGTCACCACGGTCCCCCGATCTGAATCCCATTGAAAATTTGTGGTCCGATATGAAGAAGGATATTGCCAAGCATCAACCAACAAATAATATTAATCTTTGAAAGATCGCTAGGAGCACCTGGAGCTCAATACAAACAGAACGATGTAAAAGCCATGATCCGTCGTTGTAAGGCGGTAATTCAAGATAAAGGCTTCACAACAAATTACTAAATTTGTTAATTATTAAGTGCATTTCACATATCTAACCTTTTAAATAAAAAAAAGAGGATTTTGGATCGTTTTCATCATTAAAATTTTTGAATATGTTCATCACTACTATTATTTTGACCGCCCATTTTTCAGGCTATTGCAAGAAAAAATTCCTAAGTCGAAAAATAATAACTGTTCACTATCTTTGATTTCTCAGATGGATTTACAATATAATAACGTATCTTAAAAAAATTAAATACAAAATTTGGATAAATTAAAAGTCTTTAAATTTTGAGCTTTTGTAAGTTCATTGCAGGCACTACTATTTTTTTGACCGCAACTGTATATGCCCGGACTCCTTTGTTGGTATTTGTGTTGGGTTTGTGGGTCAGGGGCTTCGAGAGTTGTTGGCAACTTTTGCTGCATAGGCGCGTTGGCCATATAAACAATGTCAAGCTAGCTAACCAAAG
Organism: Drosophila recens; assembly: GCA_037043495.1. Lineage (NCBI taxonomy): Eukaryota > Metazoa > Arthropoda > Insecta > Diptera > Drosophilidae > Drosophila > Drosophila recens. Next base: position 116,209 of record JBAMBJ010000334.1, on the reverse strand, counting down.
CAAAACAACAACAACAACAACAATAACGAGAACGACAAACTTTTCTAATCTAAAAAAGCACAAAGCCAAACACAGCTGTAGAAGCAGACGAAGGAGTATTCATGGTACAAGTTGAAGAAAAACTGCAGAAAATGTGAGAAAAAATAAGACAAAATAAAAAAAAAAAAAAATTATTTCATTAAATTTTCATGTCAATTACGAACCGCGACATTAAAAAAATAAAATAGAAGAGCTGGGAGAACTGGGAGAGAAAAAAAAGTAAATGAGACCCATTGAAATGCCATAACAAATGACGAGGGGCGGCAGTGACACGCCCCTTTGTCACTTTACTCTCCAGCTCCGGCTCCAGCTCCCAAGCAGGTGTCAACAGCAATTGCAATTATAGTTAAGCAAGTGGAGCCCCCTTAAAATTGTTGGAATAATAACAAGAAACATACTTAGCTATAAGAGTAACAACAAAATTAAATGCATTGATATGATATATTACAACTATTTTAGAAAATCACCTCGACAGGTGGAAATATGGGTCTTGAAATACAACAGACAATTTTACTAAATAATATGTATTTGCTATACATAAGTTTGTGCGCACCGAACAAAGTAAATCAGTTGGGAATGCAAAATTATAGCATACTTTTTGGGGCTCATCCGTGTGAGTCTCTGTGTGTATGTATAAGAAAGTGTTTTGCTGAGTCATGTCCAAGCACTTGTGATTGATTATACTGCTAAGTGTTTGTATATTTATAGTAGAATATGATAGATGGAAACTAAGTACACATGTGCTTAGATACTCGCACATGACTTAATTGCAAGTACTCACTTTCATTTCCCATTAAGCTAACAAAGGCAAGTGAGTACTTGCAATTAACGCATAAAAGGTTTCAAATACTGTTAATTGTTCCATTCCTTAAGTTTACACACACAACTTGGTGTAATTTCAGCTGTCATTATATAAATAAGCATAAAAGAAACTTAATTGAAAGCACTTGGAATAAAATTAGAAAACGAAAAGGAAATTAGAGAAAAAGTATTGAAAAGAAGTTCATATTTTATAGGTTATCACTTAATTAACCAATTAGTAATTTGAGTATTGCTACAAAAATCAGCTCATTCTGTTGCTGACTATTCAGTGATTTTTCATGAAGTTTCGCAGGACTTCACAAAGAACTTTCCGTATTATACAAATTTTGTAAATATTCCCTGTTGCTCCATCATCATCAAAGTCTTGCTACACTCAACACAGCCAACAATTCAACAGCTGTAATCAATTAAATGCTTGCACACAATATTTTATTTTCGACCAATTTTGCGCCCATTAAACTTTCAAGCGTTTAAAATCGCGTGCGAAACGCGTGCGCGACTTTTTTCGTCATTTTGCATTTATGATTAAAGCGATTTGTTGTTGTTGTGATTGTTGTTGTTTCTCTTGTTGCTCTTTCACTGGTGCTTAGACTTAGGTATAAATTGCCACCACACCCCACAACACTCCCGCCCTTCTCCTCCTCCTCCTCCTAATCGTTCTCTTCTCTTCTCTTTTCACCGAACTTTTCACAGCACGCCTCGACTTTAGACTCAAAGGCATAACGAAAACACAATAGCATAACTAAAGGCGCAATTTCATTGTGTAGAGTTCCTTTTGCCGGGCTCATTTTGAGACATTTTCCAGCATTTCCCATTGCCCCTGTCCCCCTCCCCTTTTCCGTCTTATGCTCTTTTTTGGCCCACACTCTCCTGGCTTTTGTGCTGCGCATTCGAATGACCTGCTCAATGTGTCACGCCCCCGTTTTCGCTCCCGCTCCCTAGCCAGTCTCACACACACATACCCAATCACACACATACATACAGACAGACAGACAGACACACACATACTACTTAATAATTCAATTCATAGGCTCAGTCACGGGCTGAGCATCGCATTCGCATTCGCAGTCGCAATCACGAATACCAAATTCTTTCTCCCTCTCTCTTTTTCTCTCTCTTTCACACTCATTATCTCTTCCATCTCTCTCTCTCTCTCTCTCTTTGGTTCCATTCTGTCCGCATCCTTAGTAAAGACACAGACTCAATGCCTTCGCCTTCTCCATCGTCTTGACCAGGCTCAGAAAGTCGACTTGGCCATTTCACCTGAACGTCAAAATGGAACATGCGGAGTGGGGGGGGGAGGGAGAGGGCAGTGGTGGGTGAACAGCGGTTACGGAAACAAACAAAACGAGCGAAAAAAACCACAACGAAAATTGAGCAAAATTTCTGTTGACTTTTATGTACAAGTATACATACATACATTTATATATATAAATATTTTTTTGTTTTTGTTTTATTTTGTTTTTTTTTTTGTCTTCATTTGCATATAAAATTTTTATGTTGCGCCCGAAAGCGTTTATTTGCTTTGGCTTTCGCTTTGGCCAACAGCCGGGTCCAAAACTGCACCGGCCATCAGCCTGCCGCCCCCCGTCCCTCCATCTCCTCCTGTATCTCCTCTTCCTTCTCTATACTCCCCCTTGCCGCTTGTTGCGCAACGCATTCGCTTGGTTTGACGAACTTGCCACATTCGTTTTGCGGTCATGTCTAATACAAATAAACGTTCAGCACACACACACACATACACTCACACACACACACTTATACACGCATTCAGGCACATTTGGACATAGATAGGAAGCGTCGTAGTTTAGTCCACTTTTGATATATCTCTCCCTGGCAGCGACTCAAATTTTGTCCAAGCTCATGTTTTATTTTGCGCACATTATGGTAAATCATTTTATTTTATGTGAACCAAACTAAACGAAACGAAACAACAACCAAACGAAGCAAAGCAAAAAAAGAAATGAAAATAAAAACTAAACAGAACATAACAGAACAGAACACAACAAATAAAAGAAATTCGTTAATATCTTAAAAAATGTTGCACAAAAAACAGATCCCAACTATTTGATCATTTGCTATTCGTTATTAAAGCAAAGCTGCCGGAAATGCATTAATTTGTGCTAAAAAAATCTTTAGTTTTACTATCTAAAATAACTAACTGGTAGATCATGTTATTACAACAAAAAATACGTTTGAATAAAGTGAATAGGTCATACAATTGATAAATTGACAGTATGGAAATGTGACTGTATGGAGAGATTGGCGCTCTTTATTAGGTTTAGAATGTATCCTAGTGGACAATAACTATATATAATAATATAATGGCTTATACCTTAACGGATATTTGTTAATTTATTTCATTTATGAATTATTAAAACTGAGAAATTTTTGTAATGAATTCTAAATTTGTAAACAAATGATAAATACTTTACCCAATAACACTAATATATAGAACTATTAAATATTGTATATACTATATCTCATGTATTAGTTAAAGCTATTGATAGTTGACTATATGAATAAATTGAACAGAGGTCATAAAATGTTCAGCTCAATGATCTGCAAAGCTAGTTTAAAAATATTTTTTAAATAATATGTAAGTGTAGGCTTAAAGGAAATTTAGGTTTCCAAAGTTCTATTAAAATTCAGTTAACTTGGCAAAGTATAGGCGTTTAATAAATACGAATTATTAATACTTTTGTAGTTTAACAATTCTGCAGTTTGTCATTTGCAAAAGAAGCGAGTGAAAAATGATTTTTTTTTTAGAACGTGTGCTGTGTGTGTGTTTGTGGGTGGAAAGTTTGTTGCAACTTTTCTTCGGCACTTGTATTTATTTTTAATGGATTGCAAACTCTAGAAGAATCTAATTACCTAACGTTAGCTAACACACATACACAGACCTAGCGACCACAACATTATATGTAGCCATTTAATTGGCTTATCAAAAAGTGCTGCATACTTTGTGGCGCAGCGAATTTTGTGTGCTCTTTTATATATGTTTGTATGTACATATATATTGTATATGTATGTTTGTAAATATTTTTGTTGGTGTTGCCAACCAGCAAATCAAATTGCATGTGCACACAGCTTAACTAAACCACAACCAGCCACGCCCTCAAGCACCCAAGAGGGGCGTCAAAGTCGCCGCGACTCTAAGCCATAAAAAAAAGCGGCGAATTGGTTTACAGCGTTTTCCTCAAATTATAATAAATTTGCGCAAAAATTGTTAAATGCTGCCAGCACACAAATTTAACCACACACACACATACACACACACACAAACACACACACGCATACTTAGGCATGTTAATTTAGTTATGCTTAAGTATTAAAAAGAGATTTTTGAGCTCATTGAGTCAAAAAACTTTGCGAGGCCGCAGCTTAAAAACTTTTGCACCCCTCAGCATAAGCGAACGACAAAGTAACGTAGAGAGACAGAGACACACACACAGAGAGAGAGAGAGAGAGAACAAGTCTGTCAAGCTGCAGATAGCTGAAGAAAACTATTTAGGAAATTTGTTTTAAGTTTGATTAAAATTATAACAAGCAGCAGAGGAAAGAAACAACTTGAGACTCGTTCGACGAACTCCTTCAGCCAAATTAGTTGCCCATGTGGCATCTCTGGCATTGAAGTTCGCCAGACATACAGACAGACAGGCAGACAGACACACAGATAGATAGACTGACAGTCAGATTTTAGCTGACCCAGCGCTGTCTGACACACATATTCACTCATTCATTCACTCACCCACACACTTACTTACACACTCACTCATTCATTTCGTCCGTTCGTCAGTCAGACATTGTGGTTCGAGTTGCGTCTGCATTTAAATCAATTTAAGCATTTACAGTCAGTTGAACCTTTTGTGCACACACACTCACACACACACACACACACACACACACACACTCACACAAACACATTCATTGAGGCTGGGCGCGTGAAAATATATTGAATGCCACATTTAAGCTAAATATTAAGTATACGTAGCATCCGTGTACCCTGTAAACTAAGCTCAAGCTGTGTGCTACATTTAATTGTGATTTCGTTTTTACCCTTATTCAATTTTTGAAACTTTAATTAAATTTGTAGCTCAACTCAAAGCAACACAGTATGCTTGCTTCTTAGAATTTTCATATTTTTCTTTATTAAGAATTTTATGTATGGAATTCATTGATCGGTTTTAATATTTTCTGTTAAACTGGATCGATAGTTTCTTCTTAAATCGATAATCCCATCATTTAACACATGCCGAAAATAGAAAACTGTTTAAAAACACCATTGAAAACATGATATTTTTTATTATTTGTTTCAACATATTAGGGTATTTCTTAGTCCAATAAGCCTGTCACGATCAGCTTCTTCGTCTTGATTTAACATTCCCTAACACTATTTTTTAAGAGGCAACTCTACCGATATCGTTAAATAACGATGAATATCGTGACCAGCAGAAGCACGCGCACATCCCAAGAAACCACACAAATTATGCAGACATTTAAATATGCCATAAAATTATTTGACTTCTGCATCAATTCTTTGGCATTTCATATTTTATTTTCTCTCTCTTTTCCTTTTATTTTATGTGAGTGCTAAAAAGTTGGTCAGCAGCCGAGATACATATATGGCTGTGTATGTGTGTGTGTATACACATGTAAAAAGGCGTTCGTTCTGTTTGTTTGTGTGTTAGTTTTTCTGCTTTTAGTTGTTGCTTATAATAAATTCATATTCATTTGCAATCAGCGTCTGTCTTTTAGTTTTTTCCTCATTTGCTTTTTTCTTGTTTTGCATCCTTTGCAAGTATGTGAAAATTAATAAACGTGCAAATGTTTGCAGCTATTAAAATAAACAAGCGGAAAGGCTAAAGTTGAGACCATGACTTTAATTTAGATACATAGTCAGTTTAATATATTCATTTATTTAATTCAATTCAGTTAGATATTGTAATAGAAAATATTAATCATCAAGAATATAAATCTATATATTCTAAGGCAAACATGATCAAGAGTACACATAAAGAGTTCGAAATAAGTTAATAACATGCTCAATTTAAATATTTTAATATTTTGAAACCTTTTTCATTGCATGGACACTAATTTTATGGTGTTGACCTATTTACTAATTTTGTTTGCAATTTTTTTTATAATTATTAAATTTGCTATTTCGCGCTCATGTTCAATGAAGTAATATTAAAATTTTATTGCTTACGATGGAAAAATTTAAGTTTGGATTTAAACTAAATACTTTTTTAAAACTTGTTGTCCTATTTACTTATTTAAAACCTTATATATTTTCGAAGATGTATTCTTCTGCCTGTTAATGTCTGTCTTCTCTCCTCTCTCATAGTTCCCCTCTCTTGTCTCGCTCCCGTTCTCAATTTGTTGTGCTCTGTTCATAGACAGAGCTGAAAACGCAATTCTCTGGAGAATCCCCTCCATTCGCCGCCTGGAGCCTTTGCTTAGTTCTTGGCAGTTGATGATGCTGTTGACTTTTTTGCCAGTTGTTGCTGTTGCTGTTGTTGTTGCTGTGTGTTATGCGCCACAAAATATGTTGTACATAAAATATACAAATTCATTAAAACAACCGACTACAACAACCACAAAAGACAGTCCAGTTTATTTTCATCAAGCAACAACAACAATAACGACAACTTTGGCAAATTAAAATTCGGCTGTGGGGCGTAAAACTCAACAGCAACAGCAAAAAACAACAGCTATAACTAAAATAAATGTGTTGACACGTGTGTAGTTGTTGTTGTTGTGGTTTCAAAAATTAAAAAAATAAAATAAAACAATTTAAATGCAAATAAAGTTCACAGAAAAAAAAATAAAAATATACATATGTACATAAATAATTGCAGCAACAAAAAAAAGGAAAAAAAATGTGTCAAGCGCACAAAAAAAAAGGAAACAAATGTAAAAATTTAAAATAAAAATTATGAAATAAAAAACTTGACGCATTTAAGCAAATAAATGTTTTTCAATTTGTTGTTGCCTGATGCTGTAATAAGCAAGAGCAACAACAACAGCAGCACCGGAAATGCGCCATTGTGCACGGCTGGCCGCCTGCGTTCTGCCACTTGCCACTTGCCACTTGCCACATGCCACCAGCCACATGCCACATGGCCCCCTCTTATTGCCTGCCTGTTGTGCCTGCATTTTGAGCTGTCGCATAAGCGCGCTTAATATTTTACATGGCCACAGCAATAAAAACTCTATTATTATAAATATTTAACAATTGTGACAATTGTTGTTGGTACGCGACACGCTTAACGCTCATTGTCCTTGTTATCCTCGCTGCCTCCGCCCTCCACCCTCCGCCCTCTCTCGCCCACCTTTCCTGGCTCGCCTTTGTGTGCAACGCGTGCAACAACAGCAGCTGCAATTTTCACGCTGCACGCTCGTTGCGTTTTAAACGAGTTAATGTGACACTGTGCCGCACACACACACACACACACACACACACACACGCATACGCACAAAGAGAGAGAGAGAGTTATACATAGTACCCTTACTTACTCGGAATACTCGATTACGTTTTTTAACTAATTTAAACAACTTGTTAATGCTGCACTTCAAAAACAACAGCCAAAAGCAACACAAGTTCCAATTATGAATTGCACTTTTTCTTCTCATTTGAATTTTTAATCACAATTCATTTACAGTATATGATAAATATGCATAAAAAATATGTATTTATATAATCCTTAAGTATGCATTTTTAATATTATGTTAATACGCTGCATAAACTTTTAATTCATTATTTTAACTTATTATTGGAGAGCGCAGATAAAAAAAAAAACAGAGAGTATGACAAATGAAAAGATAGAAGTGTCCAGCTGTGGTAAGAAATTATTGACTTAGGGATTGTCTGAGTATTGTGACTATATTGAAATCCTTAATTAGTTTAGTAATCAAGTGTGGTATACTTCTTAATTGGGTAATAGATTTTTTTTAAAAATCAGTACTTAAGACAAATAAGAATTTAAATAAAAGTATTGTCACTTAAATGTAATTTATTTTCGATTTATTCGATTGGAAGTATTTAATAATAGTTATAATTGGGTTTGCAACGTGAAAGATCATAATTACTAGAGTAATTAGTTCAAACATTATAACCATTACATGTAGTTTCATAAATATTTCTAAGATAATTACCCAAGTATGGAAGTTTCTATCATATTTCGAATGAAGTCGTCCATATAAACATGTATAAATCTCGACATTGAATCAATTTCGGCATTCCCCACACTCATTTGTATGGAATGGTTTATACAACGAGTACTCGTACTCGTACTCACACTCATAAAACGAATACTACGCTTAGCCGATTAACTGCTCAAAAATTGACCAGAGCCGTAACAAGATTTTCATTTTCATTATCGTTTTGATTTTCATTGCGAGCGCGTGTGTGTGTGTGTGTGTGTGTGTGGTGTGTGTGTGGTGTGTGTGTGTGTAGAGTGTGTGTGCATGTTTTGGCAGTGCATAAAATGCAACGTGGCCGAAATTGAATTTAATGTGCGTGCATTAATTGCATAGCCTGGCCTGGCTTATACATTCATATATGTATGTATGTATGTATGTGTATGTAGGCGTATAGAGATTCAAGTTGGCTGGTCGACCATTTGCCCATTTGTCCGTTTGCCACGCCCCCGTTTTCGGGCCGCAAGGCAACAGCAACAGCTGGCACCTATCGCGTTTGGTCATGCAATATGCAAAATGACGGCTGATTATTTTCGTGCAGCTCATCAGAGTCCATTGCAATTGTGGGCCAAAGGATTCAACGGGATCCTGGCTGCAGGACAAGTCAACTAACTGAATTTGTGCTCTTGTTGGCCTTTCTGATGATGATGATAATTTATATGCATGATGACAACAGCACGTCAGTTGAGTGAAAAGGGGCGGAGGGGAGGAGGTGGACGTTGAGGGGTTGAAGGAGTTGAGGAGTTGATAACGCATCGAAATTGAAAAACCCATAAAACACTCAATTTATTTAAATTGCATGTGATTGACAATCGAATGCGCCGCCCTTTTGCTCTCATTGTAACAATAACAAATTTCGCTGGCTCAGTTGCGTTTTCCTTTCCCCATTTCCCCCCCTATTTCCAACCATTTCCGCACTTTTTCTTTCAATTTCAATTGTTGGGGGAAATGGTGGCTGTCAGACGAGCGGAAAACGGAGGCAGGAAAAGAAGAAGGAGGGATGCTGATTAGCCAAGCAGGACACGTAACGCGTGGCAAAGCAAAAGGCGACAACAATAAAAAATTGAATACGAACGAGAATGAGAATGAGAATCAGAATCAGAATAAGAATCAAAGTCAAGCATCAATCGTTGCTCAAGCAAACCGAAGAATTGGATACACGTTAAATGTAATCGTGGCCAATACGATTACTCAGCTATTTGTTGAAGGCTAAACAATTTCAGTGTTAAATTCAAATTTTTAAAATTTTAGTTTTGACATGTGTGTATATTATTGCTAAATTAACACAATTGCAACCACTCAGCAAAAGCATGAAGCATTTAATTGAACTGGAAAATTCTTATAGAGCACCATTTAAAAACAAAACATTGGCAACAGATCGTACTTAAATCAAGTATTTCGTTTGGGATTGATTTTATTCCGGACTCCTGAAATAAATAGCTCAATAACTCTTTTCAATTACTCATTTAAGAGTGATGATACAACAATAAAATTTAAAGTTAAGCTCTGAAAAGTATGCTATATCTTGTTGTAAAGTTTAATTTAGTAATTGATGATAAAATAAATAATTCTCATACACTATAATAATAGATTCTTCTGTATATTCTATTATGCGGAAAAAACATGTTCATTGTATTGCAACTAACTTTTCATCTTTTTTATTGAGGTCAACACTTTCTCTATTAAAATGTGTTGTCTATGAATAGTTTCAAGTTCTATTTATAGCAATACTGAATTATTGAATAGATTCCTTATCTTATCGCAAAGTGCCTAGCATAGTTAATGTACTTTCACTAAAAGCGATTGTATGCAGTGCAAATGGGAGTTGGAGAATTGAAACAGAGAGAGAGAGAGAGAGAGACAGAGAGAGACTGGGACAGGGGCAGAGGGGGCGTGCTGTCAGCATCATCATCCGCCCCCCAACTGCGTTGAATCGCTCGCATTTGTCATAAACATAACTCAGCAATTGCCCACGCCCCAATGCGCCCACGTACGCCCATCAATTGTCATTTTTATCAGCGTTCCATGTCGCGTTCGTAATTTTTTGGCTTCAGCTTCAGCGACAGAGCGCGAATATACACAATTCCCTGTATTCCTCGTACTCTCTCTGTGTGTGTGTGTGTTTCGTATACAATATTTCTGTATTTCGTATTCCGTGTTCCGTATTTCGCATTATTGACGTCCCATGAACCCCCTCCCCGACCCCTTCCCTCACAGTCGGTGCTTAGTCAGCGTATCGCCGGCATCGCTGCTCCTGTTGCTGCCGACGTTGGCGTCGACGCTGGCGTCGATGCTGGCGCTGTTGCCGTTGGCAGCGCCGCATTAAAATTTTAAAATGCGTACGTAATTTTTGTTGTTGTTACATCTTTTTTTGTGCTTTTTTTTGCGCTGTGTTTTTTTTTTGTTTTTCCGTTCTTCTTTGCTGCTTATGTATGTATGTTTATATGTACGTATGTATTACGCCTTCGCTTTGTTGTTGGCCATTGCTTTTGTTACAGTTATCGCTGTTGGCGCAACAATTGCCAGGACGGCGAATGGCCGGCGAAAGGCATGGTAAGCATGCAGAGCTCGACGCCTTTAACTTAAAGCTTTAAAAAAATAAGAATGAATTGCTTGCCAAACATTCGTGAGCTTGCGTGAGTAATTAAAGCTCTCCCGCTGCTGATGCGGCTGCTGCTGTTGTTATTGTTGACCATGAGACGAAGGGGCGTCGCGACGCGTCGCTGCAAAGCTTCAAGTTAAATACCAAATGCTGAACACTGTTGCTTTTGTTTGTGTTTGTGTTTGTTTGCTGCTGCTGCGACTGCGACTGCACTATGGGGCAAAATCCGAAATATCGAATATTTATTAATAACTTTTAAAATAAACTAAATTTTCAATGCTGTTTTTTATTTATGTGTTGTACACCCTCAGAAATTTTGTTGGAAAAGTGGGCGTGTCACCACCCCCGCCCTTAATTTATCGGTAACAAGTAAGCCTATAATTTGTATTCCAATTATCAAGCTTTGACCTTGTTTATTATTGTCAATAAAGAGAAAAAGTACTTGTTAGACAAAGAAAGTTGTGTGCTCTTATAAATGGTTGTGATCATAAAATTAAAAAAAAAAATTTGGGGCGGGGAATTTGGCACGCCCACTTTTTCAACAAATTTCTTTGGGTATACATAACACTATAAAAAAACCGCATCCAAATATCCGAAGTAGTTTTCGAGTTAATAAAAAATACCTCAAAAACTGGTCAAAATACCTCATACCACAAGCGAGCAAATCATTACCGCAAATTTTTCAAATTGAGACATATGGCCTTTAAATAACATTGAATGGATCTACGACACATAGTTGGACATATAGTTGAACTTACATTAAGCCTCGTTAAGCATCTTTGCTAAATTCTTCCGCAAAGTTGAAAGCTTTCAAAGCATTATCTAATTTTACAAAATAATAATAGAACACGCACAAATACAGAATATTAGTACAACCAACACATAGTACAAGCCCGTATAATTGGTATCCATTTTAAATTTTATTAAAAAAATGATTAGCCTTTGAGCAATACCAATTTGAAAATAGGCTGAAAAAATGTTGCAATGTTAACGAACGTGCTTTTCGGAAGCAACAGCTGACTTTAACAGCAGTTGGGTTTAACATTGGTCGGTTATATAACATTTTTGGTACTGAACTTTACAGATTGAAGATTTCTTTAGATGTTAACACAAAAAAACTAGTAATTTTAATACTTTATTAAAATGACTAAATATTCGATTTTTCGGATTTCGCCCCATAGTGGACTGTTCCCCCACGCTCACGCTCACTCTCACTTAACTAATCTCACTCTCTGCAACTCACGTCCTCTCTTTGATTTAGATGAGTGCTTGCTTGTGTGAGTGTGTGTCTCTGTGTGTGTGTGTGTTTGTGTCGGTGCGCATAAGTAAAAGTCAAACGATTTCAACTTCAAAGCTTTTGCTCAGCTCTGTTCTTGTTTCATTTGTTGTATTTGCAGCATTTACTTATAAAGCCAAGTCAAGAGATCAGAAGATAGCAAATATACATATGTTTGTATACGTGTATGCGTGTTGTTTTTGTATGCGTTTGCAAACTGTGTTGTGTTGTTGCCTGGCAGCAAATGTCAAAAGCAGACAATGAATATTTTGTTATGCTCGAATACATTTTAATCGGCATTTGCCATAAAAGCATTTGCCACAATATAATCAAAGCAGTGACACACGAAATCGCAATTTAAGTTCGATACCCATTAAAAGTGACTACATGGGACATGCTTAAATTGTGCCAAATTATGTAAAAGGAGTAGAAAATTTATCTATGTATACAGATTAAAAAGAAAAAAATTGGTAAAGGTTCGGTTCAGTGGCTCGAGCCTTAGAGGATAAAGGTTTGGTTCGAAACTTGGTTCAACTTAATTTTAATTAATTTTTCTTTAATTTTCTAGTCCCATACATTTTTGAGTAAAAAAATGTTATGCGATTTACATATATAAGAAATCTGAAAAACTCACAAAATTCTATAGTTATTGCAAAAATGCAATTATTTGCAGAAACTATTCCCTGCATCCCAGCACAATACAATACCATTTACAGGGTGTCTAACCACAAGAAAGTAACCCGACTTAAACCTCTTTTAGATGATAATATATAGCCAACAATTTTCGGCAAACAAGCTTAAAGACTTTACGCTCCATGGATCTGTAACAAAACAAAGCCTGCAAAAGCAAAAAGTAACTGCTAGCTAGAAATTTGTATTCTATTTTTCAGAGTTGCTCTTTTGTAGCATGCTTAATTCATAAAAGTAATTTATTTACTTTTTTTCTTGTTGTTGTTTAAGTAGGTAAGTTGCCTTATTCGTGTTTCTCATAAGATTCGGATGGGGTAAAATACCCTAAAAACGTTAATATTCATAATGCTGCCAATGTGAATGAGTGTGTGTGTGTGTGTATGTTTTATGTATGTATGTGTGTTTGTCTAAGTGTGTATTTCTGTTTCAGTAAGCAATATCTAAGTAATTGTGCCACATTGTGGTACAAGAAGGCAACAAGGCAATGACTGTGGCAAGTTGCATATTGCAATAGTTGCTGTTGGGGCTGCTTCTATCGAGTCGAGTGAGTGCATTCATAACTATTCATTTGCATTGTTTTATTGCTTGTTCTTCTTCGTGTTTTGTGCCTTTTTGTGCAAAACTGTCAACTGCAAAAATTGAGCGAGCATGAAAATTTCATTGCCTGCTTTTAGGCCGCCCAGAACTTTTACCGTGTTTTGCCATTTACTGTTCCCCCTGCCCTCCCCCGTTTTAGACAAGCACTTTTAAAACGAATAATGCACACAGACTTGCCACAATATTTTCAGTATAGTGGCACAACACACAACACACAACATACTACACACTGCACACATAGCGAGTAAATGGGGTAACCCTCAAAAGGGCTAATAAAAGCCAGCAAACACACACACACACACAGATACCCGGAACAAGCAAGCAAACAAACAGAGAAGAGCTAACCGGAGCCGGAGCCATTGCCCGGCTTTGCCAGTTGCCCGTTCCGGGAGGCGCATAAATTTGTCGAGCAATTCAAAAAGCATGTGCCTCCTGGTCGCCTGGCTACTTTTGTTGCTGCCCTCGAAAACTCTCTGCCTCAGAGTGAGAAACAGAGAGAGACATACACAGAGTGAGAGAGCATGTTGCTCTATTTGTCAGCTCGTGAAACAATCATAACTTCCTTTGCCGCTTGGTTACTTTTTTCTTTTTTTTTGGCAGGCATGACTGTCTGTCGCTCCTTTGGACCCCTTACCGCCCCCCCCTCCGTCGTCGTAAACACGCATGTAACACGCCAAGCAACGTATTGCGTGCTGCATACATTTGTTAGGCTATTTGGCCACGCCCACAGACACATACCGCCCACCCCACCGCTGCTTAGCCCCCATTGTACCCCTTTCAAACAATGATGCTGCTGCTCCAGCTGCAGTGCTCTGAAAAATTCATTGAATCATGTGAGAAGAGAGACAGAGAAAGAGAGAGAGCAAAGAGGGCCTAGATATGAGAAACGAGAAACAACAACAAGACAACAAACATTTTGGCTTACAGAATATCCTAGCCAACATCCCCACCTACCCTTCGCCTTCTCCTCCCATTTTGGGTGCGTGCCTTGTGCATTACATTGTCTGCTGAAATATTGCGTATACGCAACGCATTTGCGTGCTTGGCCAGAATTCTCTCTGGGCGACAAACAACACGACAGAAGCGACAACAAAACTAACGACACTGGCACGCCGCTGCCTTATCAGCAGACTGATGTTTGTGTGTGTGTGTGTGTGTGTACAGGGAAAGAAGGGAAGAAAAGGAAGAAGTACTCGTACCACAAACAATTTTGATTTCCTTGGCCATGGTCTCAATTATTAATGAGCCACAGATACATAAAATTACTTTGCAAGTACATTGCTCTGGACATTGCGACTACTATGTTTCAGTGTGTTTGTGTGTGCTGCGTGTGAGTGTGTGTGCGTGTGTTGTGCCAAAAATTAAACCCTACTGCTAATGCTAAGTAGTAAAAGACCAGCAAGCAAATATACTTATTTTTGGAATGCGACCACAGCCAAAAATATTGTTAAAATCCCTTTAAAAATGTATATTAATTAGTTGAGGAAATTTTTTGATACAGAGTTACGGCTTAAAAGTTTATTGCTTAGCTAAAAATTTATTGGCTTTTAGATGAGGCTCAAAATTAATTTTGTTAAAGATTGGAAGTCAGGGATCGAGAAAAAAGGTATCTTATTTTAAGTAGTATCTGAATTTAATCAAATTATTTTCGAAAAAAATCAACTGATGTACTTCTTTTAAAACGTCATTAGAAAGTGTCATATTTATCATCGATTATTAGAAATAAAGTGAAAATCAATCGAAGGAAAGAAATTAAAAATGTTTAATTTTAGCATACATTTTTTTATGAATTCTTCCTTCCAAGTAAACTGTGACGAGTTGTTGACTTTGGTATATTTGATGAACTAAATACATATGTTAAAAACTCGTAGAATGCAATTAAAACTATTTGTAATGTAATTTTAGTTCACAATGCCCGTAAATCAATCCAAATTGTTGGGCATAATAACTCTTGATTTTTTTGATTGCGTTTTAAAGTATGCAAAATATGCTTTTGGGAGGAGTTTGTCTATTAGAAAGAAATTCACGCTTAATGCGAACATAAAAATAAAAATTAATAATTCATTCGGCACAAAACTTTGGTGACGCCCAGCGGCCGTTTGTTTTGGCATTTATATTCATTAAAATATTTTCATTGCCTTATTTTCCGCACGGTTTTTTTTCTTTTGCTTTCGCTATCCCTCTTTTGCTTTATTTCATGCTATCTATCTCGTTCTCTTTCTCTCTTCCGATGGTAGCGACGTGACATAATTAGCTAGGCGTGGCTTGGTGGGCGTAAAATATTAATTTCCACTTAAATTAAAAATAATGTTCAATTTCAGTTAAATTTATGTGGGAACAACAACAGTACAAAGTGCATTATCAGAGCATGCTTGACTGGCAGATACCCTTTAGATGCTTAAATATGCCTTTCAATATAAATACATACATTCTTAAGTAGGTTTAATTTTTATTGATTAATACAAATATAATACAAATAAAATATATGATTACAATTATAAGGAAATCTGCGCTTCAACTTTATTTATTTTTCCATTTTTATTAAAATTAAAATTAATTTAAAATTGGAAATTTCTAAGAGAAGTGGGTCAAATAAGATGAGAGTCATTCTGAGTGCATATGTATGTGATAGCTGTAACCTATTTTTAATGAGTACAGGGTATGAGAAAGCATGTGACAATATCCAAGGGACGGAGCAAATAAATTTTTGCACATAAATCTCGAAGCGCTAATAACAATAACAATAATAATCAACAGCCGGAATGACTGAGGGCGGCGACAAACATTTATGATATTAGCCAAGCCCACACAATCTACGGATGGGGAGGGAGGGATTTGGCCAAGGTAGAACAGGGTCTAAAGGAATGCGTGGTGAACCGAGCTGAGCAAAGGGGGCAGCAAATGAGGCGAAGAAATGAATTTAGTAATGCACGGCTATCATTGGGCGATTAAAATTTTGTTATTAATTAGATGCACGACAGCGTAATATTTCACAGCTTTCAGAACCAGTGTGCGTGTGTGTGTGTGTGTGTGTGTGTGTGTGTGTGTGTGTGTGTGTGTGTGTGTGTGTGTGTGTGTGTGTGTGTGTGTGTGTGTGTGTGTGTGTGTGTGTGTGTGTGTGTGTGCGTAAGCTGCTGTTAATGTGTTGGGATTTGTGCATTTAGAAATGCATTTAAATCACTTACATTTAAACGATTGCTAACTGTGATATGCATATCAATGGAAGCTGAACAGTCTAATGAATGTATTCATTAAATGCTCATTGTCCAATTACAGTTGAATGAATATTAGAAATTTGAACAAAATCAACCTGAACACAATGAAAAGCAAATCGTTCATTAATAAATTCATAAATTAATCGCAGAAAATACCTAAGAGGAGAATAAGCTAAAGAGATGTTATATTTTATTCCTATAATTTCCAAATCAAGCTGAATGATATGATTAAAAAAAGAGGAAGTCTATTCTTAGTCAGTTAAACTACTTTAATTTGCTTTATGTGTTCATGGATTAAAGTGCCATAATTTAAACGGCCTCCTTCCACCTTCCACGCACATATCCTTCAATTGCCGCTGCGTGTGCAAATTTCAATTGCCGTTGGCTGCTTTTGGCCTGTTTGCATTAACTTGTCGCCCCACTGACGACCAGGTCGAGCAACACGCCCACTCCGCCACCGCCCCTGCCCCGCCCTTATCAATCACACTCCCCTTACATACTCGTACTCGTACTCGTACCCGTAATTGCAATGTGCAAATCATTTCACACTTGCTTTCATTTTTTCTATTTTTTACAACTCCCTTCCCTCTTAACAAACTCCTACCCATATTTGCTTGTCATAATTATTTATTATACGTTTTGGTGAGAAAAGCAAAAATTTTCGCTGTTTGTGCACTTTTTGAATGTTTGTTGTTCATTAGTTTTTTAATACTCTATACTCATCAAATGGGTCTAAAGGGTATTCTACAGTAGTGAGTCAATATACATACATATATACATATTATCAATAAATTGATTCAGTTCATTACTAAGAAACACGAGTTACAGAGTATCTTCAAGTCGAGCTGGCTAAACTTTATATGAATTCTGTCTGTGTAGCTACTTTTGTTATTTTCATTTTGTGTTTTCGCAATTGTCAATGGCAAATTAAATAAATTTTTGGTCAACTCATGTGTGTGCGTGTGTGTGTAGTGTGTTGTTCATATTGTTGTAATTGTTGTAACTGCAATTGCCTTGACAGTTATTTAAAGTTGGTTAGTTTTATTTTATCTTTCATATTTTTTGTTTTGTGTTTTCGCTGTTATTACAATACTTGTGGCGCAATTTCGACCAACTAAACCAGATACATTTATAAACATTGATTTTAACCTGATGATTTTATCAATTTTTTACTCACTTTCTCTTCATTTTTTTACAGGTGAGTTTTAACTGAGGTTTGACACAGATAAGCGCTGGAGTTAACCGTATGTATCGCATTATTTCTAGAATAAAACAAAAGGAAAATATTGAAATATGAATCTTTTTATCTGGAATCGAATAAAAAAGCATTTGTGGAAATATTTTTAATTAAAACAAGCACTTTTAGATGGAGTATTGCAGTATCACATTTTCTTTAAGATACCATAATTAAACCATATAGAAATCTATGAAAAACTAATGATAATGGAGTGTTATTCCAAATATTTCAATTAATATTCAGCCTTCCACTTCTATTTTATATAATATATATTTTTGTACATCTTTATAAGATGGGATTTTTAAAAACCCTGCACTTTTTATAGTCAAATTGCATAATAAGTGAACAAATTTAGAAATTTAAATATTTTTGCTTAAATGTACATCAAATTCTCTCTCCCTCTCTCTTTTTCATTTACTCTGTCCGTCTTTCTCAGTAGAAGCAAATCATATTTATTATTATGAGTCAAATGCAGTGTGGGTGAAATTTTAATTAAAGTGCCACGCCCAGAGGCCACAAACTAATAGAAGGCGTGGCTAGGAAACGCAATTTCATGGAAAATGCTAACCATCAGTCAGAGTTGGCCAACAAGGGCGTTGTGGAAAGGGGAAGAGGAGTGTAGGTAGGATGAGGGCGGTGTGAAAAGCCGTAACTGACTGTCAAATCCGTACCGAAATTCCATTCGAGTCATCAGCTTGCCACATTTTTTGTTGCACATTTCTTTTGCTGAAGGTTTTTCTATTTTTTTTTTTTTTCTTTTTGTGGCACAGCCCTGAACATTCAAGCCATGTCTCCTCCCCTTTTAAATAATGGCTTGAAGGAGGAGGAGGTTGGCTCATTGAAGCACTTTCTGGTTTAATGCCTTTCTAATTGAAAGTTGCACAAAATTACAGGTGAAAATGCGGACAGAGCTGGGCCAAAACTTTGCGCTGCAAACGCCACCGCAAATAATAAGGGGAAGATGAAGAGAGAGCAAGACGAAATACGTAACGCAGAAGAAGCAATGGCAATGGTAATGGCAGAAGCAGAAGCAGAAGCCAAGGAAGCAGAAGCAGAAGGCGCATAAAACAAAGCAAACAAAAGCAAACTCAGGCAAAGGCATTAAAAGCCTACGACGCCAGTCTAGTCCAGTCCAGTCTGTCAGTCCGTGTGTCCCTCTGTCCCTCTGTCCGTTCTATTGACTAGAAAAATGCCAAGGCAACAACAACAACAACAACGACAACGACAAGGAAAGCTACAACAGAAATTGCAACAAATGTACACCCGCTTTAACTCTTACGCTCTCTCACGCTCTCAACACATCCTTCCACTTCTGCTCTCTGCATAGTTTTACACGGCCGTCTGAGTGCTGGCACTCGTGTCACAGCGTGACACGAAAACTAGAGTTCTTATCCATGTCTGTTTTTAATTGAATTGAATTCCCTTTTTGGCTCAAAATGCAACACAAACATGTTTTGAAAATTGACAAAAAAAAAAGAAAAAAAATCAATAACAAATTTTTCAGACTACTTAATATTTTACAATCTATAATTTTATTTTAGTTGGATTGGAAACAATGAACAAATCGTAATTCATTTATATGTATTAGATTAAATTAAATAATAAATTCAAAAAAAATCTAGGCAAAATTTGCCGACAAGTGAGAAAATAAGACAAGTTTTTTAGTGTAACATCAGTACGAATAATAATTATAAATACTCGTAAAGATAACAAATGTTTCTAATAATTCCCTCACTTTTTGTATTTGTTTTTTATTTTTGTCCTGACTTTTTTTCCGTGTTTTTGCTTAGCACGAGGCCAGGTCTGGTTCAAAGAGGGACATGCACAGAAGAAATATGTAGAGGAGAAGCAAGAAGAAAGGATAGCAAAAAATAAGAAGGTTTCGCATTTTGCTTAGTTTTTCAGCTTCAGTTCTTTGGCCTCAGCATTGGCTTATCTACTACGGCGAATGCATTGGATAATGGGCGACCCAAAAACAACAACAGCGGCAGCTCATTCAGGTCAGTTGAGCAGCTGGTTAGTGAGTGGGAGAGAGTGAGGGAGAGGTAGAGAGGAGCATAGTAGGTGGAGTGGAAGAAACGTGTTGTTGTTGTTGCTGTTGCTGTTGGGTCTCATCTCAAGGTTAAGTACGAATTGGCCTGGGCATTTAATTAAGTGGGCGTGCCACATTTGGGGGCTGGCACACAACAACACACGAGTTGCTGTTGTTGCTGCTGCTGTTGTTGTTGTCTACTCCGCTTTTCTGCTCCCCTCCTCCTCCCCCTCCCCCTCCCGCTCTTTTCTATCGCTGATTCGTTGGACAGGCGATGATAATCGAACAATGGCGCATGGTAAAACTATGGCAGCTACTAAATCGAAATTGATTGCGCCAACTGACCCCAAAACACACACACACACACACAGAATGTACATATGAGGGCTAAAGCTGAAATAAACAGTGCTAGAAAGGAGGAGGTTCTGTGGCGGAGGCGGGCGGCGGGACGGGGGGGGGGAGTTTAGCCACACGCATAGTCTTGTCAGCCATTTTGTTTGTTTAGTGGTTTCCGTAGCTATAGCCTCACATATTGCATGTATTTATTGCTTTTGGCCGGGCTAAAACAAAGCAAAGTTCCACCAAAAACATTCCCATCAATTATTAAGCCGATTTTGCACGTGTAAATCGCGTTGGAGCATTCTCCTGCTATCATTTAAACCAACGACAAGAACAACAACAAAAGTATAATTAATTAGTTATCAGCGACACGTCAGAGAATTAGAGAGAGAGAGAGAAAGAGAGAGAGAGACATACAAGCAAGCTAGCATACATGACAGAGAGTCAGACAGAGAGGCAACTATGAAAATCACAACTGTCGTAAGTGTGTTTGAACTGAACTTTCAACTGACAGTTTCTCGATTAGCGAGCAATCAGAACAATCACAAAGTTAAATCAAAATCAACAGACAGCAGCCCAGCGGCATTATGGAGAAAACAAAACTGTTAACGACACACACACACACTTATTACCAATCCTTTAAATTCACTTAAGGTCATAGGTAGGAAAAATTAATGAACAAAAAACTAACACCTGAGGATGTGAATTAAATTCTAAAACATACACATACTCGTACATATAAACCTTAAAAAAAATTAGTCTTTTTCTATTCTTCAAAAACTTTAAAAACTATTGACTTTAGTTATCTTAAAACATGAATATGAATTCTATATGAATTTATAACTGTTAACTATTTTAAATCTCTGTAATTTCTTTGTAATGAAATTATACTGTAGCTGAAACTAATTTAAATTGTTTGTGTTCAATAAAGTAGCTTTTATCTGCGACAACATTTGCTCAGGTTTCCTCATCAACAAATTTTCTAATGATTTTATTCAGACTGTTTAAAGATGGACATTCATTTCGATAAACCCAAATCACTTAGCAAACGAACAGACAGATAGAGAGAGAGAGGAAGATAGCGAGAGAGAGAGAGAGAGAGAGAGAGAGAGAGAGACGGATGTCTCGATAGGCCATCAACTTTCTTCACGTTTTACCAGTGATTTTCCTACCTTGTCATTGACTTTTCCGGACACTTTCAACACTTTCCGTTCTACTTCTTCGACTGCTAATTAAGCAATTTACTGTTGACACATGCCACACAGTTGTTGCCACAGTTGCTGCTGTTGTTGTTGTTGCTGTTGTTGTTGTGGCAATCAACTAAGCTAAGCTCATTATTGGGGCAGTCAGTCACTGTTTGTCCTGCGAGTCCTGCGAAAGTTGACAGAAAACTTTTCAATTGTCATAATTATTCAAAATGCCAACGAGATTTTCCGCAAAATGTTCGCTAATTGCCTGATCAGGAGAGGAATGCAGGGAGAGGATGGGAGGAACGGATGGGAAGTGATGGGATGTTTGATGTTAGTTGGGGGGCGCTGTGGGCGTGTCTGACTGTGTTTAACCTTTTGGCTTGACACTCATTGCCCATCAGCTGTTTTAAACTCACAGAAATCCCGGCGAGTCGCCACCATGAGTCCTATGGCATGTGGCAGGCTGGGGCTGAGGCTGAGACCGAGACTGAGACTCTCAAAATAGACCAAAAAAAATGTGACCAAAAGTGCCAGCGAAAAGTGCGTCTGCCATTGATTAATGGGCTTCGAAATTGCGACTGCCAATCGACGCAGCCCAGCGACAACTTCACGTGCACTATCTTTTTGTCTCCCCTCTCTCTCTCACTCTCTCTCTCTCTCTCTCTATCTTTCCTTCTCTCCTTCCTGTTGCCATGGCTAGCAATGTGATGCCAAAAATTCTCCTGTCGCTGCGACAATGAGACAAAAGCCAAAGCGGCAGCGGCTGTTGCAGATTTTCTTTGCCATGCTTCGAATTATTTGCACTTGTTTTCTTTTTCAAAAATACCCTGCAGTCAAACTGACCTGAACAGGGTGTAAAGATTCGGAAGTATTGCTTGTAGCAGACAGAAACATTTGCACTAATCCGCTTTTAAGCACTTTTAAGTGTTACAATCCTTGCATATTTTTTGTAGAAAATTCTTAATTTAAAACCCGATAGGTTCGAAAGATCGGCAGTTAATGTCAGTTAATGACAGTCTGTGACGCAGAGTGAGCCCGGCATAACAAGTAAGCGAGAAAATGATGAAATATTTCTTATGGCAGTTGCCTGCAGGGTATCTGTTAGTCGTGCATGCTCGCACTTGTTATCTCAGGGCCTTGGGCTGCTGAAATATGCAACTCTGAGGAATCTGCGGGACAATTGCGGCACGCTTTTGGGGCTGCAGCCAAAGGTAGCTGCCAATTTATTTTGCATTTTCCTTGACGCTTTTTCCTTTTAGTCGGCATTTCTGGCTTGCCCCCTCTCTCTCTCTCTCTCTATCTCACTCTCTCTCCGACTCTCTCTTTTCACTTTATCGCAGCCTTTGTGTTGCTCCATTTTGTCGCTGCATAAATCGCATTGATACGTTTAAAAGTTTTGCTTTGTTCACGTTTTATGGCCAAAAGGCAGCTGCGACTCCAACTGAGGCAGACAGCACGTGATGTGCCCAAAAATGCGCCATCAGCCACATGCAGCCAAGACGTGTCCGCATCAGCAGCAAGTTGCAGCCTTAATGACATATTGAAGTCTCTTGCCAAATGCATGTGAGAGTGAGCGAGAGAGAAACACCTTCAATGCACATACATATGTACACTCAGAAAAAAGCAGAAAAATTCGATTGCAAAAAAATATTCTTAAATTACGGGCGAATCGTTCTTAAAAGCATAAATTAAAGTTAAACATTCAATAATAAGAGTGAAATTCATTAATCAAGAAATACATAGATTAAAATATGTAAGACTGTATCAATCTTGAACATAAACAAGCTAAATTCTGATTAAAAAATTTCATTCAGTACGTTTGGAACTCTGGTTCAGCTCACAAAACAAGTTCAAAAGGTATTCAATCCAGATCTTTAATTCTTAGTTATTTTTGGCGTTTGCTTGCTTAGAATTCCCAAATGGTTCTGGCTAGTCTGCTATGAGAAGCAGTTCTCTGGGCATTGAGAAGTTAAGACAGTTTTCACTCTCTCTAACTGAACAATTATACGATCACGCTGATGATTATGATCATAATACTTACAACAAATACAAATATTTTATAAAAATAAATAAAGTGTATTCATATCTTATTTTAAGTATTAAAGTTCTTAGTAGAAAATCTATTCGTTCCCAAACTATGGTCCTATCGTCCTAAATCTGGCCTAATACGGTATTATAACAGAAACGCCAGAAATTCTTGATTCAATACCAAAAGTGCTTGATTTTTCTCGCAGTGTGTGTACGTGTTCATATATCTACAAGTATGCCACATATGTAGTCCCATGTAGTATGTGTATGTACTGAAACATATCCTGACTGAGTGTCAAAGCAAGGCGAGTAAAGTTTCAGCTTCATCGAAGTTGCGCCACGAGATGTTCAAAGGCCTTTCGTTTGCCTCCTCCGAAATGCCGTTAACTGCATATATAATCTTCTCTGAGGTTGGCAATACGTGGAGGCAAGTCAGCGGACCAAAATGGGCAGCAGGAAGGGAAAATGGAAAATAGGGTAGAAATCGCAGTGGGACATAGAGTGAACGCGAGTATTGAAGCGGCAAGTAGTGCAATAAATATTTGAGTCACAGCACAGCGAGAAGTCAAGCGGGAAGCTACTCAAAATGCATGCGAGAAGAGAAGTTAAGGACGATGCTGAGTAAAGAGAGAAAAACAGTAAAAAGAGAAGAAATGCAAGAAGCAAATCGAGAAATAATTTAAGGACCAACGCTAGAAGAAATGAAAGAAGCAAAGCGAAAGATATGCCAGAAACACAGTGAGAAGAAATGCATATAAGAAGACGAGAAGTCATGCAAAAAAAAGGAACGAGAAGCAATGCAAGAAATAAAGCGAAAGAAGTGAAAGAAGCAAATAGAGAAGTAATTCAAATGTGAGAAGCCCTTATTCTTATCTTACGCACGCCCTTGGCAAAGAACTAAAATCAGAATAGTTGAGCACGGCAGTAAGGATTTTCCGAGCCGTAGTGCTAAAAAAAAATATATTTCACACTTTACTACAACACTTTCAGATGCTTTCCAACACTTTAAGCGTTGCCCTTCAAAATTATTTCCAGCTTATTATTACTTTATTGTTTGTACGCATTATTAAAGCTTTCCACTTTTATCTTTATCTTCTTCCGGTTGTTTATATCTAGATAAGCAACAGACAGACAACAGCAGCGAGAACTACATTTAACTTGTCTCTACCCCTCTCAGTCTCCCTCTCTCTGTCTCTAACTCTCTCTTTCCCACTGTTTGTCTCAGTCAATCCGTATTACGATTGAGTGCCAAAATCGCATATTTCAACTTGGTGTGTGTGCGTGTGTACTTGTTGTTGTTCGTGTTTTATTTTTATGACTCACGCACTTTTGCGGCTTCCGGCTGGCCATCAAAATGGAGCCATCAACACCTGCTTTCGCAGAGTCGCTTTGTCGGTCGGTCCAGTGCTGTATAACGCACAAAAGTATTTCAACATTTTAACATTTTTCGGCGAATGTTTCGAAGTTCGCTTTGAGTTATGGCTGCAGTCGCAAACTCAATTTGAATAAATTGCTGGAAACAAAACAAAACACACACAGACCAAGTGGATAAACAAGAAAAAGAAGAAGAAGAAGAAGTGGAAACAGAAACAGAAACAGAAGCAGGAGAGAAAGCAGAGTAGTAGAAGCAGAGAGCAGCCCATAAAGCCGAGCAGTCAATCGAGGCCGCCGAAAAGAACTTTACTTGCGCGCCTTTTAAACGAAATTTACAGCAGGCAATACAAAACTTTTTTACAATTTTCAGCTTTTCACAGCAGCTGTAGCTGAGAACGGGGAAAACGGAAAAGGGGGTGAATGGTGGAAGTGGGAGTGAGGGAGTTGTTGGCATGGCAACTGAAATCCTGCATGTGTGAAGAATCAAGACGCATAAATTGCCAGCTGGGCCAGCAGTTGCCTTCCTTACGGCTTTTAAGCTTATTTACTGCTTATATATTTTAACACCAATCTCCAACACACAACAACAACAGCAAGAACAACAACAACAACAAATGCGATTACATATTTATTTTTTTTTATATTTTTTTTCGACAGCACTTCCGGCCCAACATGACAAATGGCCGCAAATCGTCTTCCTTTCGCGGCCAACACGTTGACAACAAAATGCGTTTCATTTTTTCCTTCTTTTTTTGACAAAGAGGCAGGCAGTAGTCAACTGGGGGTGTGGAAAGTGCGTGGGAGCTTTATGTTTTTTATCGACATTTTTCATTATTTATTTATTTGGCACTTCTTTGCTAAAAAAAAAGCAAAATAACATTTTGTTTCACAAACAATAAGAGCTCAGTCTGAAGATTGATACAAAATTAATTGCATACATATTTTAGACATAAATTATATCGAGCCCTATTTGCGACAATAACGTATGCGCCAAAACGCAATTTTACAGGAGAGAGTTTTTTAGGTTTCGTTAAGTGGATTTCTTCGTGTTATTTGTCGCTTACGTTATTATTCACAGGTCAATATCTCCGTAAATATATAAAATAAAAATGTAATATTTTAGGTGCAGATGCGGGTGGTGTTTATAAACATATTGGCATAAGAAAAAAATTTCGGAAAATGGCGCATACGTTATTGTCGCAAATAGGGCTCGATATATTGTGAATGCTGACAGTACACTTGACAGTGCTAACATGTAAAAAGCAGCTAGTCACGAAAAGCTTTTGCAATAAAAAAAAGCTGATTTTGCAAAATAACATTATTTGTTATACCATTTTAAATGGTATATATTTGATTTTGGTAACCCATCATAACTATCATTTGAAAGTGTGACCATGATTATGACATAATGATAATTTCCTTACTTGATCTTAATGGGGAGAGTTTATAATTGTTGTATAAATTGAAGTGTATTATTATAAATATAAAAGAAAGCTTGTCTTAGCGCTTATACAACTTGTAATTGTTGGAAAACAAACAAACATCGGTTTTAAATTATTTTGAAGCCACATCAAACTATATTCAAGTTGAATCAATAAAGTTTCCTCTGAAATTTTAATTGAACCCAACTGTGCTGGCTTCGATTAGTTTCATGGCCGTCAAATTAATAATTAAACATCAGGGCACAAGAGCAGCATGCCATTTGCAGTCAAACATTCCCACACTCAAAATTTAAAGAACCTTCAATTACTTAACGTATTTACCAACACTGCGCTATACGTGAACTCGTACTCCTACAGCTGAAACACTTGGGGACATTTGATGGCGCCGCATAGTTTCAGTTTTTATCACTTCAATAACAACTCCACCAAGTGCTTACTTATTTTACTTACTGTTTAAAAAAAAAAAATAAAAACATTTCCGTCGTCACACGCCATCATTCTGATTTTTATTATTTTCATTCTACTCTTATTTTTATTTTCATTTAATTTATTTTTTTTTGTTCACTGTATTCGAAACTGTTAAAAACTTTCGCTGGCCAAGTTGAAAAATTATTGTTGCCAACTTAATTGTCGCAATTAAGTTACGGGCCTGGCCTGGCCTGGTCCAAGTCCCTGGGACTCTCGGACACCCGACGAACGGAATGCGAGTCCTGGAAGTGGAATTGCCTCGCCCCATTGTTTGGCACTTGACGTCTTGCGTTTGTTCTATAAATGTTTTAAACATTTTAATTAGTTTTAATAAACGCTTGGTCGTCAAAAAAAGCGTTTGAAGTGCCTGACAGTTGACAATTTTGTTTCATTGCCGCCCTCACCTTCTCTCTTTCACTCTCTCTGTCTCTGTCTCTGTTTCCCTGCCACTATCTCTTTCTGTCTCTATCAGCACACTCAAGTCTTGACCAGCTTGGTCGGTGCTGTGACAATGAATTCATGAAAAGTTCATTCTCGCGCTTTTGTGAGAGAGTTGCCAGCTGCTGCGGCCTGTTGTTAAACGTGACCCCTCCCACCTTTCACTCCCCCCCCTCTATATCAGCACCGTTAAAACGCCACCGCATTGCCACATAATACACACGGTTCTGCGGCAAACCGGGCGTATGCGTAATGTTTAGTTGGCGGTCGCTCGGGTCGCTTGTGGCGCCTGTGGCGGCTGCCTGTGGGTCGCGGTCGCTCTGGGTCGCTGCGGTCGCGCAAGTTTCCGTCTGAACTTAGCGGTTCACTAACAAACCAACCAACTAACTCCCTTCCGACCCTCTTCCGCCTTCACCTTGCTACAATATTTGCCCCGTTTGCCTCTCAGCCATTTGTCGACTGCTCGGCCTGTGGTCCGGTGGTTCCTTGTTGCTCGGTTGTCGGTCGCGTGTCGTCAGTGCATTGTTTTTATGTACTCGTGTCACATGTGTGTGTGAGTGGCTTTGTGTGTGTATGTGTGTAGAACCCTCCGGTTTTGTCTTGTAGCAAAGTGGCAGCGGCAACCACAATGTGGCTTTAAGCGAAACTGGTCCCAAATATATACATATATATATGTATACATATATACAAGTATATGCATATGTACGAATTCCAATTGCCAATTAGAATATCTCGGTTGCCTTTTGGCATCAGTTATTCGCCTTGATTTGATCGCCCTTCAAGGAATCCTAGATATGATGTTATTGTAACATCGCTTTTACTACTATACAATTTCTATTGCAACGACAAATACTACAAGCTTTGACCTTCATTAAAGACAAGTGAAAGCAATTCAAAGATTAAAGGATAAACCCGTTGACAATAGTCTTAAGTGGCAATTACTTATCAACAATTGCCTTTGAGCTGCCTTTAAGACGTACATATTTTGAATGCACATATTTAGAAAATCAAAGTACGATTCAATTAAATCCAACTTCAAGCTGAGTCAACTTTGTATGAATTCAATAGGAAAAATACAAGTAATGGTATTTAATGCAAAAAACTACTCAAATGTTTTTTTATAAATAATAAGCAATTTAATTGCGCTTAAATTTATTTAAATTGAAGAGAAATATATCTATTCCATTTAAGAAATTTAACTTAATTACAATATATGCAATGCTATGCATTCTTTCTATAAAAACATCTGAACAATTGGAATAAGAAAAATATATTAAATTGAACATATTCGCTTTAAGTAATTTTAATTAATGTATAGATTCAACTTCAACATTCTTTTCACCATTTGAAAATTGCTTTTTAAATATTCGTTAATTTGATGTTATGCACAAGCGATCATTTTTTATTGTTTTGCTTAAAGCGATTTACCTATCGATTTCTTTTTTCCTCGTTTATTTTGCCGCTATCCGTTTTCCGTTTTCCATTTTTTTTTTTCGATTTTTGCTTCTCTCTTTGGAAAATGCCAAGCTCGTTCGTTTCGTTCTATCTTTTGCTGCTGGTCTGGCATTTAATGTGCTGTTTGATGAAAGTTTTCCGGCGGGGAGGGAGGACTGCAAAAAAAAGCGATTCGCATAATATTTCAATAATTTATTGATTAGTTATCTTTGGCGGGCGCCTTCAATCAATTTAAATGCATTTTGTCCTTGCGCATGAGTGGACGCCGTTGCAGGGAAATCGATGTCGATGTCGATGTTATTGAAAATGCAGTAAATAATAGAGAGTGCAGGGACATAAATGTATGCATATACATGCTAGTATATAAGGCCCAACACACACACACACACACACACACACACACACACATAACATCGCATATTGGATGAAAAATATAGATAAAGAGAGAGAACCTGGGATACTAGCATGGTCTGGTCTTGGGTCTTTTGGGGTGCTGATACTCTCTCGATACAAGTTCTCCATGCGGGCTTATGCAAATGTCGCCTCGCGATATGCAAACACGACCAAGGAAAGCGCCAACAACAACAACAAAAATAATATAAAAAAAATGGATGGAAGATGGAAAATTGTGTGCACTTGAAAAGCAGCCAAATCGATGAACGGCAGCCAGCCAGCACGCGGTTGCCATAGCATTTGATGGAGAGACAAAAGGATTATGGGCAAAAAGCCCCCAAGTAAAGAAGGATACCAGAAGGATACCAAATACAGACGGCAGCTAACAGTGTCGGCCTAAGGGTGATCGATTTATTGCCGAGGAGACTCTGGCAACTGTTTCAGTTGCCCCAAAAGTCGTAGATGTTCTCAAAAGTCGCTCAACAGCTTTCAGGATTGAGTTAAATTGACGAAATGATCAACAATTTGTTGATTCTGTACTGTTATCGATAATCAACTAATCGATTACAGTTCTTGGCACGTTTGTGTCATATGACTACATTTTCAAGTGCTTGTAAATTTTAAGTTATGATCACAATCAAAGTGACATCTTTTTTAAGATCTGATTAAGTTACAAAACCTGAATAACAGCAATTTGTTATGGATCCACAAATAATAAATATAATTGTAATTGTTTTTAACATATGTATAAACTATAAATTATTATTGAAATCAAAATTTTTTTAATTTTTTTCAGCACATTCTTTAATCCAATTTTGTGTCCAAGTTCTCTTTCCCTTCGTTATTTCTCTTCTACTGAAGTGACAGTGAATTTCTTTGTTTAATTTGTAAATCGAATCGAAACGAAGTAGGCTCGAAATAAAAAGCAAAATATTTCGACATTTCATTTAAATTGAGTTTTTTAAGAACTTAATTCTAAGTAGGTTACATTTTTGGTCTCATTAATAAATTTGGTCTCATTAATAAAGCTTTAAAGCTCATTAAAGCTAAGCTGCCGCAAGCAGCTTTAAGAAGTTGTCATGAACTAAAGCATTTCGGTAATAACTAAATAAAAAAAAATAAAAATAAATGTATAAAATATCAAATACAGTCGAACTTCCCTAACTCGAATCACCATTATCCACGAAAAAAGTTCGAGTTAGGGAGACTTCGAGTTAGGGAAGTAGAATTGTATGAAATTTGCCTAGTAGTGCCACTCGATTTTGAAAAACTTCGTTAAGGAAGTTCGACTATATTATGTGATTCTATTTTAAAACTTTTTCTATCTAATTTAGATTAACTCCTAGTCGAGTAATAGAAATGTTTATCTACTTTTTAGAAAATTTAAGCTATTCTCATTCAGCAAATTGATAATGTAGTTACACAAAAACAACAACAACAACAAGAATTTAAAACAACAGCAGCAAGCTTAACAACAACATTGAAGTCATAGCTAAAATTGAAGCATTGGGTAAATAGTTGAAAAGTTTAGCACAATTTAGTGCACAATGTTGCCATTTGAAACTGTTGTTGTTGTCATTTATTATTGTTGTTGCTTCTTTGTTTTTTGTTATTGCTGCAAAATTGACTTAACTGCAATAGCAATAGCAATAGAATCAACGGCAACGGCAACAGCAACAGCAATAACAACACAACAACACAACCACAACAACATTGCATGTACATTAGAAATGCTTTCCTTTCCATGGCACCTAACTAAACCTAGCCACGCCCCCTCTGCTCCTCTAGCTGATACCCTACTCCTCTGTTGGAGCCCGCCCGACAGTAAATGGACTTGGTAAACGTTTTGCCATACAAGCCGTCGTGCTATAACCCCTTTGATTCTCCCTCGTGTTGTTGTTGTTGTTGCTGTTGTTGTTGTGCCTTAGTTGGGAACTTTGTGTCCGTTATTGATCCACACACCACCACCAGCAACAACAACAACAACAACAGCAGCTACATATGTGTAGTGTAGATACATATGTACATACATGCACATAGGTGTAGGCTAGGCTAGAAGGCGTGGCACACCTTCGTTCTATGTGGGTGCGTGTGTGTGTGTGTGTAAGTTGTAAGGGCATGCCTAATATGGGTCTTTATTTAATTTAATGCTATTTTGTGTTGCTTTATAACAGCTGGAAGGCAACAACTACAACAACAATGACAACAACAACAATAACAGGAGAGCTGCCAAAATGAAGGAGTTAGTGCAGCAAATGAAAGCGAGACACAGCTTGAAATTGCAGTGCGAATTTGAGCTAATGAACTTACTAACACACTCTCTATATAAATATGTACATGTATATATCTTTGAGATTTGCACTAGGTAAAACAACTCGATGCATGAATATATCGACCATTGTGGAATCTATAAATATATATAAATAAATATAAACTTATTGTGCTCACACCAATTCATAGATGTTGTTATACTACTATGTCATATGAATATAGATATATATGTTGCTGTTAACATATTTATTAAGTTGTACATGCTTTCATACACCTATTTAAGTACGCTCTCAATTGCAATCGTCTTGTCTCTCGCGATCTCTGCTCGTCCGTAAACGTTATCCAACCTCATTTGTATTTCTGTCAACATGCAACATCTATAACCAATTATCTGCACACTCGTTCTCTTTGCTTTCTTTCTTTCTTGCATTCGTAAACGTTACTTAGTGTTTATGTTAACTTCTATGTATCAGCTAGTACTCTCTATTTTTTGCGTTTGTTGCTCACAATTTATGCGTTTTCCTTCGAACATTTTGACATTCCGCTTTCACCTCGATTCGTAAACGGCTTTTCGAATATGCCTATATGCTGATAACTGTTAAAGGGTATTAGATAGTCTTCTAGTGTAAGTCTTAGCTCCACTTATTAATGTTTGTCAAGCATGTCTATAAACAGGTAATTCTATTTGTCAGGGTATAAGCTAGTCGTCTGCACTAAGGCGACTCTGCCACGTATGTGTTATTGATGTGCCACAAAGGTGCACAAATGAGTTGAAAATTCCCCAAATGCGCCTGGCTACAAATTTACATTGCAATGCAACGAAACAAAAACAAATGCAACAAAACAAAACAAAGTAGTGGAAATATGCAAAACAAGGTGAACATGGCTGTGAGAAACCCTGTACTTACACACATACATATGTATATATGTTGTAAAAAACTCAGACACGATCAAACTTGGCAAATTTCTAGGCAACTTCTGGACTTTTGCCAAAACTTAAATTGAGACAGTTTGTCTGTTGATAAAAAAGATCGGGTTTAAAGATCAAGATAACTGTCTTCAATATCAAATTGAAAAAAAAAAGGAAGATAAAGTTTTGAGACAAATCCAATAACTACAGTCGAACTTCCCTAACTCGAATCACCATTATCCAAAAAAAAAGGTTGGAGCTATGGAAATATTCGACTTATAGAGTATTTTTACTAAGTTTATTAATTTTACTGTCACTCATTTAGCTCGAGTTAGAGAGAAATTCGAGTAATAGAAGTTTTAGTTATGGAAGTTCAACTGTATAAATGTATAGTAAGTAGTCTGTCAATCAATTTCTCTACATTTAAAAACAAAATTTCGGCTCTCGACATTAGACATCAAAGTTTCAAAATAAAAATCGAGATTTTTGATACACTTTCTGTCGGTTACGCACATTTCGCGACTGACAAACTTAATAGACCCCCTGTGCTTTGCAAGTGCAGAGTCTGAAAGGAACAAAAAGTGCAGAAACTTTAAACGTTTTAAAAATGTGCATTGAGGCAGCTAAAGTGATGGCTTCGAGTGGGGAGTTGGGGGTCGTGGGAGAGTTGCATGTAATGTTGCATGTACTATACATATGTATGTACATATGTAGGCATGAGCATATGTATGTATGTGGGTGTGTGTGTTTGTGTGTGTCTATTCATGTGCAACAAGGCGCCATCTGCCGAGCAGAAGCAGGAGCAGAAGGACGACGGACGAAGGGCGAAGGACGAAGGCAGGCGCCAAGGCGGACATGTGTTCCCTTCGCGTTTTTGCAGCTGCATGTGAAATCCAACACATGTGGAGGAGTCTCTGCTTCTTCCTCTTGCTCCTCTCCTCTCCTCTTCTCCCTCGCGTTCGTCTCCCTCTGCTGCATAATAAACAATTTCTTTTTTAAGCACAACTCTCACATGGAGCAGCGAAAGATACGAAAGAGCTGCGAGCACATGAATGAGGGCGCACAGTCAGCGTTGAATGAATGAATCATTCACGTAGAAATGAATACAAACGAGTAAAACGCATTGCATACAACTATGTTTATGTGTGAGCTCAGATGTGTGTGTGTGTGTATGTGTGTGTGCCCTGGTTATAAATGAATGTGAGCTCACATAGTGGATGTGAATCAATGAATGAATATTGGCATAATTGATATCTCAAACAAATATGAAAATACTCGTACATAAGTATGTACAAAACAAGCAAGCGAATACTTTTAAATAACACTTGAGACCGAATCAGTAAATGAATATTAACACACATTCGCATCTGAATGTGAATGACATTGAATACTTTTTAGTGCACTTGTATGAGTATAATCATTCGTGGTATAATTCCGTCAATTCAAATTGATATAAATAATGAATACTTTTTTAAATTACAGAAATTGCACTGAAATTTATGTAAATCAATAATTTAATGTGAATAAATTTTATGAATGGTTAAATAATTTCCATTGCACATCTCAAGAGAAATACTTTTTGAGCAGACAGTTTACATAAACTCACCTAAAACAATTCATTTACAAAAAAGCTGAGAAATATTTAAATTATTGTTGAATAAAAATATTTATGTATAAATACATCACAAAATCTACAGCTCGATTTTTGCGAAAGTGCCATTTAAGTACTCTAACTTGATATATATTCAAAAGATATATTTGGATTTACACCACTATTGTCAATGTACTCAAACTATTGTTGTATGTATAGAATGGCATAAATATCACTTAATTGCCAATGATTAACATCGAATACAATCGGGAAAACAAATAAATTTATTCGCACAAGTATTCATTCCAAAATCACAATATTCAAGGCTCAAATTAAAACAAGCGGATAAGTCGAGTGCACTCGACAGTAATATACTCTGGGCCTAGTCCCCTGCACGTCGAAGATTTGATGCCCAAGCAATTTTCAAACGAATCCTTAAATATCGACCTATCGTTTTTGTGGCAGCTACATACATGTATACTGAGATAAGTCATTTGAACCAATTTTAAAAATAAAAAACTAAAAAAATAATAAAAAATCATTTGCACCGACAGAACCGAGATTCGAGCCTCGATCTCCCTGTCCGCTTGCCGAGCACTTATCACCTCCACCACTCCACCACTTGGTCTGATGCTGGCAAATTCGATATACCATCTTACCATCTCTGAGATCCTTTCGTTTATACTTACAGACGGACAGACAGACAAGAGTATATCGACTCGACTGTTGACGCTGATCAAGAATATATATACTTTATGCCTGTTACATACTTTTGAACAAACTAAATATACCCCCAGGGTATAAAAATCTTGGAATTGCATGTTATATGAATATGTGAGAGTGAATGAGTGTGAATGAGTGCATGTGAGTGTTGGCGTAGTTTTCAGCTGCGCTCTCACATTTTATTAATTTTTGCAATCTGCCCGTGTTGTTGTTGTTGTTTTTTTATTTTGGTGTAGTTCTTTATTTACAGGTTTGTTTTTTTTTTTTGCATAAACAGCCAGCACTCCAGTTGCCCCCCTTAGACACCCTCAGACCCCTTCATGTCGACGCCTCTGCCGCTGCCCCTCTTTATATAACATAGCTCCTGACTCTCTGCTTTGCCGGCGCGCAATTAAATCGATAATAACGCGACCAGCGGAGCCTCAGACTGAAGCCTAAGCCTGAAGCCCCTGAAAGCCCCGGGAAGCCCCTTGAAACCACCCCCGTCCACTTCCTTCGTCAGTTTTCCCTCCTCATTTACCTGCCGATTTGCCCCCTCAAAGTCTGCCTAATTGCGGATGACATGAAATTGTTTGAGCTACAACAATAAACCAAAGCAGCGTCGACTGCGACGTCACTACAAGTACATACATACATACATACTTATGGTATATTTATAGCCGACAACAACGACAGCAACAGCAACAAGAACAACAAACTGAGCTGAGCTCAGCTGTTGGCCTTTCCTGACCCAAAGTGCGAGCTGACAAATATTTACCGTAGATGGCGCTTGTGTGCAAGCTTTATGCTTGCAAATGCATCCGATAAGAATCATTTTAAGGTGAGCCAATAACAATTGCGATGAATCGACTCGATAGAGCCTCAAATACACACAACACAACAAACTGGCCAATGGAAATCCAGTTAAGACCTACCTCAATCTAAAAAGTATAATTATTATTTTTGAATTGAAATACTGTAGAATATACCTCGCCTATTTTGATATATTTATTTCAAGGTAATTTTGCAAATAAATAAGTTAATTAGAATTAAATGAATTTTTATTTTATATGCAATGGAAATTCATTTGAAACCTATTTCAATCTAAAAAGTATTATTAGCTGCCATTGAGTTGACATTTTTTTAAATTTTAATATTGTAAAACATAGCTTTGTTTTTTTTATATTTTTATTTCAAGTTGAATTTGGAAATAAATAAATAAGTTTATTAGAATTAAATGAATATCTATTTTATTTGCAATAAAAATCCAGCTAAGACCTTCCTCAATCGAAAAAGTATTTTTAACTGCCGTTGAGTGGACATTTATTTTAAATTTAAATACTGTAGAATATACCTTGGTTATTTTGATATTTTTATTTCAAGTTAATTTTGAAAATAACTAAATTAGTTTATTAGAATTCAATGAATTTTTATTTTATATGCAATGGGAATTCATTTGAAACCTAACTCAATCTAAAAAGTATTATTATAGATCATGGCGCTCAAGTTTTTTTGCAATTTTAATACTAAGTATACAGTTTATTTTAGTTATTTTGGTACATTTTTTTTAAGTTTATATATTTTGTAAATAATCAATTTAGTTTCTTAAACTTAAATATTGTAAACTTTTTATTGTATATGTACTTGATAACCCACCTCAATCAGACTGGATTTATTATAGAATCGGAATTCAAATGGGAATTTGGAATTGAAATTTGAAATTTAAATACTGAACAGTATATTTCTAAAATTTTGATGTATTTATTTCTTAGTAATTTTTTAAAATAATTAAAACAGTTAAATAAACTGATATGCATTTTTTGCTTCTATAGTTTAAAATTACTTGCCACTTTATAGTTATTCATACTATATTCACTATATTAACTATAGTAAATACCCTATAAAAATAGTGATCTTTTTAGGGTGCATCACATTTCCAAACACAAGCTTGAAACAACAATGCAGTATACGACTAATTAATACCCGTGTCTTTCCCACTTATAAAATTAAAAATGTAAATACATGTGAATATATTGGAAAATGATGTCAGCGACTTGGGAATACCCTGTATAATATGTTTATATGCTAATTTGTGGCATTATTTGCTCGATTAATTAGTGAATTTTGTTAATTTATTTACTTGGCAGCATCAATAGGGCAAACGTGACTGTTGAATACCCTGTATCGTTTGAACTGATAATTGAATGTAATTAGTTGAATTTCTCGAGTCTGTCTGCCTGTTTGCAATGAGAGTGGCCAATGTTTACCGTTGAGTTGAGTTTCTGTCTGACAGCAGCTTCCTTTGCGCCCTTTTTCTTCATTTTCCCAACATTTTTCTCTTACTCTTTTGCTATCCCTTTCCACTTTGCCTTTGGCTCAAGGAACGGAAGAGCCGTTAGCATTTGCTGCGTTTTGTTTTGTTTATTGTAATTGCAGACATTGTCAACATTGTTGTTGTTCTTGTTGTAACTAGAAGGTAAGCAGCTCTCGCTGTTGTTGTTGTTGTTGTTGCTGTTGTTGTAGTGGCAACGCACGTGCGGAAAATGCCGCCACAAAAGGCAAATGCGGCAACGGAAAAACTGTAAAACTGAAACACATGGCACGAAAACGCTAATGACACACACACACACACAACACACAAACAAATGTATATATATATGTGTGTGTGTGTGCGTGTGTGTACTCTCAGTTTCTCTGCTGGGGGCTGCTTGTTGTCATGTGTTTATTATCCTTTGGCAGCGGAAGTTTACAACCAAGTTGAAGGCAAAACCGCAGCACGTTCTGAGCGACAAAAGATGCTGCTATTGCCACGCCCCCGACAAACGCCCACCTACAATATACATACAGTCGGTTTGCTTGTTGCACTGCATAAACAATTAGAAAATCGCATAAACGGCCCATTAAATGTTTTTCCACACTTTTCCCCCAAAAAAAGCAATCCAAACGAAATTCTAATCAAATTTAACTGGATTTTCTTGTTGTTTTGTTGTA
The DNA here is from genome assembly GCA_037043495.1 of Drosophila recens. Classification (NCBI taxonomy): domain Eukaryota; kingdom Metazoa; phylum Arthropoda; class Insecta; order Diptera; family Drosophilidae; genus Drosophila; species Drosophila recens. The sequence goes on along the minus strand of JBAMBJ010000334.1, from coordinate 78,904 downwards.
CTTTTGTTGTGTTGTTGCCGTGTGTGTGCCATAAATTAGAAGCGCCTGCCACATGACGCTGCCAAGATGTTGGTCTTCACTTAGCAGTATGGGCGGGGGCGGAGGAAGACAGGGGGGGGGGGAACAAACAATCGCTGAGGGTTTGGGCGTGGACCCAATAAATTCATCAAGCATTTGCCACGTCTGTTGTTAAATTAGCAGACAGCGACGACAAACTCCTTTTTTCTTATGGCTGCCTTCATATTTAGAGGCGTTGCCACGCCCCCCCCCTCCCTTCAGAAAAAATTCTCTATGATTCGCGAGCAGCATCCACTTGGCGCTTTAATTGAATATTAATAACAAAATCCCTGCGAAAAAGGGATCAACTAACCAAAGGTTCTCTATACTTAATGTATGCGCATACATATATGTATTTGTATTTGTGTGTGTGTGTGTGTTTGTGTGTATGCCTTTATATATGTGAACACACGCGCAAGGGACTGCCACCGAAGTATGTCCTGACATGTCAAATGTTAATATAATTATTCACAACTCAATTCAACTCGATTCAACTCGATTCAGTTTGATTCAATGCAATTCAATTCGCTTCAACTCGCTGCGAATTGCATACATATGTACGTACATATATATGTACATATATGCCACAAATCGTGCAGCTTTAACTCAATTATTAAGTGCCACTGAGAGCTGTCATTGCTCAGCTCGAAGCGGGAAATTTAAGGAAAAAAAAAAACATTGACAAGTTCCCATTTTGTATCTCGCCAGCAAAGCGTCGAATTGATCGAGAGCCAAAACAAACGAGCAACATAAAAACTCGCTGCGAATAAATTTACTTTAAGGTTATTTGAGTTAATTTCTTAAATTTGAATGCTTATTTTTCTACGATTGTTACATTTACATAGATTTTATTGAATATTTCTATATTGAATTCTTTTGGTATTAATTGCATACTCCAAAACTCTGGATCAATATAAAGTAATAGATACTAACTTAAGTAATGAAATTGGTTTCATTTAAGCTTTGTTAAAAATTCTCTGAATAGATATTAGTTGAATTATCTTGAATAAAATAGAATTGAAGTTTCCGATGAGGTTTCTATTAACACATATTAAATTCGCTGGCACATTAATAATTTGAAAAGTCCTATAACATTCTAAATTTTTATTATTTAATTTTATTTATCAGATAAATGGCCCACGTTAATTTTAGCGCTTTCTAGAACATGTAGTATATTTTTGTGCTCTAGATTATTATTGTTTTTCATTTAAAGTAACATCATATAAATAATTAACTGCCCATAAATAAAATGAAAAACAAAACAACTTTAACCTAATTAAGCAGACAGAAAGTGGAAATGGGAATGTGAAATGTGAAATATGAAATGATGGTGCATTGGGAATGGGCACGAGAACCCATTGAGCCAGAGTGGTGGTTCGTTTAACTAACCAAAAGACCTAAAACAGCTAAAAGCAAAAGTTATGTGTGTGTATAAAATCATGTCGAGTCATTTCCTGTACAACTTTTAGCCACACACACACACACAGGACCAAAAGCTGAGAGCCACTAAAAGCAGCCAAAACAACAAAAAACGCAGCCGAATAATGAAAGAAAAAAAAAAAGAAGAGAAATAGAGAAGGAGAAGGAGAATGAGAAAAAATATATACATATAAACGAGTATTTTTTTAAGTATATATTAAAATGGCATAAGCCCGAGTCAGACAAGTTCTCTAGGCATTGCCTTTAATGGTCATAAAAATTGTATTATAATTTTTAATAATTTAGACGAGCGCATTTCCAGCGCGGTGGATGCACGGTATATGAAGGGAATGGATGAAATGAGAATGCTGGAAGCGGGGCAAGTGGCAAGTGGAGAGTGGAGAGTGGCAAGTGGAAGGTGGAAGGTGGAAGGTGGAAAGTGGAGGGACACAGGCCACTGGCTAAACTATCACATGGTAACAAACGCGAGCGAGCGAGGCATATCCGGACTGTGGTTCATAGTCGTAGTCGTAGTCGTAGTCGACGGACCCACGACTACTTCTATGGCCAGCACGCACACACACACACACTGTAGCACACCAATACTCACCCATACATGCGAAAGTGCAAATGCCGTAAATCATGGCCCAGGTAAACAAGCAGCAAAAAAAAATAAAAATCCAGTTGAAAATGAAAGGAAAGACAAGCAAAATCGACTGCTAAAGACTCTGTGGTAAAAATCTACACACAAACATACACAAAAAAGTATAATCATTCTTAAATTCAAGTTTAAAATTCTTGATTTAAGGATGCATTTTTAAGTATGTATCTGTGAAATTATTGTTAAATTTACACTATATGCGAATAAAATGACAACCACTCAGCATTAGCATCGAATTGATTTGAAAAATCGTACTTGAATCGAGTCGATTTAAGATCAGGCGATTTAAGAAATTCCTAATTGACCGAAATTCTGTATTATAATGTCAATAAGACATCACAACGTGCCTCGAAGTGTCAGGATGCTGAATAAAATTAATTAAAAAAAATAAAATGTATAAAAAAATGCTACATCCCAATACGAGACGATTTTAGTTTTTAATTTTGGTTAAGAACTAAGTCTCAGAGAAGCCACAAACTCATAATATATGTAGGTTCCTCTATATTCTAAGCAAATCTAATTTATTTTATAATTTTACGATATCAATTTTAAAGTTGATGCCTTGAATTGTGGCACATAAGCTAAATTTTTATATATATACAATTTAATCACGAGTAGATTCAAAAGTTATTCAAGCAACAATTTTGCTCAGCACTTTTGACAAACTCAATAGACCCTTTGTACTTGTAAGCTACAGGGTTCAAAAAAAGGAGTAGAAAAGGCAACACAAAACAGAAGCAGAAGCAAAAACGAGCAACGAAAATGAAATGAAATGAAATGAAGGCAAGGGCCACACTCTGTATGAACCAGGTGCGGAGAGGGGTGGGGCAGGTGCAAGGGGCAAGAGGCAAGGTGCAAGAGGCAAGAGGCAAGGGGAAATGAGACAGTACGCTCAGGTCAGCTGGTGCACAACAGGCAATGTCCTTCAGCGCGTTTCTGCCGCGACTCGGCGATAACTTGATGAAATCGTTAGCATTACCGTTAGACGTGCCACGTTAACGCCACTGCAACAGTAACAGCAACAGTGCAACATATGCTCTATATATATATATATATATATGTGTGTGAGAAAGAGAAGGGTGGAAAGGTGGAGCAACTAACCAAATCAAGCTATGAAAAATGATACTGAAATGTAACAAGTTTTTGCACACTCGTCGACAATGTGGTGGCAGTGGAAACAGCTTTTAACCACATTTAGAGTCCTCAGGCACCACCTTGGCAATGTTTTTGGTGGGTAAGCAATTTAAGAACTGTACAACGGGAAAGATATTTCAAGGATCATCTATCTTTTTACAGATACACATATAAATATAGAGGCGTAACTCTGAACAGAATATATATTTGAGAAAAAGCTAATACTTAATACTTTATTCCCTCTAATCTATAGACAATATATATGTATATATGTATGTATTTTTATATATTAATATATCTAGAAGAATTTAAAGTTTCTTAACACCTAATTGTACATTCTAAAAATGCCAATAACCAACCATTTCTTTTTATTCTTTGGCCTGCCTGAAAGTATGCTATGTATCTTAAACAATCATCGAATTAAATTTTCGAACTGTTATATTTTCTCTATCAGCCTAGAAGTATGCTATACTTTTGAATTGAATAAAACTGCTTTCTTTACAATGCAAGTCACTGCTTGTTACCTATATTTTCTTAACTTGACTATAAACCAACTAGCAACTAAGTCCCGTTTTTTCAATGTCTAAATAAGGTGTTTGATAACTATTGAATATATATTTTGACGAAAAGTTTATAGATATTACTGACAAAATTTAAGTTAAGATACAGTTTATATAAACATTGAAAAAACGGCCCTAAATCAAATAAAAAGTTTAATAACAAAAACTGAGGAAATACTTTATTTTGCAATAAAAAATTAACATTTCCACGACTTCAAAGTGAACAAAGAATAACTGAAGCCTACATTCTAATTGTCTTCTTTTAATTTTGTTCGATTTGGTTTTTAACATGAATGTTGATAAATGCATAAATTTGCAAAATGCAACATAATATTTAAAAGTGATTAATTTTAGACTGAAATAGAATCAAATAGCTTTCGATGGATGGTTATTATATAAATTTATGCAAGTGTTTTACATTTTATAAGAATACATTTTTAAGTTTTAGTTGGTACTAATCTTTGTTGAAAAAAATTTGAATTAAATTCATGCAATTATCAATTTTATATTTAAATGCTTGGTGCTGCAAAAAGAGATTTTATGAAATAATCGTATTAGTGGAACATCCTCTTAAACAAGAGAACTTTTAATGAAAGCAAAACATACATGGATATGGATATGGATATGGATATGGATATGGATATGGATATGGATATGGATACATAAAAGCTGCATTTGTGTCAATTTAAAGCTCATTTGTGCATCTTGTTTTATTAATACATATGGATGTATGTATGTAAATTGTTTAAATTAATATACATAACAAATGAAAACCTTTTTCTACTTAGAAGACTGTGTACATACATATATGTATGTACGTACGTATAGTATGTATGTATGTATGTATAGTATGCACATGTGAATATGCACGTGTGTGCATTTAATATCTTTTGTTTTGATTGACATTAAAAATATACTCGCATTAAAGAAGCAACAACAAATTGCTTGCCACACTAACATGTGTATAGTTGCAAAAGCCACAAATGCCAAGGCCAAACCACATCTGGGGGTGTGGGGATGGGGCTCAGTGCCACGCCCATGTGGCATGTGGCAGTTGAGCTGATGAATCGGACTAGAGTATGCCAGAGTATTTGTGAGTGTGTGTGTGTGTGAGTGTGTGTGTGTGTGTGTGTGTGTGGGGCAAATAGCAACAAGCGCAGGCGGCGCGAATATGTTTCAATTTCACAGCAAAAGCAACAACAACTGTGCCACCATTTACAGTTACAGTTGCAGTTACATTTGTGGGTTGCCTGCAGTTGATTGCTTGACTGACACACACTTACACACACACACACAGGCATATACTTACACATATACAGATAGACAGCTAAGCCTTGTGCTCTGATTTTTAGCTTTTATTTGTTGTTGTCGCTGTCGCTGACGCTGTTTGTGTTTGTATTTGTATTTGTGTTTGTGCTGCTGCTTTTCACAATTTTCACGCTTCATTTTTCGTTCGGTTTTCTTTCATTTGGTTAAACTTGACCCACAAAGCACGCTGGGTGCCAGCAATTTACCCCAAAAATATGCAACGAACTGTGGCAGCTGTTGTTGAATTTAACATTGCCACATTTGCTTGTTGATAGAACTTTAACTGAATATTGCAATCGGATTAAAATGGCGTTAATAGGAAAAAGAATTTTTGTTAGGCAATTTAAGCAAACACAACGATCTGTGCGACACTGCTTGCACAAAGCAGTCTATTACACTGCTTACATGCATTCATATGAAATCACTGCTTGCTGAATATAACAGAATGCAGTGCACTACTTGAGAGCAGCGCCCTGCTTGCTTAGGGTTAGTGTCCTGACTAAATATATCAACTTGAAGCAACCGCTGAATTTAAACAAGAGACCGTAACTGTTATAAGTTTTAAAATAAAAATTGCAGAATAACAATTATTTTCAAGAATATTTTTTTAATTTCGGTAATACACCATTTGGCTCAAAAGATATTCATTTAAACTTTTATTTTTTTGTTTTTTTAATAAAAGTAAGTTTTAAAATAAAAATCAAAAATAAATCATATTTCACAACTTATATCAAAATGTTGAATTCTTACGATTATTTTTGAAATTATATTAAAAATAAGAATTAAGTTTAATTTATATCTTATAAATTAAAAATTTCAATTTTAGGCTGATATCGATAGTTTCGACTGAAATAAATAAATAAATTTAAGTGATTGAATATTTATGTTTTTATTTTTTTCTACTTGCAGCACGACTAAAGGCGACTTGCAACGAGCAACGAAATGAAGATGTTGCCGTGTCGTCGGCACTTGCTGCCGCTGGCATTAGCTCTGCTCCTGAGTCTGCTGCTCGCTTCACCCGGCGGCACGTTGGCCAAATCGAAGAACAAGAACAAATCGAATCAGAATACACATTATAGCGACGCGGGCGGCATTTCGCAGAGTGCCAGCAGCAACGGCGCAGCCGGCAGCGACGAGACCAAGATCAAGAGTCACGGGGGCGATGGGGGACAGCACTTTGCCATGGAGCCGCAGGATCAGACCGCAGTGGTTGGATCCCGGGTGACGTTGCCCTGTCGCGTGATGGGCAAGGTCGGGGCCTTGCAGTGGACCAAGGACGACTTCGGACTCGGCCAGCACCGCAATCTGAGCGGCTTCGAGCGCTACTCGATGGTCGGCAGCGACGAGGAGGGCGACTTCTCGCTGGACATTTATCCGCTGATGCTGGACGACGACGCCAAATACCAGTGCCAAGTCGGACCAGGACCCCAGGGGGAGCAGGGCATCCGTTCGAGGTTTGCCAACCTTACGGTGCTTGTGCCCCCGGAAGCGCCAAAGATTCTGCAGGGCGACTACCTGGTGACCACCGAGGATCGCGAAATCGAGCTCGAGTGCGTCTCGATGGGCGGCAAACCCGCTGCCGAGATCACTTGGATCGACGGTCTGGGCAATGTTCTCACCGCCGAAAGCTTCTTCGAGCCGCTGGCGGACTCCCGACGCGTCACCACCAAATCCGTCCTGAAGTTGGCGCCCAAAAAGAAGTACCACAACACGACCATCACGTGCCAGGCCCAAAACACCGCCGATCGCACCTATCGCTCGGCCAAGGTGCTGCTCGAGGTCAAGTACGCGCCCAAGGTGTCCGTCTCTGTGGTGGGCGGTGCTTTAGCGGGCGGTCGCATTCCCGAGGGGGCCGAGGTCATTCTCAGCTGCCAGGCGGACGCGAATCCACGCGAGGTCACCTACCGATGGTTCATCAACGATGAGCTCATGACGGGCGACTTTACAACCAAAATGGTAAGATTTGAGCTTGGCTGAACAACAAATTAAAGATCCTTGAACTAAGCTACTCCTCTCCTTCCTTCCTTTCGTCTCTCGTGTAGATCATTCACAATGTAACCCGTCAGTATCACGATGCGATTGTCAAGTGCGAGGTCGTCAATGCCGTTGGCAAAAGCGAGGAAAGCGAAACCCTCGACATCAGCTGTAAGTATCTACAAAAAAAAAATAGCTCAAAAAAATCTTAGTGACAAATCAAGTTTAAAATTATAAAATCCCTTTTTGAAAAATGTCCAGTAGGGTGTCCCTTATTTTGGCAAAGTTTTTTATTTTTAAACGCAGACGGGCTAGATCTGTTCATTTGGTCCTTAAGCACTTGGAAATAAATTTGTACCTCAATTGGTGTATGATAACCCGTGCTGACTTGCATAGGAAAATTTAAAGACTATATGGGACAACATTTTTTTTAAAATAGTTTTTGTGTTTTTTTTTATTTATTTGGTTCTAAAGCACTAAGAAACAAATTTTCAGCTCAATCGGAGCATGATAACCCGTGCAAACTTGCATCGGAACACGTATAAACATTAAAACATGTATAAACATTGTTTAAACACTCCGCTTGAGCTGAAAATTCATTTCCCAGTGCTTTAGGACCAAATGAACAGATCTAGCCCGAATGCGTTTAAAAATAACAACTTGGCCAAAATAAGGGACACCCTAGTGTCTAGTGAGAACTCAAGCAATTTCCCATTCTTCAATCTTAAATCTAGTTGGACCCGTTTTCCGGCAACGCCCCGTCAGCAAGGAGGCGGATCTGGGCGCCACAGTCACCATGCGCTGCGAGGTTGCAGGCAATCCGACGCCGGAAATCGAGTGGATCAACGAGAACTCTGATCAGGTGAGATGCCCCTTAGCCCACATTGGAAGGTTTCATATTGACTCTTCTCTTCTTTAATAGATCGTGGGACGCGCACCGGAGCTGAAGCTGAAGGTGAGCAGCGAGACGGCGGGCAGGTACTTCTGCAAGGCGGTGGTCAATGGCTTTCCGGAGATCGGCGCCGAGGCGACGGTCTATGTGAAACGCGCTCCCATCATCACGTCCCACAAGGTGCAGTTCGGCGCCGTCGGCAGCAGGGCGAAGATCGATTGCCTGGCATTCAGCATACCCAAGGCGGAGCACATCCTGTGGTCCTTCGAGGGCAAGCTGATCAACATGAGCAGCGCCGATCCGGACATTTACATATTCGAGGAGCACCATCTGCCGGAGGGCGTGCGTGCCGCGCTGATCATCAAGGAGAGTCGATCCACGCACTATGGCAAATATAATTGTACGGTGCTGAATTCATATGGCGGGGATTCACTGGTGATTACGCTAGTGCCGGAACCGGGCAGCATACCCGTGCTGCTGGTCGTCATGGGCTCCATGTCGACGGTGGCCATCGTCCTCATGATCGTGATGATCGTGTACGTGTACAGGCGCCGGCGCAGCCGCAAGAAGCCAATGCCCGCCGATGTCATCCCGGAGGCGTCGCGGGGCGGCGACAAGCTCAACGAGCTGAAGAGCGAGCTGCGCTCCAAGGCCTACGACGTGGAGTACTCGGAGGCGGCCAGCGATGGCCTGGCCATCAATCTCACCCAGACCCCGATGCCCGACGTGCAGATGAAGGGCGCGACGTTGGGCGTACCGCTCGCCGGGCCCGTCAAGTTCGACGAACGCTTCTCCGGCGATTACGGTGATCGTTACAATCGCCAGTGCCACATCAAGAACCTGAAGAACCAGCAGGAGCAGGCCTACAAGGAGAGCACCAGCAACGGCTACGCCCCCTACTTCGAGTACGCCCTCGACTACAGTCCGCCCGCCGACAGTGGCAAGCCGAAGTCGCAGCTCAATGCCACTGCCAACTCCACTGCCGGTGGCATCAACTCGGCCACCTTGCCACACTACGCGGCGAATGCTGCCACTGGCGGTGCCGGCGGTGCTGCCACCTCGTCTGGTGGCATGCCACTCGGCGGCAGTGGGGCAAGCTTGCCGCGCAATCAGCGCCACGAGCTGCACCAGCAACAGCCACAGACGTCGCAGGCCAACGGTTTTCTGGGTAGGTTCTTTTTCTCATATTTTAATTTGTCAAATGAACTAGTTCAACTGCGGAAGGAAAGACTCATTCAGACCTGTTCCGAATTTCACCTTCGATAAGATTTGTCGGAATTGAATTTCTTTAACCTGCTCTAATACTATTTCGGTGATATTCAACGGAAGTTAACGGAGTATTAAGTCCGATTAAGCGAAAAACGATCGTTTTTAAAGACAGTATAAATTCAAAGTGAATAAATGCATATAACTAAGTGCTAAAAAGTAAAAATGAAAATCGGAACAGTCCTGATTATTCGCAAAAATGATTTGATCTCGAAAGCCTAGCTTGTTTTTTAAGGAAACTTAGACAGTTTCCCTTTGAACTAGTTCCATTGAATGTATATAAGTTAGTTTATTCTGTCAAAACACTAAATCAGCGGTGGGCACGCAGTGGCTCCGGGAGCAGCAACTGCTCCCATCTATTTTTCTGCCTATTCGGCGCCGTGAAGGCGCACAAAAGACTGATGTTGTTGTAGCTGTTATTGATGTGCTCCCGAATTCAGATTTCGTGCCCACCGCTGCACTAAATCAACTGAGCGGAGAATTAAATCTTTTTTTTCTCGGTAAAAAGTTGACTTTTTTTAATTTCTGAGTGTTCTCACGACACCGTTGCTTTTTATACAGTAATTGTCGGTGAAAAATCGCTCGTCTGACGGAACGTTAAGTAAAACAGGAAAGTTTACTTGAACCGAGACTAGTTATACCCGTTACTTAAAAAAAGTAAAAGGGTATATTGTATTCTTTGAAATGTATGTAACAGGGAGAAGGACGCATCTCCGACCCTATAAAGTATATACATTCTTGATCAGCATCAACAGCCGACTCGATATAGCCATGTCCGTCTGTCCGTTTGTGTAAGCGGAGACTCGGGTATCCCATAGTCGGTAGATCGGACTATAGCCTTTTCCGTTTGTTTTTAATTCAAATATCTAATCAAATCGATAAATCATTTGACTCAACTCGTTCTCGCTCTTCTCTTGCTTTGGCATTTTGCAGGTCAACCGCTGTTGCAGAACGGGATCGACAGTCGCTTCAGCGCCATCTATGGCAATCCCTATCTACGGACAAACTCATCGATTTTACCACCGCTGCCGCCACCGAGCACCGCCAATCCAGCGGCCACGCCCGCCCCACCGCCCTACCACGCCACGCGGCATCACGCCAACAGCAATGGCGGCCTGAAGCACTACGGTGCCGGGGGCTATATGGGTGTGGGTGGGGTTGGGGCAAGTGGCAGTGGCATCAGTGTGGCAGGAGCAGGAGCTGGAGCGAGCAGTGTCAGCGGCGGCGGCGGACCGGGCAGCGTTAGTGGCAGCAGCTCCAATTTGACCGCTAGCAGTAATACGCTGGCGGCCACGCCTCTAACACAGCCCTCGCTGTGCGGTCCATTGGGCGGCGTTGTGGGCGTGGCCGGATCGCAGCAGAGCGCACAAAGTCCCTCCGGGCAGTTTATACTGCCCACAAATGGCAAGGGCGTTACACAAAAGGGGCCTCTGGCCACGCATGTTTAAGCTGCAACCGGAACTGGAACTGGAGCCGGAACTGGAACTGGCACCGGAACTGCAGCAACTGCAACTAATGCTAATAGCAAGTGTAGCGCATATTTATTCGATTTGTACTTGTATTCGTATTTGTGTAGAGTCTAGGAAACTAAGCGCAGTTCTAATGTGTGTGTAATTTTTTTTTTTTTTCGAACAGATTTCGATCATATATAAAAAACCGTATTGTGATTTATAGCGTTAATTATTTTATGGCAAACTCGAAAAAAAAAGAATTAAAGGAATATACAAAAAAAATAAAGAAAAAGTTATCGAGAAGAAGTCAGTAAGGCAAATATATCTAGTGCAAATTTTAAGATTTAAGAGAATATCGATTGGGTTCGGGTTTTAATCGAGCGCTGAACAAATGCAATGTATGTATATCAATTATCGAAAACGTATCGAAGTGCGAAACTTAAAAAGTTCATTTTAACCGCGAGTTGAAAGAAAAACCACAAAAAGTTGCAAACTATTCACAAATAACAAAAAAAAACCAAGAAAACAAATAAAAAAAAAAAAAATGAATGAAAGAAAGTAAATAAAAATGAAACATAATATTGCCTGTAGTTAGATCCAAAGTAAAACGCAGCAGCATCCGCAACATTTTCTAAGCCAAAATTTATTACATTTTTAGACTAACATTTAAATGCAAGGAAACGGACTAAAAGAAATGCTAGAAAATACATATGTACTTCAACTTTGACTGCGGCCAGAGCCGCTGTTGGTATTCAATTCGGTCATATTGTTGCCAGACTATCTAAAATGAACTTATATGTTATGATAGGTACAAAATCAATTATCCCTGTAATCACTACAAAAGTGAAATATTTGTCTGTTACTTAAGTTTGTTAGAGGGTATACGAGTACGGGGTATATGGTGTACAAACTCGTATCCCAGTTCAACTAGACCGAATTGCAATAGCGCAGCATCAATGTAAAATCATTTGATTTTAGAAATTAAGACATACAACTTTAAATAAATTATGTACTTATCTGTAAAATAAAATCATAGTCATCATATGCATACTTATATATATTGTGTGTATGAATGTTTATGGATCGTATATATTATATATATAGCGCATTTTTGAATGTATGTAAACCAAAAGGTTTAACGCTTAACTTAATTTACTAAATAGTTGTAAAAGAAAAACAAAAGAAAAAATAAATTAAAAATACTTCGAAAACATTAATATATGCATACATATATGAAGGCAAGTGTAATACACTGCAATTTTTTTTGTCTACATAGTAATAATATCCCTAAAATAAATTTAGTCTAAGAATTAAAACATTTTAAACCTAAACTAGAAACCGAAATGAAAACAAAAAGCTTAGCGAAATTTGTAAAACACATTTGAGAGATCTACCAAGAAACCAAAAAGGATAAACAACAAAATAAACCAAAAACTAACAAAAACAACTGAAATGATTGTAAAATTATGAAGCGTAAAAATTAAAAAACAACAAAAAAAAAAGATAAAATGAAATGCTGCCTTATGATTCCTTGTGAAATTTGTTGGGTTCTTAAATTACTTGTGTATTTAAGCCAATACTAATACAATTTTTTTTCAATATTTATATATTAAAATATAGATACATATTATTACGAGTCTAGTGAATAAAAGTCGCTTTAACCGTTTTTTGTTTAAACTTTTTGACTAGATGATGATGCTATTTGATTTTTGTTGTGCTATTTGCAGAGCTTTTACGTGAGTTCATAGAAAAATAATAAGGAGACGAAAAATAAATTAATAACTGAACAAAATGTAAACGAAACTTTTGGGTAAAATGTCAAGCGATTCAATTAAAAGTTCAATTAAGCGAGAAATAAAATTACAAAGTAACAAAAGTCAATGAAAAAATCGAAAAAAGAAAAAAGAAGATCCTATTAAGCCAAGTAAATATGATAATTATACATTATTGATGTGTAAGTGAAATGCATGTTCAGGAGAAGAAAGTACAGCTAAAGCAAATACATAGCAAATGCAAAGAATGAGAAGCATTTAGAAAAAACAGCAGAAGAACTAAGCAAAGTGTGAAATTTCGTGTAATATGAAAATTAATTCAATTAAAACCTAAGTCAACAAACTCAAATTAGTTGAAATAAAAACCTAAAATGAAAAATACTTAATCGTTCTTGTTTATTTTGGTAGTATATTCAATACTCAACAATTATATTGCTATTTTGGATATATTGGCATTTCAGCAGTCACGTTAACTCACAATCGTACGACAAAATGTGACAAAAATCAAGAAAAACTCAGATTGTAAAAAAGCTTTTCTTATATCTGGGTCGAAATTCAGTTGGACTATATTTACTAATAAAGATGAAAGCTATCGACCTTTGCAAACAAAAGATATTAGCCAAATATGCGATGACGTTACATTCTACAAATATAAATTAGTTTTCAAAATTAACCCTTTCAAAATAGTACCAAAACCGAAAAAATTAAGAAAATTCAACAAGTACCGAAAACCAAAACGTTTACCGGCAAGGTTTTGGTAAGTACCTTTAAGTACCCGTCAAAAATATTGAATTTTTAAAAAGGAAATTTTTCAACTTTTTTTCCTCGATTTTTAAAAAAAAATATATTGATGCAGAAAGTTTCTTTAAACAATTTTAATAGTAACTGCAAAAAAAAGTTTTCAAATATCTCTTCATTAGTATTTTTTATAATTTTTTGAAAATGGCGAAAAAGGCACTTTTTCGTGAAAATGAAAATGACGAAAAAGTGCCTTTTTCGCCATTTTCAAAAAATTACAAAAAATACTAGCGAAGAGATATTTGAAAAATTTTTTTGCAGTTACTAACTATTAAAATTGTTTAAAGAAACTTTCTGCAACAAAACATTTTTTTTAAAAAATCGAGAAAAAAAAGTTGAAAAAGTTGACGTTTACAAATATTCGAAAATTTCAATGGGTACTCAATGGGTTAAGGAAAGTACTACATCATTCGAAAGGAATTCAAAAGACCTTTCCATTAATACCAAACTTTCCATGAAGTAAGCTCACAATTTGGCTAGAGCTAACTTTAAAGGGTGCCAAAATACTTTTGGCCACCGCTGTATGTACAGTGGATCACAGCTTATTTCAACCAGCACCTTCAAAAAGTTTAGGCGTCTGTAAAATCTAAACTAAGCGAGGTATCAAAAAAATTTAAATGCAGGTTGTTAGTCTGATGTTTCAACTTATTTAATATGAAATCATTTATTTTTTAAATATTTTTTTAATATTTTAATATTATTAAAACTAAAAAATGAACCAAAAAAAAGACCACAGCTTATTTCAACCACTTGAGAAAAAAAAATTTTAAAACATTGATTTTAATAAAACCACAAAAATAAGTACTAGGTATGACTATCCCTTTTGTCAACCACTATTTCTATCCTTTTTGGCATGGATTCGACCAACTTTTGGGCCACTTATGGCCCATTCTTCAAGCAGTGCAGTTTTGAGCAAGAAACTGTTCCCAGCCACTTTAAAAGGAGGCACTCGCTCAGGAAAATTGGTGAGATGTTTGGACTTAGTGATTCTATAGTCCAGAGCATCATTTACAAATTTTTTGCGCGAGAATAGAACCGGTGATAAGGCCAGAACTGCTCCGAGCAAAATTTTCAATTCAAAGGATGAGCGCTATTATGTTCAGAAAATTCGGAAGGATCGAAGGATATCGGCTCCAAAAGTGACCAGTGTAGTTGAGAAAGACTTGGGCTAGTCATGCCACCCGGAAACGATTCGCGGTGTGCTTCGGGAGCATGACTTTAATGCCAGAGCACCCCACAAGATGAATTTTATAAGCGACCGAAATAAGAAGTATAGAGTAAAGTTTGTCCAGGAGCACTTTTACAAGGACATTAGTTTCTGGAATACAATGTTATTCTGTGATAAGTCTAAATTTACTAATTTTGTGTAAGATGGAGCCTCTTATGTGTGGCGTTAGCCAAATACAGAACTGAAAATACAAAATTTATGGGCTACAGTTAATCATGGCTGTGGTAGCGTTATGTCATGGGCATTAAAGTCATGCTCCCGAAGCACACCGCGAATCGTTTCCGGGTGGCATGACTAGCCCAAGTCTTTCTCAACTACACTGGTCACTTTTGGAGCCGATATCCTTCGATCCTTCCGAATTTTCTGAACATAATAGCGCTCATCCTTTGAATTGAAAATTTTGCTCGGAGCAGTTCTGGCCTTATCACCGGTTCTATTCTCGCGCAAAAAAATTTGTAAATGATGCTCTGGACTATAGAATCACTAAGTCCAAACATCTCACCAATTTTCCTGAGCGAGTGCCTCCTTTTAAAGTGGCTGGGAACAGTTTCTAGCTCAAAACTGCACTGCTTGAAGAATGGGCCATAAGTGGCCCAAAAGTTGGTCGAATCCATGCCAAAAAGGATAGAAATAGTGGTTGACCAAAGGGATAGTCATACCTAGTACTTATTTTTGTGGTTTTATTAAAATCAATGTTTTAAAATTTTTTTTTCTCAAGTGGTTGAAATAAGCTGTGGTCTTTTTTTTGGTTCATTTTTTAGTTTTTAATAGTTAAAAAATATTAAAAAAATATTTAAAAAATAAATGATTTCATATTAAATAAGTTGAAACATCAGACTAACAACCTGCATTTAAATTTTTTTGATACCTCGCTTAGTTTAGATTTTACAGACGCCTAAACTTTTTTGAAGGTGCTGGTTGAAATAAGCTGTGATCCACTGTACATATTTTAGGCATTTTCACCTTACACTCGCGATCGATTCATAAATTGTGAAATACCTCGTTAAAGATGGTATAAAACTCGATTCAATTGATTTCATAGTTAAAAACGATAAAATTTAATACTCTTTTGGCTTATTGATGTTTTTGCCATTCAATTGGAAAAAATATTACAAAGTATTTAAGTGTGATAAAGCATAAAAATACATGAAGTTACCAGATGTTTTAAAAAGCTAAAATTATGCCAATTTCTCTTGGAAAATAGCTATAATTCGTGCTAGCCACTATTTTAAAATTTATCCCGCATTTGCCAATTGCAGCCCACTAGATCTAGCACAAAAATAGCTAAATGGGTAACACTGCTAATAAGTTTAGATTTGATCTGATTTTAGACCTAGACAAGTCAAAATTTTCTTCATTGGGTATGATATACATATGTATATTTATAAAATGAATCGTTTTTATATTAAGCTTAAAGTGCTGAATTATACTATGTAATTATGACAGAAGAAGTTGATTGCAATTTACAACTTGAGATTTAAAATTAAAAATTTTTGAAAAGCACTTTGAAGAAAAATGTATTTAAATTTAATAGCAGAATGGAATTAGATGGATCTACATCACTAGTCTACGCAATTTTTTTTCGAAAGATTAAGTCTCTGACATTTCTGTATCCTACATATCCTAGTGGCAGGATTCAAACTCATTATCAAAACATTTTAAGCAACAAAAGGTAAAGAGCTCGAGAACGAGTTAATGCTGTTGGTGTGATTTAAAAACAACAAAGGGCGAATTTCGGAAGCAAACGAATTTTTAGCTGTGAGTGTAGGGGAAATAAAGGGCCCCTCCTGCCTACACCCTTGCTGATCACAACTGACTGAACAAGTTCAGTAGTTCGATTGAACTTGTTCTGAACCAAGCGACACAACTCCAGGTTGCTATTGCCAGACCAGACCAGACCAGACCGTGCCATCGTCGAGTAATAAAGAAAGAAAAAACAAGTATTTAATTTTTGCAGCCATTTTGAAATTGAAAAGAAATAACGACACAGCAACATCAACAACAACAACAACAATAACAAGAATGCACGCCAGCCCAGCGACACAGACGCAGGCGCAGTAGCTGCGAGCGGCCACATTAATGAGCGCGATCAGCGCTCTCCAAGGAGCACCACAAAAAAGTATAGAGTGCCGTTCGCACGCTCCTCCAAACAGGTTAAACAATAGTTCAGGCATAGAGTTAAGCAATTGGATGTAATCTTATGATTTTGTATTAATTTGTATGAACTAACATAAATAGTACAAAATTTAATTTAAATAATTTTTATTCTTTTACTGCATATTGCTAGTGATACAGTAAATATTGCACATATTGCCTCAACTCGACACATCAACTTGTGTCAACTGACATTGGCGAGTGAGCAAGCTGCTCTATTACTCTCCATTATTCGCTCTCACTTATAAGCGCTCGTTGAGCGTCCGGTTTGCAATGGATCTCGGCTCACAGTGACTGGTTCACAGAGAGCGCATGAGAGCGAGAGCGTAAGTGAGAGAGAAAGAGAGCCGGTTGTTGCCGTCTTGTCGTTGTCTTTTTCGGGGGTTCAGCCAAGCGACGCTCGTGAGCGAGGCTCAAAGTGTTGCGAGTCGTGAAACGAAACGGATATCGAGGCGGACAGTCTGCTGTATGAAAATTGCAATTGCATGGGATTTTTTTTTTGAGTGCCCCCTCTCAATTGTGCATGTCTGTGCGTGTATGTGAAGTGTAAAGGCAACGCAAAATTTAACTTGCACCGCAGGCAAAGAAACGAAAACAACAACATCGAGAGCAATACGAAGAGGCAACAACAATATGGCGTTTAATGCCGCCGCTAGCGAAAATTGCAGCGTGCGATTGCGGCGCGGCAAATAATATAAATCGATCGAGCTCAGTATCGCTATCGTTATCGCTATCGTCATCGAAATATTGAAATATTCTTTTTTTATAATTTTTTTCTACTTTGTGTCCTCTGTGTTTGTGTCTCTGTGCATGTGCAAACAAATCAAGTTAAAGGAAAATTAGAAAAAAGAAAAATAAGCACAGAAACAACAACACGACTCCTATACGCCTTTGTGTGCGTGTGTGTGTTGTTTGTTAGTGTGTGTGTGTTCGTGCTCGTGTGTGAGAAAGGAAGCAACGCGTTTTGTCATCGTTGTCTTTGTCTTTGTCTCTTCGTCTCTTTGAATATCATCCGCTTCAGTTGATTTCAAAGTTTGTTGCGGTTGCGCGTGGAAATGTCGCCGTCGTCAGCGTCGACGTCGGCGTCGGTGCATACAACAAACGGCAATGCGCGGCACTTAATTGTCCTATTCGCCTGGCTGCAAAATACATAAAAAATAAATTAAAATAGTAAAAAAAAGCCAACAAGCAGCAGAAACAAAAATAAAAAAAAACAAAAGTCAAAGTGAGACAACAACAAACGACACACTTAAATTACTACACATACAACAACATCAACATCAGTATCAGCAACAACAACAACAACACCAACGACTAGCAAAAAAATCAAAAGCATAAAACGCAAATATTAAACTGGATTACAATGCAGTTGCAGCGCAGCAGACGTCGCTGTCGCGCACACACAATTTGGATTAACGAAATGTTTGCGGGCGTCGCGCTGCTGCTGCCGCTGCTGGCGCTTGCTAATTTCAGCAGTGCACAAGCGACGGGTAAGTAAAACAAAAAAAAAACAGAATTGAAAATAATAAAAAAGAAAAAACAAAGAACAATACAATAAAATGCAAATCAAATAAAACAATATTTTTTGACATGCATTTTGGTTGAGTCTGCATTCGTTCGTTCTGTTCGTTTCCCTTTCTATTTGTCTCTTGTATTTCTTTTCGCCTCGCTGTTCGTTGCTGCTGTCCCTCCTGTCTGCCTGCCAGAGTACGGACAGGTGGTCGCTCGTTCGCTCTCTGGCTGCGCACGCTCTCTCATTGTGCGCGCTCTCTCGCTCTCGCTCTCCTCGCCGCTCATGCTCAGATTTCTGTGAGCGGCGCGGCGTTGCTGTTGCGCAGCTTGAACCTTTTTCTTTATTTTTACCGTCGGCAGCCTTTCGTTTCGTTTTATACCATTTTGTCTCATTGCGATATGTACACACAGTATGTATGACAGTTGACACTGTTATACTTGCTCGCATATTATTTCTTTTGTCAACTTCCTGTGACTCTGTCGCTGTCGGTTGTCGGCTGTCGGTTGTCTTTGGGGGCTTTGTGGACTCCCAATAATAATTAGTCTCACTTGTCAAAGTTTTGTACCTCACTATTTGCCAACACACACACACACACGCACATACGCACACCTACACAAATAACAAGAACTCCAACTCAAGTTGAGCTCTAGGGTCTGTGGAATATGCAGACACCAGTGCAAGAGCCAAAAGAAAATACAATATTTGCATATGGGCCTCTTCGCTTCGGGGCACGGCTCTTGTCTAATCATTATGTCAACAGAACAGTCTTCGTCTTTATTCCTTACCCGGACACACACACACACACACGCATCCAAATGCTTGTCCGTGTGTGTACTCAGGTGTAGGAGTTGTAGTTGTAGTTGTATTCGGTTTCAGTATTCGTTGCCCTTACGTGTATCTCAACTTTCCAAGAATTATAATAAAAAACACATCGCTTTTCAGTGGAATACGTTTAAAAAAAATGGGTAGTATTATCAGTAATTAGATGTTTAATGACCTATCCTGTTGAGTTGAAAGCGCAGAGTTGTCAAGTATTTGCAGAATGTCAAATTCGTTTCAATTGCAGTTGGAGGTTAGATAAAAATACAGTGGCTCACAGCTTATTTCAACCAGCACCTTCAAAAAAGTTTTGGCGTCCATAAAATCTATACTAAATAAGATATCAGAAAAATTTAAATGCAGGTTGCTAGTCTGGTGCTTCAACTTATTAAATATGTATGTCTTTATTTATTTATTTTTTTAAATATTTTTCCAATATTTTAAAATAATTAAAAACTAAAAAATCAACCAAAAACAATGCCATGCAACCAATAATTTTTTCAAACTTGCTAGCATTAAAATTCATGTAACGAACAGCAACAATGTCGACTTTTTGCTTTGAAATTCAAAGTCTGGTGCTTTAACTTATTAAATATGACTTAATTTATTTTTCAAATATTTGTTCAATATTTTATGATAGTTAAAAACTAAAAACTCAACCAAAAACAATGCCATGCAACCAATAATTTGTTTAAACTTGCTAGCATTAAAATTCATGTAACAAACAGCAACAATGAAAACTCTGGCAAGTCGAGTTTTTGTTTTGAAATTGTTTGCTTTCAGCGACTTCCTCGACTCGTCGATTTTCTTCAACGAAAACTCCTCTGTAATATTGACAAAGTTTAGCATAGCAAGATTTGCATATCGGATACGCTCTCCATTAAGGCCCATTAAATACCGCGACAAATTAGCGGCATGATGTTGGGCTAACAAAACAAAGCTGTTGTTGCCAGAGCTCAACTTTCCCATTCATTGCATTCGCATTGACATTTAAGCATTGTGCGCTCATTTGTTAAATATTTATAATGCTGGCAACAACAACAACAACAACTAGTTTGTAACATTTGCATGCATTTTAATAATTTACGCCCGGCATTGGGCCACGCCCAGTCTTAAGGTA
The DNA here is from genome assembly GCA_037043495.1 of Drosophila recens. Lineage (NCBI taxonomy): Eukaryota > Metazoa > Arthropoda > Insecta > Diptera > Drosophilidae > Drosophila > Drosophila recens. The sequence goes on along the minus strand of JBAMBJ010000334.1, from coordinate 58,778 downwards.
GCGCCTAGAGAGCATTCAACTTTCGCTTGGCATCTCGGAGATTTGTTGCAGCTGACAAAATCGTGTTGCCAGAAGGAGCTGCAACGATCAGTGGCAGCTCCCTCTCTGCGTGGAGCCTGGAACCTAGAGTTGAGCATAACGGCTTTTGTGTAGCAGCAGCAGCAGCAGCAGCAGCAGCAGGAACAACAACCACCGAAACAGCAAACCACCGCACCACCAAAGGAACGAAAAGCGACAGCTGCCAGATCTGTAGAGGAGGGACGCAACCAGGGACGGTGCCAGGGACGGGGACGACACACCAGGGAGACTCGTGGAACTGCAACAACCCCTAAGCATATTGCACAGGCGCGTCCTTTTTACTGTGTGTTTGCTGTTTGCTCTTCAGATCAAATTACGGATAAAGAGCAGAGCCAGACGGAGACAGAGGCAGATAGAGAGCGAGATAGACAGCGCATGTGTATGTATATGCACATACATACATACATATATAGTCAGTGGTATATCCACCTCTCTACCTAGGCACGAAACGATACGAAGCGAACCGAACTGAGCTGAAACAAGTTCTCGAGATACGTTTTGTATCGCGTCGTCGTCGTCGTCATTTCAATGTCGCGTTCTCCCTGCACTTTTAGCCAGCTCTCTCTCTCGCTCTCTCTCTCTCTCTTTTTGGTTCTGCCTGTATGCTTGCCTTGGCTGCAAAAGTATTTCCTGTCTTCTGCCTTCTCTTTTCTCCCTCTCCTCCTCCCTGTCCATATCCATATCCTTCTGAGCGCACCCTAAAAACATTAAACATTTCTTGACTCAACGCGCTCTTTTTTCCAAAATTATTGTAAGTCACGCACAAGCTGACTGACTGTTAGATCTTGTCCTTAATTATCCCGCTTCTTGGCACATGGGTTTTATGGACTCATCCATAAATAACTATAGTCGTACCCATGAGAAAATCATGCATTCGAATGCCACTCTAGAAGAATGCTAAATTAGTTTAAGAACCCGCTAATGAAACGGCATTCCAGTTTACAAACAAAGATATGGCAATTATAATATTAAGTTGATCTTGGCTTTACTTGGAATATTAACCAACTAATTGTAAATGTTGATTAGATCAAACTCGACTTTTCCTATAGTTAAAATTAATTCAAAATAAGTTTTAAGAATATTTAAGAGAGTTATGAAATAGATTAACAAAGAATATCTAAATTTTTTTAACAGATCTTGTTTTATAAATAATTTATTTCTTTATTAATTATATTTTTAAATATATGCTAAGAGCGGAAATATTTAAGCTAATATTTGGGGTCATTCGAAAAGATCAGTTAAGAATATCCAGAACTATTAAAAATATATTAGAGTGAGAAAATAAGTCGACCAAAATAGGGAAACTGTGGAAAGAACATTTACAAAAAATTTAGAAAAAATTGACATAAGATGCGTTTTATTTTTTAACAATAATTATATTAATAATTTTAAAGTAATCTGAACCAATAAAGAATGTAAACAACTCCAAGCAACCTGAATAAAAAATAAGTTGACTAATTCTAGACCCGACTGTAAATAATAAAATAAAATTGGCTTTAAAGTAAAAATCTGTGTATGATGCTCTAAAGAGACTAACGAACAGTTGCGATAAAAAGAAAAGGGAAAAATACTAAGTGAATAAATTCTTAAATGAAAAACTTTACCGTATGTCAACACCGAGCAGAGTTTACAAACGAAAATGAAGCAAGAGGGAAAAAGAAGAAAGGAGAAATGAAAAAGAAGTGTTTTAAGCCTTTCTTTCGAATTCACACAATTAGTCTGGACATAATTAAGTGTCTTCCGGCGATAACCGATACATAGCATAACAAACAGGAGCAGCGGCGCAATGTCAACTTAACTTGTGTGAAAGTTGTTGCCCAATTGAAGTCTGTCTGTCTGGCTGGCGAGCCTGCTTGAATATCATCATTATTATCCAAGTATCCTCAGTCTGCTCTTCTTGGTCGTCTCTGTGTTTTTAGGTGCCTGTTTTATACGGGACACTTATCGCCCATTTGCTGTCACATTTATTAATTAATCGATGCCGCCTTTTGGTAACTTTCTCAGCACTTAAGCAAGTGGTAACTTAAGACTTAATTAAAAACCAAACCAAAAAAAAAAAAAAAAAAATGAGGACTATGTAAGCAACGCTTGCTAATTTTGTGATGCGTTAAATCTGAAACAAAAAGAACAAAAACAAGGAGAAGAAGAAAAAGTTGAAGAAGATGAAAGCAAAATCGAGTAAAATGCAGCAGTTGGCCGAAAACGACGGACGATGAAATAAACCCGTTTAAAGGCCTGCTTGCATATTGATTATAATACTCTGTTACTTGATACCACCTTAAGATCATCATCATGATCATGATGATCATCAAATCGACAACATCATTATCATCATCTTGTTGAGGTTGCAGAGCAGTTCCGTTTAGCCAGGCGATCCTGTTTTTAGTTGGCAAAACGACGGAAAAAAAAGATTTAGAGAGTGAGATGGAGATGGAGATGGCCAAGTTGTTGTCTCGCTCGATTATTTGATATTTTTTGTTTTGGGCAGTCAGGTAGAATTTTGTGGAGCTCCGGAAATTCACAGTGTGTATAAAATAATGCTGACTGATGCGATGCTTAGCCAGGCTGCAAGGTATATTGCAAGTTGCAAGTTGCTTTCCCATAGAAAACATAGACAACAAAGTCATAGTCAAGTTAAAGACTCGATTGGACATATTGGACATTGCATAAACATGACTCTCTGTCATTGTTCCCATCATCAACAACATCAACACGGCATCACATCAGTTGAGCATCAGCATCAGCATCAAAGTTGGCATTGCCATAGATGAGCTTGGACCGAACAACTTTCCAAGGTGTGTGTGTGTGTGTGTGTGTGTGCGTGTGTGTGCTGCTTGGGAAAATGCCGCAAATGGTTAGACAAAACTGTTTGGAATCAGTTGGGGAACTTGGATGCATGTTCAGCCAGCTCAATTTGGCTTAAACTAATTATGAAAGCAGCTAGTAGCCAATCTTTCAACCTTCCACTTTGGTTCGGTTCGGTTCGGTTTGGTTTTACTGTAATTAAATCTCAAAAAATCAACGATTAGACCAAGAAGAAGTTGCTTGCAGTCTCTGTTTATTGACTTTTAATGATGGCCAGGCGAATTAGTGCGCACACAAACACACACACACAAACACACACACACAAACACATATCCCCTCTCTTTCTCTCGCTCACAGCTATCCTTACCCTTTCCTCCAGCCCATCGAGTTTAGTGTCTCTTTCTCTCTCTGAACAACTTGGCCAACGACTTTGTCTTCGTCTTTTACTTCTTGCCTGACTTGCTGACTGTTTAATGAGTTTTCTTTATGGCCAGGGCGCAGCACACACACACATATACAAAAGGAGAGAGAGAGCAACAAAGAGAGAGAGAGAGAAAGAGAGAAGTATCTGCTGCCTGATACGCACTGACCGAACAAGTTTTTAGTATTTACGTTTTTTTCTTCTTCTCATTTTCTCGTTGTTCCTCGTTCCTTGTCTTCGGGCTGTGTTGTTGTTTCTTTGCGTTCTCTGCTTTGCGTGTCTTATTCTTATAACCACTTCATGGCCTAGGCCCGGCCTGGGCTTGGGTCCAAAAAGGCTGACAACCTCGGCTGACGATGGACGACGACGAGAACAAATGAACGGGGCAAAAACAGCTCTCGGCCTCTTACCTCTCGGTCTTGGTCTCGATCTCGGGCTCTACTTCAGAGTACAACAGTTTTTATAGATATTACCCAAAGTGTCTTGTCTTGTCTGGTGTTCTGTTGTGTTGTCTTGTGTTCTGTTGTGTTGTCTTCTGTTTTGTTGTGTTGTGTTGTGTTGTCTTTGCTGTGTCTCTTGGCCAGGGCCAGGCCCGATTCCAGGCCCAGGGGCCGCATTGCACGCGATGCTAGAGAAAGACAAGCAGACAACACACACACACACATATGTATGTATGCTATCACATTTAAGCACAGAGACAGACAGACAGAGACGGAGACAGAGAGAAAACTGGCTTCAAACTCATTCAGCTGGACATAGAAATTCTTTCTAAGTTTCAAAGTTACAACAAACTGTGGCAAGTTCTCCAACTGTCCATGTGTGTGTCTGTCTGTGTGTGTGTGTGCAATGAGAAATGACAATCATCATTATGTACACTTGAGCGAAGGCGATCAAACGAATCGCATATTGCCTTTAGAAGACTCTTCTTCGGCTTCGTCTTCAACTTCGTCTTTCCCGTCGTCTGAAGTTGAAACCGAAATCGACGCATCTTGACTTTACTCTGGGTGTGAGAATCCATCTGTTGTAAGTAGATCAGCCCAAGATCACACACACACACACATGTGTAGATAAAGAATGCTTAGAGCAGATGAAAAAGTTGAAGCAAATCTAAAATATACAGTTGATGTCTTTAATTACAGTTCTCCAGAGAGTTGGCCAAACATGGAGTATTATTATAGAATTGTCTGACAGATGATCGTACTTTATTATAAACAATTCAGTTATTTAATATAATAATATCATCCAGAAGATTGTAATTAAAGATCGTTCAGAGCGTTTCAAAATATACATATGAATCCAAATCTCAAGATTGATCATTATGGATCTCTATACAAAAAGATCGCGCATTCATTTATTATAATCACTTTTGAACATCTTCAAACTAATTAATGCATCAGCTTATGATCGTTGTGAACATTTGAGTATCTTTATTTATTTATATTTTTTCATTTCAAATCTCGAATCCATTAAATCGAAGTCAAAAGTTATTGGAAAATGCATTCAAGGCACAGTTACATTTATGATCGATCAAACAAGACACTTAACTGTGCTTGTGTGTGTGTGTGTGTGCTTTGTATTTGCATATGGGGAATGTCAAGTTAACGGCCAAAATGAGCTACCAGTTAGAGTTGCCCTTATAGATCAGATCACTTAACAACTCTCTTTCTCGGTATTTTGTGAATCGGTATTTTAAAGACAGGTGGCGCCACCAACTTTGACTTTGAGCCAACGTTGAGTTTGGTGTCATCAATTAGCAATGCAACAAACTGGGCGACAAACTGGCGCTCTCGTTGCATATTGTATACGGTATACAGTGTACAGTATACAGCATAAAATGCCTTTAGCTCGAACTCGAGGCTAATCTAAACATTCACACGCTGTCGAATGTTTTAGAGTAGCTTTCAACTGGCTCTCGTTGTTGTTGTTGTTGTTGTTATTATTGTTATTGTTGTTGTTGTCTGCCGGAAGTGTTAAATGCTTCACTTTATTTAAAGTACACACAGCAACAGACAGAGCGAGAGAGACGGTGTGTGTGTGAGAGAGAGAGAGAATAATATCACTCATATGCCACATTATTATTATGGTTTTTAAACTTCATGCAACTTTATGTATTAAAGCAACCCTTTTCATATACTATATGTTTGTTTCTGTGTCTGTGTCTGTGTGTGTGTGCGTGTGTGTGCGCGCCTGCGCAGCCGTTTGGCGCGCATTTGTGGACGACCTCATGAGGGTGTCTTCTCTGCTCTTCTATTCCCTTCTCTTGTCGTCTCTTTGCATTTATCCCTGTTGTTCCCACGTTCGCAGCGTCGTATCTTCCTCTTCCTTCGTCTCTCTCTCTCTCTCTCTATCTTTGTATCTTACAGGGTTGCTGCGTACTGGGGGTGGGGCGGTGTCGCCACGCAAAGTGTCGCATGTGTTTTCAAGTGCACTTCAATTACCAACAAACGGGGCAAAAACCTCCCGAATAGTAGTCTAACCAACTACTCGGCCAGCTGGCCCATTAAGAACGTTTGCATTATCATTTATATTGTTGTTGTTGCGGTTATCATGCGCTCAATTACGTAGCATTTTTAGTAGGGTTGCCTTAGGGTAGGTCTGAAAAAAACGAAAGAAAATAGAAAGAGAAAAATACAGATGCACACACAACATACGATTTTTATGCAGTGCCAAATGATTTGTGATCCAAATGAGATGCATAAATTCCACAAATAATTCAAAGCAACTGGAAAAAGAATAGATAAAAAGTTCTAGTTTTAATAAAGTTAAACATGACTAGCAATGTTTTTATTGAATTTACTTGCAGATAACTAGAATTTCTTATATTTATTTTTATAGTACTTTTATTTATAAATGATCTTAATTTAAATTTTTCTAATTTACTTCGCTATTTTTTGATCAATAAATAATGTTTAATGTACCAAATTAAATACTTGATGATATCCTTAGATTATTAGAAATATTCCATAATTAAAACTGAATTATGTTTTCTATAAATAACATACATAAATCTTATTAGTTTATATAAAGTGATCGTCAAAAGCATTTTTCAATTAAATTTCAATGGTTTCTGCATAGTTTTAAAGACTTACATATTTAATTGAAATTGTAGCTTAATATTATATATATTTAAATATATCTGCCTGCTTATCAATTTGTAACCAAAAATGTAACTGAGAGAAACAAAAAATGAAGAAATAGAAGAAGAAGTAGTCGAAGGAAAAGAATGTAACCACAAAAACCACAACATCCTCCCCAATTGGCTGTTGTGCCCCCCAACAAACGTTGATCCAATTACCGAGTGTATTTATTTCGAGTACTCTTCCAACTGACAGATAGAGACGATTACTGATTACCCCGGATCTCTTTCCACTTTTTCTGTAGTTAGTTCTTGAGATCAACTTAAGAATGGGAGTAGGAGGAGAAGGAGGAGGAGGCTATCGCTAGCAGTGAGTTGACTGTGGCCTATTAATCTATAAGGGCTGAAGACAGCGCGACGTCGAGATCGGAGGCCCATAGATATGCTGAAGAGACCGCAAAAATGCTCCAAGACGATGTAACCGAAAAACAGAAACAAAAGCACACATCAAATAAAATGCAAGACCCTCTAAGAAAACTGAACCAAAATCTAAAACCAAACCAAACCCCAACCGAACCGAACCGAACCATCGTTCGATGGTTCCCACACTCGTTTTTCGTTTTACGACTTTCTGTGCTGTGACTAGGGAGAGAGAGAAAGAAAAAGGGAGACAGAGAGTCAGCTACGTTTTTCATTAACACTTTACAATCTTTCCGCATTTTGTTGCCTCCGCTGCTGCTGCTATTACAACGTTTGTTCACGTTTGGAGCTGGACGCCTCTGCAATGGAGTGTCTTTTGTTGTTGTTCGTTCGCTCGTTCGGTTTCTATTTGCCATTACACATTATTTATGGGGCGACTATTTATTTTTATTTAGCTTTTCATTGTTGCGGCTGCCACCTCCACGCGTTTGCCAACACCGCAACCACCGCCCCCGCAGCAATTTGTCAGCACTTGTGGCAATGCCTGTGAAATAATTTGAAAGAGCTCTCATTGGCATCTTGGACTTATCAGAATCCAAAGGCATAAGCAACAGACTGACAAAGAAGAACAGATACGGCAGAAACAGAGAGAGGCTGGAAGACAAAGCAGCATGCAGCTTTTTGCGACGCAATATTGCAAGCCAAAGTTTTTATCAAGTTGCGAATTACAAATCATAGTTGATTCTAAACTTGAGCTGCAAATTAGCTTTGCTTTAAGCGCTTTTGATCGTCAATTTGGTATTTAAGTACAAGATCACATAATCCAATAATCTTTGAAGGAATCAAAGATAAATTCAATCGTAAAATCGAACTTGAACTGATAGAGATCACCTTAAAAAAAAAGTCTATAAAAATGATGACAAGCTGACCAGATTTCAATCAAATAAAGCAAGATCACATCTCAAAGTTGTAGAACTTAAGTAAGTGTATATTGAATATAAAATGATAAATTTAAATTGATCCCAACATCGATCGCCAATATTTGCGATCGTTTCAGCTGCAAACAAAAAATGTCTTAAATTTGTTTGCAAAACATGTTGAAATTCTATGAAAGGCGCTACAGATAATAATGCTAGCCTGACATTTTAAACATGCTGAAACATGCACAATACTGTCGAGTTTGTAATGTAAACATGCACATACACACACACTCGCACCACGATTAAAGCCTGAGAACATAAAGCGTATCGAAGTTTCGGTAGTAGAATTTATGACGCGTTTTTCTTCCAAAACCGATAAGTCAAAAGATTACATAGTGTATGTTAGAGTGGGTCAATTTGTATGGAGCAAAAATAAATTTTTTTCGATTTCAAGCGGTTATCAAAATCGTAATCTACGTCGAATTCTAAGAAGATTTGCCCAAGAAACCATGGGTCTAAAGTCAAAATCGAGCTTCCGATTTTTAGCCTGAAATATGGGAAATCGTATGAAAAGTCAAAAATTATCATAATTTCTCGTTAAAAATCGGAAGCTCGATTATGACTTTAGACCCATGGTTTCTTGGGCAAATCTTCTTAGAATTCGTCGTAGATTACGATTTTGATAACCGCTTGAAATCGAAAAAATTGACCCACTCTAGTGTATGTACTTGTACTTGTATTTGTGCTCGTATGTGTGTATGGCTGGTTTCCTATTCAATTTACACACATTGTTATTGTTATAGATGTTGTTGTAGTTGCTGGAGCTAAAAAAGCAGCAGATAAAACTGAATGAATGGAAACGAAAGGAGGCTACAGACATTTTGCATGACTTTTGCCAGCTGTTGCTGCCAGTTGCAATTTAACGACTTAAAAATGCATTTGATGATAGAGGAATTGGGTTTCCCTCAAATCCAAATGGAATGCAAAGCATAGAAGCATAATAAATTAAGACAAAGCATATAATGCGCGACTGATAGATACTCTGTTAACATGAAATTGACATCAAGAAGATTTATTAATTTTAAAGCCAGAATTTTGGAAATGTTTTCTTTGAAGCTTACAAATAATTCACACATGTCAAACTTGACTGAATCTTTTTATTTAGTTTTGGACATATTTGAACTCAATTTTGACCTCTTAGACAGGACACACTCTGTCTCTCTCTCTAACTCTCATAGAAAACATAGTTATTAAGTGATTTCTTTTGGGGAAATCATTGTCATTTTCCATTTTGCTCATAAATAAATTGTGTCTTTTTATGATTTCTAGTTTTTGATCTTATTGCTTTATATCTCCTCTTTGAACCACTCTGCGGTTTTTTGATAGTTTTATAAATTTATATAGAGATATAAATATATATATGTATATAAGCTACACATATGTACAAGCATGTATTTATATATATATTTACTTATTTTGTGCGCTATTGTGGAGCGCGGTGGAGAAAAGCGTGAGAAATTTTTGGCCGTGGTTTGTTGTTTGTTGTTTTTTTTTATATTTTTATTTAGATTGTTGTTGTTGTTGCTATTTTACTTGTAGCTGTCGACGTTGTATCTGTTGTTGTTTTAGTTTTTGCCTTTGTTTTAGTTTCAGTTTCGTCGCTGTTGTTGTTGTTGCTGTTGGTGTTGCTTATTATGCTGATAGCGTTTTTGGGTGGCTTTTGTTTGTTGTTTGCTGAGTATGTTTGTGTGTGTGTGTGTGTTTCTCTCTGTGTGTATGTATGCAAGTAATGCGAAAAATTTTAATTCGATAAGCGCCGTTTATAACGGCCAGTGACATTTGTCTGCACCTACTGCCATACACGCCCCCTTCCCAACCGCCCGTCTTCCGCCTTCACATTAAGCGGTAGTTAAAAATACGTACTAAAGGAATATATAAAAAAAAAAACGATTAAATTAAATTAAATTAAAAATTAACTATAAAGTAATGTGTCGCATTAACAGAAAGAAACTTAATCTTAGCTTGTAAATAAATTTAAAGAAAATAAGGAAAATATAATGATAAAAATAATAAATAAAAATAAAAATAATATTCTTGAGGGAAACGTCAACTTATTCATAATATATGCTCTGATTTTTTTAAACAATTAATTGATCTTTTTGACAATTTTCTATGCTCTTTTTATTAGTTAATGCAAGCAATAAGTAATTTCTTAATATCATTCTCAAATCAACTCATCTCTCTCTTCAATTGCCTTACTACCTCTAAGCAATGTAGTCCAATAAATCAAATGAAAATGTTTGACTTGAATTACACTTACGACTTTTGCCTAGTTAGTAACAGTTTAACAACGCTTTAAACAACTTGACTAATTAACAACTCATTTGTCTAAACAACACGTCGAAACTCGCGTAAAACCAAAACCAGCCAACAGAAGAGGCTGAAGGGGGAAACGGGGGCAAGTGAATTGCGAGGGTGAGGAGTGATCTTCACGTTACACTTGCCTGCATCGGCAAGCGTCCGACTAAACGCCAGACAACAAAAAAAAAATAAAACATACCTCAACAGATTTGTACAGACCGTTTTTCATTATGCGGTAAATCACACGCAATAAAAAAGACGAAAATTGAAAAAAGAAAAAAAGAAAAACTAAAAGCGTTCACGCTCTGCTGATGAAGCGTTGAATCGCCAAGCGCGCTCTTAATTTATTTAAACCAAGCAACGGCCACGCCCACAAGCGGCAAACTAGCCAAAATAACAAAGCTAAAAAAAAAAAACAACAAATAGACAAGTTGACAGTTTTTAAAAGTTGCCGCCGCTTTTTGGGCTATGGAAATTAGCTGCAGCTGCCGCAAAATGAATCACGCGCTTTGCTTTGAAAGGGAAGAAGGAGTTAGAAAATGCAGTCAAAAATAATTAATAAATAAATAAACTACAGCACAGAAGCTCGAAAATTAAACGATCCACTATGGGCAAAAATTCGGAATTTAAATTTAAAATTTAGATTTTTTTTTCGATTTGGATTTTGATCACGCCTTCACCTCTCCCTCCCCATCCGACTATAAGAAAGAGTGTAAAATATTTATCTAAAATCTAAATATTGTATAAAGCTAGAGATTTGAAATATGGAATAAATCTTAGTAGTAAAGTAGAATTTATATATACATATTTTTTTTTTAATTGGACCTTGTAATAATTGCAAAATTATGTTTATGAGCTTAGTTTATTAATAATACATATTACATACCTTGACTAACTTTTTCCATATTTATTTTTATTTAAAAAGCTTACACACAAACTCGATAATTTTATAAAAATTCGATTTCTTTGTGTTTATACCAAAATTTACGAAATTTTGCCCATAGTACGAAATCTAGATAAAACTGGCTAGCAGAACAGGACAAGAAAGAGAAGAAAGCTTTTCAGAAGAACCGAAGAAGGCTTGATTTAAAAGCTAAACTTTTATTTTATTGTCTTATTTTTATTAAGCTTAAAATAAATGCATGTTATGGATTTATATCAACAACTTAAAATTTTTAGTCAAATCAGCAGCTCAACTTTAAATATCACATCTTATAAAACTGTAGTCAGATTAATTTTATTTACTGACTAAAACTAAAATTGACCGTCTGCAAATGAGCAATATTTAATACAATTCACGCTTAACTCTGGCATTCGAGTCATAAATGCAATTTAACAAATTATTATTGCTTATTTTGAAAGATTGTTCCATAAAATTAATGATTATGATGCCAAAATATACATACATACACTTTTTAAAGTATATATACTTAATATACGAAGTGTTTGTTCTTTCGGGGAATCGTGAAAACCGAATCGAACCGCACCTTAACAATGCGAATAAACATTTTTTAGTGGTAGATTTTTTATTGTTGTTGTTGATGTTGTTGTTGTTATTATTATTGTTATATACGCTGCACTAATTGAGGTCAATTAGTTTACACACACAAAGCGACCGACAGACAGACAGACCGAGAGTGAGAGAGAGAAACAGTGGACAGGGACAGACAACACGCAGCTGGCGACATAAAATGTTGCAAAAATGTAAGACAATCAAAAAAAAAAAAAAGTTTGCTCTTGTTGTTGCTGTTGTTGTCTTTGTGTTGCTGTGTCGCATGTTGCTTTTGGTTTGTTCGCATAAATTTCGCAATATTATGCATACGCCGCGTATGACTCAAGCTCAACTTGACGCCGTGTGTGTGTGTACGAGTGTGTGTGTGTAAGATAGTGTCTCTGTCAGCATGTCTATAATTCACGGAAAGATTTATGCCCATCGATCATTTAAATGCTAAATTTATGTTTACATTCAATATGTATGTGTACATTAGGGTGTCCCTTATTTGGTCAAAGTCAATATTTTTAAACGCATACGGGCTAGATCTGTTCATTAGGTCTAAAGCACTCAGAAATAAATTTTTACCTCAATCGGAGTATGATAACCCGTGCCGACTTGGATCGGAAAATTTAAAGATTATATGGAACAAAAAAAAAATTTTTTTTTTTTTTAATTTTTTATTTTTTTATTTTGTTTATTAGGTCCTAAAGAACTCAAAATCAAGTTTTCACCTTAATCGGAGTACGATAACCCATTCAAATTGCATCGAAACATGAAAAAACAGTATTTTAACACTGATTATACATTTTTCGATGGTTTTTCATGTTTCGATGCAAATTTGAATGGGTTATCGTACTCCGATCAAGGTGAAAACTTGGTTTTGAGTTCTTTAGACCTAATAAACAATATAAAAAAATAAAAAATTAAAAAAATTTTTTTTTTTATGTCCCATATAATTTTGAAATTTTCCGATCCAAGTCGGCACGGGTTATCATACTCCGATTGAGGTAAAAATTTATTTCTGAGTGCTTTAGGACCTAATGAACAGAACTAGCCCGTATGCGTTTAAAAATATTGACTTTGACCAAATAAGGGACACCCTAGTGTACATACAGTTGCGGTCAAAAAAATAGTAGTGCGTGCAATGAATTTACAAAAACTTAAAATTTAATGACTTTTAATTTATCCAAATTTTTTATATAATTTTTTTAAGATACGTTAATATATTGTTAATCTATCTGAGAAATCAAAGATAGTGAAAAGTTATTATTTTTCGACTAAGGAATTTTTTTCTTGCAATAGCCTGAAAAATGGGCGGTCAAAATAATAGTAGTGATGAACTTATTCAAATATTTTAATGATGAAAACGATCCAAAACCCCTTTTTTCTTATTTAAAAGGTTAGATATGTGAAATGCACTTAATAATTTACAAATTTGATAATTTGTTGTGAAGCTTTTATCTTGAATTACCGCCTTACAACGACGGATCATGGCTTTTACATCGTTCTGTTTGTATTGAGCTCCAAGCGCTCCTAGCGATCTTCCAAAGATGAATATTATTTGTTGGTTGATGCTTGGCAATATCCTTCTTCATATCGGACCACAAATTTTCAATGGGATTCAGATCGGGGGACCGTGGTGACCACTCCACTACATTAACTTTTTTCTATGCGAACCATTCTTTCGAAGATTTGCTGATATGCTTTGGGTCTATGTCCTGTTGGAACCTCCAAATTATCGGCATATCATCTGAAAAATACGGTAGCATAGTGTCCTGCAGAATTTTCACTTGCTCGTGCCTTTCCATTATGGTTATGATCCATTATATGGGTTGGACCCAGTAATGTGAAAATGCGCCCAGGTTATTATTCCCATACCACAATGTTTGATGGTCCTGCAGGTGAATCTGGGCTGATATTCGGACTTTAACGGATACCTTACATGTTGTCAAGATCCTCGACCATCAAAAAAAATAATTTTGGACACATCCGACCACTAGAGGTTTCTTTATTTCTCTAGGGTCAATTCAGATGATCCTTAGCAAATCGAAATCGCTTTTGGGCAGGTATTTTTTTAACAACGGAATTTTCCACGGGCTTCTTTCTGCCAGATTATTATTTCGCAAACATCTAAGAATGTTTTACACACTTTGGTCCATACCAAAGTTCTTTTTTCTAAGTGCTGCAGGAGCAAAAGGGTCGCGTTTCAAAAACCTCACTACTTTTGTCACTAGTCGTTTGGACATGGATCGAGGTCTTCCACATTTATCCTATTTTGGCGACTACTTAATGGCGTTTCTGATTATGGTTGGCAATCATCTAATCAAATTTTTCCACTTCCTTTAACGTTATCCTTTTAGAAATAAATTTTTTAAAGGAGCACGCTTTTCTGGAGTGCAATGCTTGCCACGCCCCATTGTAACAACTCTAAGCTAAATATTTTTTATACAATTTATAGAAAATTATCAAGTTACAATCATAAATATCAAATCAAGTGCCTTTCCTGCTTAATATCCTTTTTTTCCACTTTTAATGCATTCACTACTATTATTTTGACCGCCCATTTTTCAGACTATTACAAGAAAAAAATTTCTAAGTCGAAAAATAATAACTGTTCACTATCTTTGATTTCTCAGATGGATTAACAATATAATAACGTATCTTAAAAAAATTAAATAAAAAATTTGGATAAATTAAAAGTCTTTAAATTTTGAGCTTTTGTAAATTCATTGCACGCACTACTATTTTTTTGACCGCAGCTGTACATACATATATGCGATAATTTCGCAGTTGCATTTGCTGATTTCGAATTCACAGTGAACGCTCATTGGCAAAAAGGGTGGCCACTCTACTCCAAAAGAGAGGGCAGTAAGTGTCGTAGCCAAAGTTTATCTTATATATCATTCATACATTTTTTTTTTATAATATTGTTATTGTTGTTGCCGCGTTTGCGAAGACAAAGCTATTTATTTATTGTGCTGGGCAATCAAAACTTATTGTCGCCGTCTGTTGTCGTCGTCCTCCCCCTTTCCAGTCTACTCCCTCTTCCTCCTCTCTCAAGCCCTCTCTCTTTCGCTGTTTCGCTCCCACTTTACCGATTACCAGGGCAGGAAATCGCCACACGCCCAATTAGCAAACATTGGGGCCGCTTTGGTGCGCGGCGCGTTTGTTTAATTTGTGTGCCATTTTTACAATGGAAAATAAGCATATTCAAAATTTCGTTCATATTTTCTGTTTTTTCCCCTCTCTCTATTTCTTTCTCTGTTTTCTCTTTGCGCCTTTTCGCTTTTTGCTTGTAGCAAATTGCACAATTTAATTTTTTTTTTCATTTTGGCGCCCCTTTATCTGCACTGCTGGACAGTTCAAGTGCACTGAACTTTATTTATTGTGGTTGTTGTTGTTCTTGTGGTTGTTGTTGTCGTCGCCAAGAGTCCGTCGCTTGGCTTTGACATGCCGCCGCGCGCCCTTAACATCATTAATTTGCGAATAGAATATGTAACTAGAGTTTGTTCTCTCTGTCACACACACTCTGTCTGTTTCTCACTTAGCTTAAAGATGCATCACTAAAAGAGAGTTGAGGAAGCGAATGATGCGAGAGCTACCTAAAAAAGAACTTTAAGATTTAGAACTTCAGAATCGGATATGACAATTAATTTATTTATTCATGAAAATACATAGTTGTAGATGAATTAAATAATTAAAAAGCAAGCTTTGTGATTTGATTTTGATACTAACATAATTTCAAACAAATATATCGGCAATTGAAGATAATTTTTATGTATTTAAATAAAAAATAACGAATACATATTTGTAATTTAAATATTGATAAGTAATTAACAGCTAAGTAAAATTAATTTGAGGCTGATTAACATTTTTTGTCACACAATATTTATTGTTTATTGTTTATTTGCAGAAACGAGCTCCTCCCTGGCGGTCTCCTGCACCACATTGGGCTGCAAGAATGGCGGCACATGCATCACACAGACCAATGGCAAATCCTACTGCTCGTAAGTAAAGTCAAATTCAAAGTCCACAAAATATGTACATATCTAACATACTTATGTTCATGTGTAAACTAGTCCATATGGGAATGTGATTAGGAAACCAGTTTATGGAGCGGAAGGAAGCATTCATTAATTGGGCCCCAGCTTACAACATTTTGTCTCTCATCAGCTTGTTGTTGTTTTGGTCTCTAGGGGCCTGTCAATTTATGCAAATTGATACGACTGGGATGGGGGTTGGAGAGAGGGCAAATATTTGCCACAAACTTGAATTGATTTACTCAATTATTAGCATAAGTTTTGGCTGCCGAAAATGACAGCAGTCAATTTGCATATGTCAATCAATGCCCAGTGGCCATATAATTTCCAAGGACACAAGTTTATAAATAAATATATATGTATATGGTATATATATTGAGAAACTGACTGACAGAGGAGAGATCTTCTGTCATCAATGCGCATTGACAATGGCATTTCGGTTAGCCTGAAATTTGTCTAGACAGATGATGAAAGAGGACAGGCAAAGAAACGCAGCAAGAGGAAGGATTGAAACGGAGCTCAAATTGAATTTCCTTTAAGACAGAATTCGAGACAATAGCGCCCGCACAATTCTTTCAAGTCTCCTTCTGTTCTCCCTCTACTTCTACTTGAAGGTTTCCTTTTTGCGGGAGAACACGAATACGAATTCGAATGAAAGAAACGAATGTTGGTTATTGAATAATGGCGGATATTGTCGAATGATGACGAACGACTCTGGTTCGTGCCTTTGCCAGAGTTTACTGATTTTTCAGATCTTTTTTTTTTGGTCGATGGTCAGATTTTTCCGTGCGGCTTTCCTCTTGTTGTCTATTTTGGTAGTTTGTCGTTATTTTATTGCATTTTCGGTTGTTTTTTGTAGTTTTGTTATTGTTTTTGTTTTCGGTGTTGGTCGCTTTGTAATAAATCAAATGCGAATGCGGCTCAAACAAATGGCACGTACGCAACGCATAACTTGGACTGAGTTATGATATGGATGGATGCGACGAGTACTCCACTCATTCGAACTGTTGCTTTGCTTTATTTTTGACAGACTCTGTCAAAATTTTACGAGTCTGTTGTCAGCTCGGCAATTTGAACGTGGCATAATTAAAAGTTTGGGGCGTGCATTTCGTTGTTGCTTTGAAAGCGGGACAAGATCGTTAGAAGATCAGCGCATTGCATTGCCAAACAGCTACAAAGTTTTGGTAATTTCTTTTTTTTTTGTTCGTATTTCTCACTCGCTCATTCTCTCGGTTTGTTTAAACAATTGCAGCAACTTTGAGCCGTGATCAATGATCTGGGCATCAGTGTGATCTACAGCACGATCGAAGACGCTTTCATTCAGTGCATAACTATGAAAGCTTTTGTGATGATGATCGAAATGATCTTTAGCCCAGACATTGAAGCTCTTGCTCTCTGACATAAAGAAATCTTAAAGATCATTCTGGAGATCATTAAGAATTTCTGGGATCTTTTCATTACATTTTAAGCCAACATATAAGGTTTGTCCCCCCTTTTTTTTTGCAAGCGATCGTGAGTGATTTACGGTAAATTCAACTACATATCTACGGTAGCCAGTTGACACACATACACACTCAAACACACACTCACAGCTTCCCCTTCTTCTCTGCCATGACTTTAGTTGCTATCACTATCTTTAGCAGGCAATTACATAAAAGCGCTTTAGCTTTTAGCCCAAAAATGCGACCGCTTTTTATGCTGTGATTGCTGTGGTTGTTGTTGTTGCTGTTGCTTTTACGACATTTTCTCTGGACTAACTGCTGCGATCGTTTTGCTGATGATCAAGCCATGTGGCAGTAGTACATTTTTGCCTCGTCTCTTAGTCTATATTGGCTCTCGAATGTGCGCGCCATGGCTGCCCCCGTTGCCTCTGATCATCAACGGCACGATCAAGCCATAGAGGCCTGCTTCATTGCAGTCTTTACATATGTAAGTGATCTCTCCCTCTCTCTCTTTCTCTCTCCCTCTCTCTCTGCTCAATGTGCGATAACATCGTTTGAACTTTGTCAGCAAAAGATTCGGAAATGGTAACTGTAGCTGAAACTGAAGCTGTGACTGAAGCTGTAGCTGAGCTATTTGCTGATCGCGCGTAGCTTTTCAACTGATCCTCACTGTGTTGTTGGTACACCAAAATTTTGTCTTGATTTCGAATTGGTGCACAGCTCAGCGATTATTTTGCAAATTTGAAAATTTCACGAGCTTTTGCCAAACTGTGTTTACCGATCAATTCGATACGATACGATCAGAGCAGACCAACAAATCTCCTCCCTCGGCCCGACCGACTGTTATTGAATGCTCTGTGCTCAGAGAGCTTGTTGTTTGTTTAATTGACTTGATTGCCAGACTTGATGGCCTGTGCAGGACACGACGAAACGAGACGAGACGCGACGATCTCTCTTCCAGCCATCGGCCGTTTATGTCAGCAAAAGACTCGACTCGACTAGCTTTGATTGTCTGTCTCATTCTCCTCCATCTTCTCCTTCTTCTCCGTCTTCTCCACCTTCTTTCTCATTCAATAGCCATGTCAAATGTCATTTTTGAGTCCATTTTTGGTTTGCATGCATCGCCCACTGGCCGCTTTACAATTATGCACTTGAACAGCGCCCAGAACAATGAGTTTGATTTACAATCAGACTTGTGGATCAATAAAAGTCGCGATGCTCCTAACTGTTCAACTATAGTAAAAGCTTTCCTCGCTGTGCCATAAATTGTTTCTTCATTTTTATTATTTGGCTCTTTTTATTGTGTTGTTTCTTTCTCTTTAAGAAAAAAAATACGTTTTTTACTTGCGGTTTATGACATGTTAATGAGCAGCTGAAACGCTACAGCATCGTCTCCCACCACAAAAAACAAAAAAAAAGCAAAACAACAAAATAAAAGTAGAAAAATTGACATTGCCAGCAGATGCGGCACATTGAAAACTTTACTTTGAAGTGCGAGCGATCAACAATCTACAGATACTCCCAAAAAAAAAAAAAAAAACTCCAACTCGAAACTGCGTGATGATGAGTTGATGTTCATGTCGATGATGAGTCATCTAAAAGGCGCCAATTCTCTGTACAAAAATATTTTGCAACAAAATTTATAATTTTCGAAATGCGAGAGCACGTTCGTGTAAGTCTCAAAGAAAAAACAAAAAAAACTGGGTGGGCATGAGACAGACATACAAGAAAAATAGAATGCGGCAACGTTGCAGTTTTAGTTATTCTTTTGACTGTCAATTGACGCTTGAGAGAGAAGGCAGGGTCGTATTTCGATAACTACTTCCTATATATATTTTTTAACTGCATTATATGTGAAACTATTATAGCTGGGCAATTTATATATTCAACTGTTTGCACAGTAAATTTCAGTATTAAAACTAGTGTCGATTTTTCAAAACTTTTGAGCAACTTATGTACTTATATAGTTAAGTTGAGGTAGCTTTTTAACTTTAGTCAACTACAGTGAGAATTATAATAAGCTTGTTTTTAAAACTGTCAGTTTTAAAATACAAACATTGTAAATATCGTTATGAGTTTCAACCTATAAAGACCACAAAGATTGTTCTTTAAAATTTTCTCAAGAACACGTAGAATAAAAATATAATTTTCGACAGTAAATATCCATAATGGTTTTTAATGTTTTTTTTTTTTTTTTACCAATTTTTGTTGATATAATTTTTAAAAAATGGTCTTTAATGTTTAACCTCAATTTAGTTTGGTTCAATCAAAAGCTGTGACTCGCTGTGTTTAACAAGTGACGATAAGCAGTGACAATTCACTGCAAAGTCACTAAATTGCTGACCCGAATCAAAAGACAAGGCGAAAAGAATTTTGTTCGTTTATTTTCATTGCTTGTTGCTGCTGCTGTTGTTGTTGTTAAGCCCTTGGCAAGTTCGTTGCCTAAGTCTTTTGTTTGTGTTCAGTTCATTGTTTTATACACACACACACACACACACACACACAGATAGAAAACATGTGTGTGTGTGTGTTTGTTGTTTAATGCCCATGTTGTATATTTCCATTTCATTTCATTTCCCCACACACGGTCAGAAAGAACAAGCAGCAGCAGCAGCAGAAGAAGAAGAGAGTCAGAAGCCAGAAAAGACAACTTTGGATTTTATTTCAACTCTCGGCTCACACGCTTTGCACTTGAAATGTTCTTTTTGGCTTTTGTGTGTTCAGTATTCAGTGTTCAGTTTAGCTCTTTCGTTTCTTACCTGAGCTATTGGCCGGCGTCTTAGTCTTAGCCTTGCTGCTAGCTGCTTACCTGCTACTGGCAACAACAACAACAGCAGCTACAACGAACAAAAAAAGTGAAAAATTTCAAGCTCTCTGTGCAATTACTTTAATTAACTCATCATTAAGCACAACAGCAGCAAACAGTCGGGTGCCCACCACAGCATGGGTGTGTCCATGGCTCCACATGTGTGTGTGTGTGTCTAATACAGGGCTGGGCCAAAAGGAAATGACAATGAAAATGAACAACAACAAAGAAACCCAACACATCATGTCAAAAGCGAATGCCGCGCTAATCTCTTAAGCGTCTCAGCAACAACAGCGGCAGCTCCAGCTTTTTATGGTCCAGTTACAGTTAGCAGACACTGTCAGCGTCAGCGTTGATGACACATTTAGTGAGCGTCAGCTGGCGGCCATTTTGTGTGCTATGCTTTGGCGCATCCTTCGATTTTATCTCACCCCAGGCTGAGGCCCAGGCCCAGGCTGAGCTTGAGCTGGAGATTGAGCTTCAGCCTCAGTTTCAGCTTTAGTTTCTGTCTCAGATTCAGCTTCAGTTTCATTTTCCCCCAGGTCTCTCTCAAAAGATCCCAATCCGCAGTCAAACTTGTTTGCAACCTGCTTTGATTGCTTTTCTGTGTTGCTGCTGCTGCTGTTGCTGCCGCTGATTTGTTATAGCAGCAGCAGCAGCATCATCTATACCCTTCCTTCTCTTCCACCACCTCACCATTTGCCCCCTTCGGAACTCTCTCTTAGCTGCCCCATTCCCAACTGCGATCGTTCCCCACCTGAGAGCGTAGCGAATGTTTATTGTGCATTCCGCTTGCATTTTACATTCTTGCCTTATACAGCAACCAACAGCAATGGCCATAAATTGTTGCTATACACACACACACACACACACACTAGTCATCTCTCACTAAACCTGAATCCCAATCGCGAACCCTTTTGTTCTTCATTTTGCGCGCCCTTTTTTGCGTCCAAGGCGTTGGCGTACAAAATTCCTTTAGCCAAGTTTTTTGTGCCTTTCCATCTTGTTGTGTTTTTTGTTCCCCCGTTTATGTTATTTCATCTCAAAGTCGCCTGATTTCATTTCATTTTATTCCGTTTCGTCTTGTTGCGTTACGTCTCTCCTCAAAATTAAAACGTTTTATTGAAACTCAATTAAGTTGGGCAATCTCACGACTCACGCGACGAGGACGACGAGAGTTGCAACTGCGACTGCCACTGTCACAACAACAACAACAATAACGATAACGATAACAACAGCAACTGCCACACCAAAAATTTTAATTATAACTCTCAGTCAGAGCCAACATTCGAATGTGTATCTTTTCTTTTTTTTTTTTTTGAGTTAATGTCGAAGTCGAAGTCACAGTTGAAGCTAAAGTTAAACTTGCAAGTCTGAAAGAGAAGACGATGCCTCGTCGCATTACATAAATCTAGCATTGTTTTGGGCCATGTCATAACTGCCTTCATCGTATGAGACGATGATGACAGCTGCCATCTTTCCCATGCCCATGTTATATTACACTCGCGTGGTTTATTGCACTTCTTTAGCAATTTAATGAGACGACAATATTTCATTCTTTCAATTAGCGTTGTTACCAAAAGACAAAACATATTGATTTGCATAAAATGTAGTACAATATATTGTGAGGGCTTTGTTTTGCAACATTTAGTTATTTGCGGATTAGTTCACATACATACATACATATTAGTATGTTAATTAATGAACGAGTTGTCATAGCTTATTGCACTTTTCATAGGAATATTTTGCTTAATTTTAAGGCAATTACGTTTCTGTTGAAAGCGAATGAGAAAATAAAATTATATAAGAGACAAGTAATACAGAAAAAATGTTGTCTTTTAATTTATTAAATTAGTTTAGAATTATAGTTAACACGATATCGATCAAATCGCTGGCCACAATGTTGTGCAACAATATTGTCAACTGATGGCTGAATGGAATCCAACGAATGGATGAAACGATGAATTCATTGTAAATAAAGGTCGCTGCATACACATTTACCTGTAAAGCATTTGACGAGCCGGTGTCCCAGTCTGAGTCTCAGTCTGAATCGATGGGATACACAATACATAAGAGAGTGAAATATGCATTTTTTTGTTTTGTCGTTACCTGAGCAGACAAAAGCAAACGAAACGAAATGTAAACGCACAGCTGAAAATGCGGCTGACATGTAACTCATACGTTAGATGGATAGATGAATAGACGGATGGATGGATGGATGGATGGATTGCTGGCCAGCTAGCTAGCTAGCTAGCTGGATAGACAGCTAAAAGCGGAAAGAAATTTGGTGTAAAATTTGTTGTTGAGCCGTGGGGTCACGCGTTTGTCGGTCGCCGACGAATATAAAAATATAAATAGAAAAAAACATAAAAATAGAAGAAAAAAAACGGGTCTGAACTCAGACCGAAACTGAAGCTGAAACTGGAGTTGAAGCTGAAGCTGAGCTCTCGGTTCAGCTGCTAAACAAATACCAAGTACATAAATACATAAATGCCTGCGGTGAAATGCAGAAGCAGTTAGCTAGAAAACTAGACAGAGCTAGTTGGTCTATACAGAGTGAAAGAGAAAGAGAGAAAGGAAGGGAGATAGACTGACGAGCGCGTTACAAAGGGAGGTGACTCAAAATGGCACATTGACATAATACGACAACAACAACAACAAGAGCAACAGCAGCAGCAGCAACAGCAACAAAGTCGTCGACAACTCTGTTTTCTGTTTCGCCGTGTTCGGTCCGCTCGGTCCGCATGTTGCACCTGCCCAGAGTAAGGTATAATGTCCCGTCCCTTGCACCCGTCGTCGTCTCTGGCATTGTTGGCTTTTCACTTGAAAGACATGCACAGCAACAGTAACAACAACAACAGCCACGCCACCACGTTGGTAATGTGAGAAGTGTGCGCAGTTTACAAAAAAAACTAAATAGCATCTTAGAACTTTTGCTTAGCTGAATTTGAACAGTCGTGGCTTTCATTAATCCATGGACATGACATTCATTTGCATACGATTGACTTGGGCTTTAAGGGATAAGCTTAAGATCCGTTTGAAGATCAAAACCTGAGAAAGTTTCAACTGAACTGTCGGAACTGTTTGATTAATGCAATTGGATTTGAGAGAAATACAAAAAACATATCTGCCTAGCTTGACAACAAAGTCATTGCATTTGATAAGCCCGCTAATGTGACCTTTTAAATGAACTTGGAATCGATAACCTAATGTCATTTAATTAAGCTGATTAGCATTATTGCAATTGATCTTTTGCTCCTTTTGCTTCTCGGAATGAATGCAATTCGTTTGTTAAGCACTTTTGCTGATGTTATTGAGTTCACACAAAATACGCACTTGTCACAAGAACTGCAGCATGAGCAACTGCAACTCATCAGAGTTGAAGAGATCAATATCAATCCCCCTCAGAGACTCTGAGACTTTTGGCAAAAATAAAAAATAATTATGCTTTAATTGGGCGCTTTTGTCAACCAAGTTAAGTTGACTCGATTCGAGCCGAGCCGAGCCGAACCTTTAATCGACAGCGATGTGAACTGGACGATAAGCATTTTTTTTATTTTTTTTTGGCACAGTCAAGAGTTCCCCCAAGTTCTCTCTTTCTACGCCGATCTTGATATGTGTTAGCTAAGCAAAAAGCATTTGCCAGCTGTGGCGGGACCAGACCAAGACCGAGACCGAGACCCGGGACCAGCGTGTGAATTGCATTGCTCTGCAGAAATTAGATATCCAACTAGGCGTTGTACTTTTTTAAGCCACAAACTAACAACATCAACTACTTTGGAAGCCATAGTCTACAGTAGCGTGTGTTGACTAAACTCTAACTCAAGACGGAAGACGACCAAAAAGATGACTGATCATCGGGTGAAGACATTAAATCATTCGCTTACCAGGCCAGGCCAGGCCAGATACCAGATACCAATGCAATCAATGTATACTATGAGTATGAGACAGAAAGACCAATGCACATTTGATAGCCCCAAGTTGAAGTTGATGCTGTTGTTGTTGCTGTTGCTGCTGTGGTTACGCTCGTGAGAAGTGAGAAGAAGCCAAGTTGAAACCGAATTGAAGCCAAGCTGAAGCATTATAAAGTTATGATTATGAACATTTCTTTCTCTCTAGGCGACCGCAAATTGAAATCGCCAGCGACAGACAGACTGGCAGACACTCGGACAGACAGACAGACAGATAGATCGAATAGATCGACAGATCAAATAGATTTTTTTTCTCACACAAGGCGATGCCGGATAATTTTTTTTGTTATTTGTTTGCAAGCGATAGACAAAGAGTTTATCTCTTAGAGAACGTCATATAAATCGTGAGATATACATTTTGAGTGCTCATTTACCTACAGTCTAATTTAACAGAACTCACCACACATTTTAAGTTCAAAACAGCAGCAGAAATCCAAGACTCACACTACACAATACGTCTTGGTGAAATTAGTATTAATATCGAGATAAAACCTACTCAAAGTGGATGTACATTTGTAATATGTTGGAAACTTATACATACATATATGTATGTCAATCAAACGCATTGGAATACGTCACCTTGTGTATAACAAACGGTAATGCCAACCTTATAAAATTCAACACAGCAGACAGCTAACACACCATACACAGAGATAAAAAGAATTAAGTATTTGGCGTTTCTTAAAACTCATTATTGCAGCGGCAACAAGTCAAAATGAGATTAAAAATTAAAATTAGAAATTTAATTTGAAATTAAGGTTGAACTGTTTGACTTGAGTAATTTCAATTTGATGAGAAATATAATTTGAAAAGTACTTGATAATTTCGCGCCGTGTAATTGAAACTGCCTTGTGCTGAGAATTTTCTTTGACAATCTTTGAACGTGACTCACGCGACTCAGGCTCACGCTGTTCTCACGCGGTCATCTCTAAGGCTTTAAACACACCCTGTCCAAGCTGCCGCTGGATACTTTGGTTTATTTGCCAATGCGAGTCACGTTTTCATTTATTTTTTTCTTCTTCTTCTCTTCTCTCCTTTTCTGTTATTTTATTTTTTTTTGTTTGCTTCATTTTTGTTATTTTTTTCTTCATTTATTTTTCTCTCTCGCGTTTCATTTGAAAACACAACACGAAACAAGTTGGCAACGGGGCTCCGACAACTCTCAGCTTCTGCTTCAGCCTCGGCTGCGACTCCAACTTTAGCTGCAGCTCCCAACTTAGCTCGACTCAGTTCAGTTCAACTGGCTCGCGTATAATTTATATTACATTAATTTTTCAGCTGCACTGTAGTGCAGTAGAAAAAAGACAAAAAAAAAAAACACGGCTGACACCTCATTTGAATGGGGAGTCCGTTGTCTTATCAGCAACATCGCCACTGGCCACTTGGTTTGTTTTCAGAGTTTGTATTTGGTTTTGTCTTTAGACACTCTCCCTTCCCTCCTCTCTCTCTCTCTCTAGGCGCTGCCTGCTCTTTAATAGCAGCAGCCAAACATCGATTTCTCAAGCGAACAACAACAACAACAACATGTTGCTAACTGTTTTGCCTACCGCCATTTAATTTTCCCAATAGCTTCGATTACGATCGAACAATCGGCACAGCAGCACACACACATATATAATATACACACACATACAGCACACACTCTTAAACTAGTTGAAAAGTGAGGTTAGGCAGGGCATTTAGTGAGGTTATGTGTGATACAAATTAATGCTAAATCTAAAGCATTTTCACACACTTGTAACGGTAAGTGGCAACGCCGAAGACGAGGACGAAGCCAAAAGAAAAGCCGTTTCGATCCAGTCTCCCTCTCTCTCCCTCTCTAAGTCTCTCTTACTCACTCTATTCAACTAGCCATTGGCCAAAGAAGTCGCGCCTTAATGATTATTCATTGCTTCTGCTTCTTCTTCTTCTTGTGCTTTTTCATCATGCTCATCGCTGTCGTTGTTGTTGTTGTTGGGATGCTGTTGCTGTTGCAATGCGTGTAATTTTCTCATTGCTGGCTTTGACTTTGGCTTCGATGAAAATTTAATATGCAATCAAGATCGCGCACAAATTACCGTACATAAAAATTGTTTTCTCAAGGGAAAACAACAATGTGCAAGTTGTCGTTCGACTTAAGCTCCAAGTCGGGAGTCATCATCATCATCATCATCAGCAGCAACCAACAGCAACAACAGCAGCAACAACCAACAGCAACATCATAATCATCAACAACGTCATCGTCATCGTCATCGTCATCTTCATCGGCAATCGAAGTGCAACGTCGCGTCGTTGCATTCGATGACTGCAATTACTTTGCTAATTTCTTGTTGTTGCATTGCTATGTTTTATCTATTGTTGCTGTTGTTGTTAGTTGCTAGTTGCTTATTGCTTTTTAATGAGTCGCAGAACGCATTAATTGATCGTGTGGAGTGTTGTGTGCACATGTTTTTGGCTCAAATATATAAATCAATGAGCAACTAAATGTTAAAGCATTAAAATATTTGAAAATCCCATAAGCTCGCAAGTTTATCGATTGATTTTAGCCGTCAATTAATTGATGTTATAAACATGTAATTCTAAACAAAAAATTCAGTATCTTATACATTAATTGCAGTAAAACGTATATTTTAGTTTATGGTTTTTCTCTAACTGATACAGACTTGAAAAATAATTCATGACGACTAGATTATTTTCAACTCTCAGTTACAAGAGTTCCACCAAGTATGAATAAATGAACGCAAGAAATGATTTGTAAATTAGTTATGCCGTTATATTGTCTACTCGATATACGATCGATTATTTGTAGAAAAGCAGCTTTTATTTTTGCCAAGTGTAAAGTAGCGTGATTTGCATCTGCATCTGGATCTGCGAACTGTGAAAGTCATTTGGTAGTTGGTAGCTGTCCGAGACGGAAATGAGGCAAGTTTTGTCAGTTTGTCAGGTCAGTTTAACACTTTACCGCTTATCGATGGACACAAATCTGCCGCCGATCGCATTGGCTGCATTGAATGCGGGCCACAAACTAGATGCCACTATGCGTTATTCATTATCTGCAAACGCGATCGGCAAATCACACAAATGTATCTCATAGTTATAAACATATGTATATATCTCATATGCATCTCTCTAACCAGATTGTCTGTATCTTTGTATCTCTATCTTTTCATTTGCTGCAGTTGCGATACACGTTACGTTGGCGACTACTGTGAGCATCGGAATCCCTGCCTGACGGGCCATGGACGATGCCAGAATGGCGGCACCTGTCAGGTGGCCTTTCGGAACGGCCGACCGGGCATCTCGTGCCAGTGTCCGCTCGGTTTTGAGGAGTCGCTCTGCGAGATTGCCGTTCCGAATGCCTGTGATCAGGCGCGCTGCTTCAACGGCGGCACTTGTCAACTGAAAACGCTGCAGGAATACAGCTGCATCTGTGCCAATGGCTATACGGGTAAGATAACTTCTGATTTTGACCGGCTTTTAATCGAAATTTCCCAATCAACACAAATATCTATTGCTGCTTCTTCTACTTCTTCTCTTATAACAGGCGATCATTGCCAGACACAGAATCTGTGCGCCAGTTCACCGTGTCGCAACGGCGGCACCTGTTCCGCTTCAGCCGGCAGCAGCAGCTTCAGTTGCAACTGCCCGCCTGGGTTCACCGGTCACACCTGCTCCGAGGATGTGGAGGAATGCCAATCGAATCCCTGCCAATATGGCGGCACCTGTGTCAACATGCATGGCTCTTATCAGTAAGTATTTAGTTAACTTTAAACTACTTTAACATATACCTACATGTATATTTGGGAAAAACCATCAACAGCAGCTTAATCTTAGTTCGGATCACAAAACAAGCCACACAAAATATGCATAAAAATAACATCAATCATTTTTAAAGACAATTTTCTTCCTTCAGCTGAAATCTACTATAATATTTATTAGACCAAGCCAAGATAAAATACATAAAATAATATCAAGATCACGTCTAATGATAGTTTAATAAATCAGATAAGATAAAATTACTGAGTTTGATTCAGGATAAAGAGACTTTAAGGATGAGGAGAATATAGACAAGATTAATATATTTTCCAAAGAAGAATATTAACAAAATCAGATGTAAAGTCTGTCCCAAAATGTCTCACTCTAAACTGAATCATCTGATTGCTCATCACTTTCGGCTAGTGTCATTAAACGAGTTGCGTATTTAGTTCATATTTTACCGCATGACAAGTGCAAATTTGGTCGCTTGTTCGACAAAAGATCAGACACGATGATTCCAATTGATGAGTTGATGTTGATGATAAATCTATTGGCGATGCGATGGGGACGAGGATGTAAAGAGAAGAGGCAAACATATTGAAGAAAACAAATCGTTAGATTTGCATATTTATCTAATTTATCGAAAAACTGTTTGCGGCTGTGCGCCAAATTAATGACAATTTAAAACTAATAATTTATAAAATCGAATCGAATTCGGTCTCTATTGTTGTGGCCAATGGATCGTTTTGGGCCAAAATACACTCAGATACAACATGTCGTATTAGCATAGGAAATCGATTAAGATTGTTTATGGATTTTGTTTTTATTTTTTTTTATTTTGCCAACACTGGTCAACAAATTGGCAATTGGCCAAGTTACCAACGGTCGGGCGTCGCAACGTTTCCACTCTAATTAAAATATACAAAACCAAAAAAAAAATTAAAAAACAAAAAGAAAACTATTTATATAAATCAAACAACTGATCATTCAATCGAGAGACCTCTCCTACTCCCCCCATCCCCTTTTCCCTATTTAACTGAAATTTCCGGCGCTTTGTGTTGTATTTTTTTTTTTTGTGTCTCTGAACTGGTCCGACTTGGCTTAGCCAAGTAAATTAAATTATTTCGTTGGCATCATTTGCATTTTTAATTTGAAACACACAAATTACCAGATGTATGGTGGGGAGTGGGAGGCATTTAACTCTTTTGTTAAGCTTAAACGGCAACTTCTAACAAAATACTACCTAAAATTCGAGCTGAAAAGTGCGATGTGAACATGTGTTTTATTGTGTTGTTGCTCTTTTTTTCGCCATTTGTATCATTCGACATCAAACATGGAACATCGATCGATAATTAGCATATAGTTCGATATTGTGTGATCACTAATTGATAATTTGTTGAATTGTTACTGTTTCAATATGAATCCTAAAAAGTAAAACTACTTTGTCCCTCTTTTCCATTAAATGATCGATAAATTACATAAAGTATAACTTTATTGCCGTTTTCTTCTTTTCATCTCTCTATCAATTGATCGATAATCCAATCACTCTCTCAAATAACAATTAGAATTTAAATTCAAATCTGAGTACGGTCATAAAGTTGTCGATTTAATACCTTATTTTTGGAATCAGTATCAATTCTTGTCTTTTGTCAATGGGGACACTCACTTAGTTTGGCTTTAATGCCTGCCACTGTTGGCGGCATTCGATAAATTAACATTAATCTCCCATTCGATACCTGATTTGATTGTGTTTATGTGTAAATAAAACGTTATTTAAATTTTTGGCAAATAAAATGCTTAATTTAGTGGAAGTGGAGAGCGATACAAGGTATTTTAGATACGACAACGTGTAGATACTACACCCGATATCCAAGCTTAGTCATGCTCAAAACGTATGAATATGAATGACTGACTAAGTGAATGCATGTGAATAGCCGGCCCGAATTACATGCATAAACATTTCGCCATAAACCTATACAGATAATATTCTAAAACTGTCAGATGGCCAAATTTATGACGGCAAGCAAAATGAATCGTTGAATGAATTTTCGACATTTCGATTACTTCTTTGCTTTCAACGAATTTTTGCATTTCATTTCAATTTCAATGGTCAATTTAGTTGATATGAGTGTTTCGCCAATGAGTGTATTCATGAATAATAAGTGAGTATATGCATGAAAGTGAATTTATACATTTATCAGATTGATCAGTTAGTTTTCCCTGTATAAATGTGAATAAAAAGTGAGTGTATTCATGAATACTCGTTGAATCGTTGAACTAAACGCTCAGCATGTCAAGTTACTTCTTTCAACAACTGATTTAAAGTTGAATATACTCATGAATAAATTAATACTTATGAATATTCCACATATAGACGGACGAATCGCCTAACGATTATCACACACGCGATGAATGAGTGAATGCATTCACTGCGACTATGTGAACTTAATGATCCACCGATGATCAGATCAGCCCTTTACCTTTGCGGTGGGTCTCCCCGCAGATCGCAGATCATCTTCTTCTTCTTCCTCTGGACCCTTTGGCCATTTGCCCGCTGAGTTTCACATGTCAATCAAAAATCAATTTTGAATTTCGTTCGTTATTCGTTAGTTTTGCCCAAAGCGAAGGTGAAGCAATTTTCGATGTGTAATTTGGTCAGCACAAAAGGTAACATGGTCAAAAAAGGGGAAAGGGGAGAGAACAGTTTGGGAGGTAGTTTGGTTCGGTTCGGTTCGGTTCATTGGCCAGTTACAGGTCCCTAAAGACTATTGCGGCACTCGAGGCCTGTTGCCTATTTAAGCGTTTTTTGTGTGGCATTTTATTGTTTAATTTAATTAAATGCGTTTAATGGTCTTAATTAGCGGCTCTCTACAGACAGCAGCAGCAGCCGCAACTGAACGCAGAACGAAGAGTGGAAATGGGCGGGGAGGTAGGAGGGGGAGCTAAATAGCAGCTGCCTTTTATGGCCAAAGTGCAGACACTCAGACTCAGTGTGCACAGTGGGGCCAAGTCAAAGCTAAGTAAACCAGTTTTCAATTCTCAAGAATTTCTTGCAATTGCCAACAAATTAAGTTTTCATATAATAAACATAAACAATTAGTAGAATTTTGTTCAAAAACAAAATCAATGTACGCAAGGAAAGAAAATACTAAAAAAGAGAGAATAGAAATAATAAAAAAAAGTAAATATAAAAAAGGAAAAATATGTAGCTAAAAACTAGCTACCAACATTGTTGTGGCCTGGCCCTCTGTGTGTACTCAGCCCCAAAGAACCGGTTAATGTCTTCAGCTCTGAGCAATTGTAACAGACAAGACAAAATACATAGATAGGTAGAAAAAGAGAGACAGAAAGAGTCAAAAGGGAGATGGAAATGTAGGAAAAGAGGGAAAACTAAGTAAAGATCAGGCTTTTACTAGACCCAAAATGGATGGAGCAGAGACTGAGACCAGAGACCAGCAGCTGTGTGTTGGATGGATGATGCCACATGCCACATTCATCCATCACATTCACCCGGTGGTCACATTTCGTTCAAACGGAAGTTGCACGTTGCACGTTGCGAGTTGCAATTAACTAGCTGAGGTCTTGTTCGTGTGATGTTGCTGCTGTTGCTGCCACCAAATAAACGTTTGTCCATCAGTCGTCTAACGTTTCTAATACAATTCTCCACAATTCTTTGCAGATGCATGTGCCCCGCCGGCTACATTGGCAAGGATTGCGACACCAAGTACAAGCCCTGCTCCCCCTCGCCCTGCCAAAATGGTGGCACATGTCGCGCCAATGGACTCACATACGACTGCAAGTGTCCACGTGGTAAGTGCTTATTTCAATTCAATTCAATTTTAATTGCAGTTAAGTGTGAATGATATCGATAACTACAAATTAGGTTTCTATATTGATAAGTTTATCCTTTCTTGACTAATTTAGAAGCTTAATAAAGTTGGATACGAAAAGAAATAATTAAATTAAATTAAATTAATATTAAATACAATAAGCCTTAGTCTTTCTATGAATCCCACAAGTTGTCCAACTTACTGTCAAGATTGAGTGCAAAGGAGGAGAAGCATTATGTACTTGGTAATCGATTAATTATTATTATTACTACAAAGTTTTTAGCTTAACCGCAATGGTAAAGACCAGCGGTGGGCACGCAGTGGCTCCGGTTGCAGCGGCTGCTCCCAACTTCAGTAGACTCTAATGGGGTTGTTCATGTTGATGTTCTTGTAGTGCTCCCGACTTCAGATTTGCAATTGTAAAAATACGCTTTTTTGAATGTTAAATTTCAAAGCATTTATTGCTAAGGTTAGTTCACCAACCGATAAATTAGCTTTGTTATCTAAGCCAGCGTCAATGATTGAAATATTGTGAAATTGCTTAGTTTATCCAATAAACTGTTATACGCTGTGATGTTTCATTCCATGCATTCCATTTCGAGGTTAGCGGTACAATCGATAAATTAGCTTTGTTATCGATGTCGGTGTCAATGGTTAAAGCGACATATGTCGCTGGATGGATACCCACCCCGACCCTGCCTTAACCCCTTTCGCGCACAGTTCATCTCAATTGTCTCGACCATTCAATTTGAGCATGTAAATTGCCAGCATTTACATATTTATGACTGTGTGTGCGTGCGAGTGTGTGTGTGTGTGTGTGTGTGCAATTTAATTCGCTCAATTGATGAGGAGAGACTAGCATTGCAATGCGGTGGTGTTGGTGGTGTTTGTGGTGCAGTGGGAATGGACAGGGTTAGTTTGTGAATTGCAATGAACAGACGGACGTTCTGTCTGTCCATGTCCCTGTCCGTCCATCTGTCGGTCAGGGTGGAATGAGGTTGGGGTTGGAGCTGGGGGGGGGACTTTTGCTCATTTTAATTGCGCCCAATCAAAAATTCTAATGAGCTGAGCGTGTGAAAGTGTGACCAAAAGAAGGCAGCCATTTTCTGTGCGGGAAACAAAACAAAAAACAACTGAAACTGAAGGAATTTTCAGACAGACAATAGAAATAGGAGTAAGTGTGTGTGTGTATGTGTGTGTGTGGCAAATTTATAACGCCTTTTGTGTGCTCTGCCAGCCAGTGTTGGGCAACGGCAGAAATTACATGTATTAACAAAAGCAACAGCAACAATAAGAAATACAACGAGTCGAAACGAACAACACGACACGACACGAAGCGCCCTGTGGACATCACGATGGGAGAGCGGGAGATGCCAATGGGAATTTTGTTGTTGTTGTTGCTGTTGTTGTTGTTTGGATGGAGGGGCGGAGTTGCACTCATTATGCAAAACGGGCGGCACAAACCGCAGTTGCAGTTGCAGTTGCACTCGCCATAACAAAAGCTGCAACTTTACAACTTGTTTCCCAGCTCAAGCTCCATGCTTCCCCCCCATCCAACTTCCCCTCTGTTGTTCGACTCTCTGACTTCAATCAGGACAAGTCCAAGTCAGAGATTCAGTCAAAGGCATCAAAATCGAGCGCACGGGCTTAATTTGCTTTGCTGCCCAAGCAAATTACAAATAAATCAGCCACGGACCATGATGTACGATCGACGTAGCACGTTGCACGCTGCACGCTGGGATGTTTAAGCGCAGTTACGCCCTAAGGAGGTCATGAAGAAACACTGAGAAGGAGACAGCAACAAAGAAAGAGACAGAGAAAGAGAGAAAGAAAGAATGGGATGCGTTGCATTTGGGGTAAAAGTTGCAACTTGCAACAACTACTGATGAATGATGAATAATGCCTTGTGGCAAGATGATGGTAGTGGGTTAAGGCAAGGGGCTAGAAGTGGCAAGGCGAAGAAGGGGCAGAAGGGGTATGGGTATGGGAGGCAAGCTAACAAACGAGTTTGCCTTCGCGTGGGCAGCAATTGAATTGAAAACTTGGGGCCCAACGCTTGCTTGGCTCGTGGCGAATCATGACTCAGAAGAACGACTGTTCGTTCGATAACAGTCATTGCATTAATCGATAACTCGAGCTCAAGCTCGAACGCGAACTCTAAATGTTTCAGTTTTCAATTACTGTCGAAATTTCGCACAACTTTATGGGAATGGAATTTGTTTTGTTAGGTTTCTAATTGCTTAGCAACATTGTTGCTAAGCTTCTTCTTTCTCCCCTTTGATGTTGTTGCTGCTGCTGTTGTTGTTGTTGTTGTCACAGGTCGTCGATTGACCCAACGGACCAACAACTCATGCAAATTGTTGCAAGTCAATTGACTTAAATGAGCACACACACACACACATATAGGGAAAGAAAATAAGCGAAATAAGAAAATTGCATAGTAGGCTGGGCTGCATAATTTTAGCGGACAGTGTCTTGTTTTTTTTTTTCTTTTCGCTTGCAACGTTTAATTAAATGTTGCTTTGGGGGTTTGAGAGTCACTGGAGCAGTTGTTGGCTGGAGTTCAAAGTGCCACTAAGTGACTGGGTAACGTCAACGAATGTGGCATGCAACGTGTGTGTATTTGTGTATATAGATGAAACATGTGTGCAACAGATCAACAGATGCCAGTGTTGTTCTTGTTGTTGTTTTTAGTGTTGTTAGTGTTGTTGCTGCCCTGCCTTGGTTTATTTTTAAAAGTATGCATTGAAAATGCCACTCTCCAGTCTGCAGAGTCCACAGTCTACAGGCAACAAGTTGCAGTGCCCCAACCAAGACACACACACACACACACACACACACATGCAAGCATAATCATAATACATAATAATAAAAAATACCCACAAAAAAACTGTGCACAGCAACAACAAAAACAACAACAACAAAATCGATCAGCCCCAACAACAATGACAATAACTGGGCTGGCACAACAAGCTATAACTATGTGTGTGTGTGTGTGTGTGTGGTTGTATGTGTTTTGGGCCCTTCTTTTAAGACCAAAACGAAGCGAAAAGCGACCAAGTCACAGGCAAAGCCATTAAAATAAGCTGTGGGCGAGCAGAGAGTGAGCTCCAAAGAGCGCAAGAGAGAGACAGCAAGAAAGAGAGAGCGATAGAGCGAGGGAGAAGGGGTGCAGACGGATGGGGAGATCGACATAAAGTGCGATTTAATTCCTCGAATGAAGCACAAAGTAAAGCGCAATGAACAAAGTCGAAGTCCGAACATAAAAGTAGAAAACTCGATCGAGCCGAGCCGAGCTCAGCCGAATGCGCAGTCGAACCGAAGCGAGCCGAGCCATGCCGAGCCGAGCGATGAGGCGTGCCGACAACTGAACGAGCCGAATGGGCCCAAACGAAGTCGCAGTAGCAGCTCGCAGCAGTGTTGACAACTTTTGAGATTAAAAAAAAGGCTTTTTTTAGTGCCAAGATGAATGAAAGCTAAATTTTTGCCAAATAAAAATTTGAGAAAAATTCCAATTTAGCTTTCATGTTTTTAAAAATGTTCAATAATATTTAATGTAAAATTTAACAATATAAATATTAAATATAAAAAAAAAAACAAACTCTTGGGATTTAATTTTAAAGAATATTTTTTAAAGTCCTGACAGTCGGCTGCGAAAAGTGCTGAGTATATGTTATAAATTTCCACAAAATGTTTAAAATATTTAAATAGAAAAGTTAGCATTTATGAAATGCACAATAAATAATTAAACACTTGAAGGTAACTTAATACAAAACTTTTCAGGAACACCGACAAGTAATTTCTGTTTGTTACAATTTATTTATTATTGTACTTGAGTTATTACCAAAAATTAAAAAAAAATTAAAAAATTTGAAATGTTTTGCCTTTAGCTATATTTGCTATATTTTAAATTTTTACAACAATTTACAACTAAAAAGATAAAAAATACAAATTAAATCTTGAGCAGCTGTTTTTAAAATGCTTAGCTTATTTTAAAATTTCAATCTTGACGCATCTTTTTAGGCCCTAAAGAGTTGGCAACACTGGTCTGCAGCATAAGCAACATTTGTTGTTGCTTTTATGCTTGGACTTGCGCTCTCTTTCCGTCTCTCTCTCTCTCTCTCTGTGGATTGGGGAGGGGGAAAGCGAACAGCGAACGCGCTCGTCGACGACGACGTTCGTTGCGCTCGTTTGCTTGGCGCGCATTCAGATAGCTGCCTGGCCAGATATGAGACCGTGGGAAAGAACAACCAAAGACGTGTTGTACACAAACACAAGCACACACATACATTTAGACGCACACAAACACGCAAACACACACACACACACACACGTGCATGCATACTTATACACATGCGCATGAGAGCGTCTGTTTTATTTCTTCTTCTTTACATTTTGTTTGCTCATTCGCTTCGCATGCGCAGCGGCGCGACGGCTTCATTGTTGTTGCTGTTGCTGTTGTTGTTGTCGTCTGTATGTATGTACGTTTGTGTATATAAAAGCATGTACATGTATGTATGCATGCATGTATGTTCGTATGTCGCCGCAGGCGCAACCTTTTGAGAGAGCCAAAGAGCGCCGGCTGTTGTTCTTGGTTTACCTGTCTGTGCGCTCTCTCTCATTCTCTCTCGCTCTCGCTCGCTCTCTTGGTCACCTCCCTCATGCTGTGTTCCCTGCTGGCTAACTCCATCTGGCTGCCAAAACATGTGCAACACAGCTGCATACGCCGCCTGACAAACACACACACACATATAAATATATGTAGCTATGTACATATGTACATATTTGTGTAGACATATTTTAAGCGTTGTCTGCGCTTTGTGCGCCTTCTTCGTATTGCCTGGCAACCACTTTTTGTAGAAGCCCTGGCCAGTGGTTGTTGTTGTTTTTGTTGCTGTTGTTGCTGCTGTTATTGTTATTGTTGTTGTTGTTGTAAACGTTTTCGTTTATTGAAGCATTTTATGATGCTGTGTTGTTGTCCATAAATCTGTTTATGCACTTCATTGAACACACACACACACATCAACCACATACTTACACATGTCTGACACACACACATGTTCGCACTCCCACATCCCGACAACAGTGTGACCCTTTTAACTAATCTAAACTATTTACAATTTTCTAGCATTTTTTCATTTTCTTAACAGTAAATGAAACATTGTCAACTTTGTATTTGAATTGTTTTCAAATAACAATCCACACTTTATCTCACCAAGGATTAGTAACCCAACTTATCTACTTGATAAACCTATTGTAATCTCTCCAATACAATCTTATTTATATCTTTTTTTCTATTTTTTTTTAAATTAGAATTTTCCTTAAGATTTGGCTCGACAAACACTTACATATTTTAAATAGAATTTGTTTGGTTCCTTCTCAAAATTTAAATTTTCTTAATGCCAAATCAATTCTTGCACAAAAACAAATTGCAATATCTTTAACTTATGGATCTTTTTCTTAATACAGTTGAACTTACTCAAGCTAAATGAGTGTCAGTTAAATTAATAAACTTATAAAAAATAACTCTATAAGTCGAATATCTCCATAGCTCGAACCTTTTCTTTGGAGAATGGCGATTCGAGTAAGGGAAGTTCGACTATATTTATGAAATAATATCAAATTTGTTTCCAACTCCTTATTAAAAATTTGAATAACTTCCTGCTCTCCATATTTAAAAACCTAAACAAAACACGGTTTCGGTACGTTTGGAAACGAATATATCGCAGCGTTGCCCGATTGTCTTCATAAAATGATAAGTTTTTAAATTTTCGACAAGTTTTCTATCGTATTTGATAAAGAGTTTGCTTAGAAATTTACATTTAATTGATTATAGGTGGAAATTTCTTCTAACTTTCAATGAAGTATTCATTTTAACGGAGGAAATATGAGAACATATTATTAAATTTAAAAGAGTTGCCGGACTGTATGAAGATTAGTGCTGTGATCACATTGTGATAAGTTTTATTATGTAATGAAAAGAGGAATTTGATGTTTATTATACCCTGGGGGTATATTAAGCTTGTTCAAAAGTATGTAACAGGCAGAAGGAAGCAGCTCCGACCAGATAAAGTATGTATTTACATTTATTCTTGATCAGCATCAACAGCCGAGTCGATAAACCCTTGTCTGTCTGTCCGTCTGTCCGTAAAAGCGAACGGATCTCAGTGATGCTAAGAGGTAGTTCCACCAAAGAGAGAGACCACCCACTAGAGATACGCACCCACAGAAACGATAGATGGATAATCATGGATTCGAATAAGAATTGCATATCAAGTCTTCGGCGTGCCGAGGTCTAGGCCCAGGCTATATTACTGTCGAGTGCACTCGACTGTTCCGCTTGTTTAGTTTGCCATCGTTTAACCTAATCAGGAGTGGGCATTTAGTGACCTATGTAGTAGTACAGTGTTCACCGAGCTCTTTCCGTTACTTTTTGGCGATGCATTGAGATGCCTTTAGATTTAAATTAGCTAACTAACATAAGATGAATGGAAGGATGGTTTGTTGTACTCAATTGCACTTGCATAAATAATATTAATTATTAGTTTACGTGGTAAAATATGTGGATATAATAATTTGTGATTGAACGCCCACTAATTGATTGTTGCATCATTTATTTGCAGGTTTCGAGGGCAAGAACTGTGATCTGAATATCGACGATTGTCCGGGAAATCTCTGCCAAAATGGCGGTACGTGTGTTGACGGTATCAATGATTACCGCTGCAACTGTCCGCCCAATTTCACGGGACGCTACTGTGACGTGGACGTCGATGAGTGTGCGCTCCGTCCGTCGGTGTGTCAGAATGGAGCGACATGCACGAACACGCACGGCACGTACAGTTGCATCTGTGTCAATGGCTGGGCGGGAAGCGACTGTAGCGAGAACATTGACGACTGCGTCCAGGCGGCATGCTTCAACAATGCCACGTGCATCGACGGCGTGGGCAGCTTCTATTGCCGCTGCACGGCCGGGAAGACGGGACTGCTGTGCCACCTGGACGATGCGTGCACCTCGAATCCCTGCCACGCGGACGCCATTTGCGATACGAGTCCGATAAACGGATCGTACGCCTGTTCGTGTGCCACGGGCTACAAGGGCGTCGACTGCTCCGAGGATATCGACGAGTGTGACCAGGGATCGCCCTGCGAACACAACGGCATCTGTGTGAATACGCCGGGCTCGTTCATGTGCAACTGCTCGCAGGGATTCACGGGACCGCGCTGCGAGACGAACATCAACGAGTGCGAATCGCATCCGTGCCAGAACGAGGGCAGCTGTCTGGACGACCCGGGGACGTTTCGGTGCGTGTGCATGCCCGGATTCACGGGCACACAGTGCGAGATCGATATCGACGAGTGCCAGTCGAATCCGTGCCTGAACGACGGCACCTGTCACGACAAGATCAACGGCTTCAAATGCAGCTGCGCCCTGGGCTTCACGGGCGCCCGTTGCCAGATCAACATCGACGACTGCCAATCGCAGCCGTGCCGGAACACGGGCATCTGTCACGACTCGATTGCCGGCTACAGCTGCGAGTGCCCGCCGGGATATACGGGCGCCAGCTGCGAGATCAACATCAACGACTGCGACTCGAGTCCGTGCCACCGCGGCAAGTGCATCGACGGCGACAATAGCTTCAAGTGCCTGTGCGACCCCGGATTCACGGGCTACCTCTGCCAGAAGCAGATCAACGAGTGCGAATCGAATCCCTGCCAGTTTGGCGGCCACTGTGTGGACCGCGTGGGCAGCTACATATGCCAGTGCCAGCCTGGGACGAGCGGCAAGAACTGCGAGATCAATGTGAACGAGTGCCACAGCAATCCGTGCAACAACGGCGCCAGCTGCGTCGACGGCATCAACTCGTACACGTGCAGCTGTGTGCCCGGCTTCACCGGCCAGCACTGCGAGCTGAATGTGAACGAGTGCGCGAGCAATCCGTGCGCCAACAACGGCGTCTGCATGGACATGGTCAACGGCTACAAGTGTGAGTGCCCGCGCGGCTTCTACGACGCCCGCTGCCTCAGCGACGTCGACGAGTGCGCGTCGAGTCCGTGCGTCAACGACGGTCGCTGCGAGGACGGCATCAACGAGTTCATCTGCCACTGTCCGCCCGGGTATGCGGGCAAACGCTGCGAGGTGGACATCGACGAGTGTGCGAGCAATCCGTGCCAGCACGGCGGCAGCTGCTTCGACAAACTGAACGCCTTCAGCTGCCAGTGCATGCCCGGCTATACGGGCCACAAGTGCGAGACGAACATCGACGACTGCTTGAGCAATCCGTGTGCCAACGGCGGCACCTGCATCGACAAGGTCAACGGCTACAAGTGCGTCTGCAAGGTGCCCTACACCGGCCTCAACTGCGAGAGCCAGCTGGATCCCTGTGCCAGCAATCGGTGTCGCAACGAGGCCAAGTGCACGCCCAGCCCGAACTTCCTGGACTTTGCGTGCACCTGCAAGCTGGGCTACAAGGGACGCTACTGTGACGAGGACATCGACGAGTGCGCCTTCAGTTCGCCCTGTCGCAACGGGGCCAGTTGCCTCAATGTGCCGGGGTCGTATCGCTGCCTGTGCACCAAGGGCTACGAGGGCCGCGACTGTGCGATCAACACGGACGATTGCGCTTCGTTCCCCTGCCAGAACGGCGGCACCTGTCTGGACGGGATCGGCGACTATTCGTGCCTCTGTGTGGACGGATTCGATGGCAAGCACTGTGAGACGGACATCAACGAATGCCTGAGCATGCCGTGCCAGAATGGCGCCACCTGTCGCCAGTATGTGAACAGCTATACGTGCACCTGCCCCCTGGGATTCAGTGGCATGAACTGCCAGACCAATGACGAGGATTGCACGGAGAGCTCCTGCCTCAATGGTGGCAGCTGTGTCGACGGCATCAATGGCTACAATTGCAGCTGTTTGGCGGGCTACAGCGGCGCCAACTGTCAGTACAAGGTGAACAAGTGCGATTCGGCGCCTTGCCTCAACGGCGGCACGTGCCACGAGCAGCGTGACGAGTACACCTGCCACTGCCCCAGCGGATTCACGGGCAAACAGTGCACCGACTATGTGGACTGGTGTGGCCAGTCCCCCTGCGAGAACGGAGCGAGCTGCAGCCAGCTGAAGCATCAGTTCAACTGCAAGTGCGCCGCCGGGTGGACGGGCAAGCTGTGCGATGTGCAGACGATCAGCTGCCAGGATGCGGCCCAGCGCAAGGGACTGAGCGTGAAGCAGCTGTGCAACAACGGGACCTGCAAGAACCACGGCAACAGCCACGTCTGCTACTGCAGCCAGGGCTACGCGGGCAGCTACTGCCAGCAGGACATCGACGAGTGCGCCTCGCAGCCGTGCCAGAACGGCGGCACCTGTCGGGATCTGGTCGGCGCCTACGAGTGCAGCTGTCGCCAGGGCTTCCAGGGCCAGAATTGTGAGCTGAATATCGATGATTGTGCGCCGAATCCGTGCCAGAATGGCGGCACCTGTCACGATCTCGTCCTGGGCTTCAGCTGCAGCTGTCCGCCCGGCACGCTGGGCATCATTTGTGAGCTGAATCACGATGATTGCGAGCCCGGCGCGTGCCACAACAATGGCAGCTGCATCGATCGTGTCGGTGGCTTCGAGTGCTCCTGTCCCCCGGGCTTTGTTGGCGCCCGTTGCGAGGGCGACATCAACGAGTGCCTGAGCAATCCGTGCTCCAATGCCGGAACTCTCGACTGCGTGCAGCTGGTGAACAACTACCATTGCAATTGCCGGCCCGGTCACATGGGACGCCACTGTGAGCACAAGGTCAATTTCTGCGCCCAGTCGCCGTGCCAGAACGGCGGCGTCTGCAGCACCAAGCAGAGCGGCCACCACTGTGTCTGTGCGGACGGATATTACGGCAAGAACTGCGAGTTCAGTGGCCAGGACTGCGACTCGAATCCGTGTCGGGCCGGCAGCTGCATCATCGACGACGCCGGCGGCTATCGTTGCGAGTGCCCGCGCGGCACCGCCGGCGAGCACTGTGAACTGGACACGCTGGACGAGTGCCAGCCGAATCCGTGTCTGCAGGGTGCCGTCTGCGACAATCTGCTCGGCGATTACGACTGCCTCTGTCCCAGCAAGTGGACGGGCAAACGCTGCGAGATCTATGATCCCAGCTATGCCGGCTGGTCGGGTGGCAGTTCCGGTGGTGGCAACTCTGGCTCGTCGAATGGCAACCACAACAACAATATGAACAATGGCAATGGCATGAATTCCGGCGGTGCTGGCGACAAATACGATGCGGATCTGGACCAACAGCGTCTGCTGTGCGAGAAACGCGGCTGCCCCGAGAAGCAGAGCAACGGCGAGTGCAACGCGGAGTGCAACACGTACGCCTGCAACTTCGACGGCAACGACTGCTCGCTGGGCATCAATCCATGGGCGAACTGCACGGCGCCCCAGTGCTGGCGCGTCTTCATGGACGGCCAGTGCAACGAGGAGTGCAACAACGCGGCCTGCCTCTACGACGGACGCGACTGCGAGGTGAAGCTGAAGCGCTGTGCGGCCATCTACGATGCGTACTGCCAGAAGCACTACGGCGACGGGTTCTGCGACTACGGCTGCAACAATGCCGAGTGCAGCTGGGACGGCCTCGACTGCGAAAAGTCGGAGCAATCACCGCAGCTGGCCGAGGGCGCCATGTCCGTCGTCATGCTGATGGATATGCGCGAGTTTCGACAGCAGCAGGCGCAATTCTTGCGCGAAATGAGCCACGTGCTGCGCACGACGGTGCGCGTGAAGAAGGATCCGGATGGCAATGACATGATCTTCAGCTGGAAGGGCGCCTCGCCCATGGCCGACATCCAGGACTCGGAGTTTGGCAGAAAGCACAAGATACTGTACACCCAACGGGACGGTCAGACGGGCATACAAATCTATCTGGAGATTGACAATCGCAAGTGCACCGAGTGCTTCAATCGCGCCACCGAGGCAGCCGAGTTCCTGGCCGCCTCTGCCGCCAAGCACACGTTCGCGAACCGTTATCCCATCTACAGTGTGCGCGGTGTCCGGAATCCCGATGAGCTGGACGACTTTGAGTCGCCGGCGAACGTGAAGTATGTGATAACGGGCATCATTCTGGTGATCATTGCGCTGGCCTTCGTCGGCAT
Organism: Drosophila recens; assembly: GCA_037043495.1. NCBI lineage: Eukaryota > Metazoa > Arthropoda > Insecta > Diptera > Drosophilidae > Drosophila > Drosophila recens. The sequence goes on along the minus strand of JBAMBJ010000334.1, from coordinate 16,251 downwards.
GGTCCTCAGCACGCAGCGGAAGCGTGCGCATGGCGTCACCTGGTTCCCCGAGGGCTTTCGTGCGCCGGCCGCGGCGGTCATGTCGCGTCGTCGTCGCGATCCCCATGGCCAGGAGATGCGGAACCTCAACAAGCAGGTGGGACTCGCTCAGGCGCAGGCTCACCAATTGCCCGGCGTTGGCGGTGGCAGTCACTGGTCCGACGATGAGTCGGATATGCCACAGCCGAAGCGACAGCGGGGCGATCAACTCACCAGCGGCTTGGGCGGATTGGGTGGACTGGGTGGCCTGGGCGGCGGCAGTGTGGCCGGCTTGACCAGCGTCGGTTATGCCAGCGACCATACGATGGTCAGTGAGTACGAGGAGGCGGACCAACGGGTCTGGTCGCAGGCACATCTCGATGTGGCCGATGTGCGGGCCATAATGACACCGCCAGCGCATCAGGACGGGGGCAAGCACGATGTCGATGCCCGTGGACCCTGCGGTCTCACGCCCCTGATGATTGCGGCTGTGCGGGGCGGCGGCTTGGACAGCGGCGAGGATGTGGAGACCAATGAGGACAGCACGGCCCAGGTGATATCGGATCTGTTGGCGCAGGGCGCCGAACTCAATGCCACCATGGACAAGACCGGCGAGACATCGCTGCATCTGGCCGCGCGCTACGCTCGCGCGGATGCGGCCAAGCGACTGCTCGACGCTGGCGCGGACGCCAACTGTCAGGACAATACGGGACGCACGCCACTGCACGCGGCCGTGGCCGCCGATGCCATGGGCGTCTTCCAGATACTGTTGCGGAATCGAGCCACGAATTTGAACGCGCGCATGCATGACGGCACCACACCGCTGATCCTGGCCGCCCGTCTGGCCATCGAGGGCATGGTCGAGGATCTGATTACCGCCGATGCGGACATCAATGCCGCCGACAATTCCGGCAAGACGGCGCTGCATTGGGCAGCGGCCGTGAACAACACGGAGGCGGTGAACATACTGTTGATGCACCACGCGAATCGCGATGCCCAGGACGATAAGGACGAGACGCCGCTGTTTCTCGCCGCCCGCGAGGGCAGCTACGAGGCGTGCAAGGCGCTGCTCGACAACTTCGCCAATCGCGAGATCACCGATCACATGGACCGCCTGCCGCGCGACGTGGCCAGCGAGCGACTGCATCACGACATTGTCCGGCTGCTGGACGAGCATGTGCCGCGCTCGCCGCAGATGATCAGCATGACGCCACAGGCGATGATCGGATCACCGCCGCCGGGCCAACAGCCCCAGCTGATCACACAGCCGACGGTGATTGCCGCGGGCGGTGCCGCCGGCAAGCAGAGCAGCCAGGCGGCCAAACAGAAGGCGGCCAAGAAGGCCAAGCTCATTGAGAGCAACAGTCCCGATAATGGTTTGGATTCCGCATCGGGTGCGCCCGCCAACATGGGCAGTTTGCGACGCAAGGCGAGCTCAAAAAAGGCCAACAACAACAACAGCAACCAGAACAATAACAACAACAACAGTGCGGCATCAAAAAAGGCCATGAACAACGGCCTAAATGCCGGACAACTGTTGGCCGCGACGGGGCCAACAGCGGTGAACAACAACAACAACTGTGCGGATCTGGATTCACCGTCGCCGCCGATGGCGACGTCGCAAACCGGCAACGGAAACGGAAACGCCAATGGGAATCTGGTGAATCTGCCGAGTCCCTACGACACGAGCTCCATGTACTCGAACGCCATGGCAGCGCCGCCGAACAACGGGAACGGGACCAAACAGCCGCCGAGCTATGAGGATTGCATCAAGGTGAGTGGCCCGAGTTGCCGAGTTTAATCAGCTGATTGCATTTAAACTCCTAATAAACTTGTCCCTTATATGGAACTATTCCATGAAAGGGTTAAGGAATTTTAAAAAAGATGAAAAAAAACAAACAAGAATACAATTTTAGGAATCCAAAGTTGGGAAGAATAAATTGGGATCATAAATTAGGAATTTCAACTAAGAAAAATATTCAGAGTACAAAAATTATTACAAAAAAAAATTGGGAAAAAGTATCTTTGGTTTTCCTGACATTGGAAATAGGCTGAAAATATGAAAGGGTAGACAACCGTCTTAAGTCGCTACTTAAAACATACGACCAACCCAAAGATAAAATTTTTTTGATTGTTTATATAAGATAGCAAACAATATAAACATGTAGATTTCGAAATAAATGTTTCGAATAAATATTACATGGCAATCGAAGTCCGGATTTTGTGCGGTTTTTAATAAAATATTTTTGATCTCGGCTTTTTCTAATTTTTGTTTTCCTAATTTTTGTCTTTCCAAGTTTTTCGACATTCGTATCTAGACTCTACTAACTTACCTCTTTTTTCGAATTTGTAGAATGCACAATCGCTGCAATCGCTGCCAGCGAATAGTCTGGACATGATCAAGCTGGACACCTACGGCTATTCGATGGGCTCGCCATTTCAGCAGGAAATGCTGAACGGACAGGCGATGGGCCTGAGCGGGGGACGCAGCACGAACACGCTGTGCGGCCTCGGCGGCGGCCTGTCCAATGGGCAGGGCCACGAGCAGGGACTCAGTCCGCCCTATTCGAATCAATCGCCACCGCATTCGGTGCAGAGTAGTTTGGCGCTATCACCGCACGCCTATCTGGGTAAGTTATACACTCTAAAAAAACACCCTGTTATACTGTTGTACTAATGTGAATTCTGTTATACATTATATATATTATAGGTTCGCCATCGCCAGCCAAATCGCGACCCAGTTTGCCAACGTCGCCGACGCACATACAGGCGATGCGGCATGCCACACAGCAGAAGCAGTTTGGCAGCAATCTCAACAGTCTGCTCGGCGGTGGCAACCCTGGCTCCCTTGGCCCACAAAGCTCCCCAGTTAGCTTGGGCATCATCTCGCCCACGGGCAGCGACATGGGCATCATGCTGGCGCCTCAGTCCTCCAACAATGCTAAAAGCAGTGCAATAATGCAGACGTTGTCGCCGCAGCTGCAGCAGCAACAGCAGCAACAGCAACAACAGCAGCAACAGCAGCAGCAGCAACAACAGCAGCAGCAGCAACAGCAGCAACAACAACAGCAGCAACAGCAACAAGCACTTGGAGGCCTTGAGTTCGGCTCAGCCGGTTTGGACTTGAATGGATTTTGTGGATCTCCGGGTGAGTTGAACGAATCATTCATTTATCGAATGCATCAACTAATTCTTTTGTCGTTTACAGACTCATTTCACTCGGGTCAAATGAATCCGCCTTCAATACAAAGTTCAATGTCGGGTTCATCGCCATCGACGAACATGTTGTCGCCGTCGTCGCAGCACAATCAGGCCTTCTATCAGTACCTAACACCGCCCAGCCAACATTCGGGCGGACACACGCCGCAGCATCTGGTGCAGACGCTGGACAGCTATCCGACGCCATCGCCGGAATCACCCGGGCATTGGTCATCGTCATCGCCACGCAGCAACTCCGATTGGTCCGAGGGCGTACAATCGCCGGCGGCCAACAATTTGTACATCTCCGGTGGACATCAGGCCAACAAGGGATCCGAGGCCATTTACATTTGACATAAATAAGCGGTGCACCTAGGCGATGCTTACTGTGGCAAAAGAGAGAGAGAGACACAATGACGAATGACGGACGCGGATGACGGATGAGCACTCAAAGAGCGCCCATTGGCCAGCCAGAGGGCTAGCAAAGTTTTTGACTTTTAATCAATCCACGACAAAATCTCCAATCCAACCCAATCCAATCCAATCACACACCTCTCCCTCCCAATCCTCCCAACCATCTATTTTTATTATTTTTTTTTTTTGCGTAGAGCTTAAGCTTTAATTTAAAAAACAAAAAACAAAAACAAAAAAACAAACGTAATAATTGTAGTAATTTAAATGATTAATCTTAATGTTTGTTGTACAGTGCGCGTTTAAATCGTATATCGTATATATACACAAGATATATTCATATATATATTATAGTTTTAAGTAGTTAGTGAACTGTTTCGCCCCAAACACACATTAATAATAACAATAACAACTTGTGCGCGCAAAAGTTTTGAACAACTCAAAAATTAAGAGACAAAACTAAACGAAACGAAAGAAAAATTAATTTTATATAGTTTTTGTTAACCGTAGGGAAAACCCGTTTCACAGCTTCCAGTAAAACATAAACAAACGAAGAAATAAGAGGAAAAAAAAAACAAAACAATTATAATTAGCGCAAATTATTTTTATTATTATTATATATTGTAATTGTATTTTGTAATTGTCGGCCAACGTTTTTCTCTAGCGCCCTAAATAAGCTTAATTAAATTCAATTAATTAACAATACAATTAGAGCATCAACTACGTTTTACCGTGTACTATTAAGTTTTTAAAAAAGAATTCATTAAACTAATTGCATAATCTATTATTATACAATGTTAAGCTGTTAGTTTCACAACTGAAGTGCTTATATCAACAAAATTGTTAGCTATACTATATATACATTTATATATATGATTACAACAACAAAAACATTCTGCAAAAAAACTATTTCAATTTTTTTTTATTACATTTAACCATAGCTCGCAAATAACTGTCGACCGTTTTTTTTCTTGCGCTCTCGTTGCGAGCACAACCGAAAAAGTTCGTACTCTCTCGCTCTCGTTATGAGCAAGAGACTCTTGCTGTCTTCATTTATGTTTTCTGTTTAGCTCTTTTCGTTGAGCTCTTTGTCTGTCGATCTTTCAATGAGCAGTGCGTAAAGAGCGAAACGAAAAACGCTCGCACAATGAGACTCAGCAAAAAAACGTTTGACCGAAAAACTCAACGCAAACGGTTCTCTCCCAAATTAAATTTAAAGAATTGGGGCACTTTTTTATTCGTGTCTCTTCCCATTTTGCACAACAAATATTTCACAACTTCACAAACTCAATTCACGATCGCAATTAATGAATTTCGTCTGCAAAACAGACGCTTAGGCAAGCAAATGCCTATCCGTGTGAATGTATACCAATACATATGCAAAATACCGTTTGCTTTATTGAACACGACGAAACGGTATTGTAACAACGAGAACAAAACAAAATAGAAAAAAACGTTTTCGCTCCGAGCGCGAGCGAGCTCATTTAAGAACCGAAAAAATAGTTGCTCGCTGAGTCTTTTCGTAAAGAGTAAGCAAAAGACACTTATTTGCAGACAACGAGAAACGGTCGACAGTTATTTGCGAGCTATGCATTTAACTTTACATTTTTTATGTAATTCTACATATAAATCTATTAAGCTAAGCATAAATTGTAAAAAGATTCTCATAAATGTTTGAATTAAGTTGAAAAAGACAAAAAAAAAGGAAAGAAAGGCAACAAATTATAACATTTTCCGAGCAGAAACAAATAATTTTTTTTCTAGTTAGGCATTAGGCAAACTACAATTTAAGTTTATTAACTGAAAGCGATAAATATATATATTTTATGTATTTTCAAAAAATATGCAACACATTTTTGTAATCGCAATTTTGTCATCTATGAAATTTAATTTTATTTTATTATTATTTTTCTTATTTTGTAGTTTTGCTGCGCTCCTTTTTTTAATTTTAATGTGTAAATTGTACAATTTTTTGTTGTCCTAACTTAAATCAGCGAACGAAACATGCAAACGCAAATTTTTTTGACATAATAAATATAAAATAATTATTTTAAAATCAAATCACTAAATGTTTGTTTTTAATTAAATGATATCGACATGATTTATTGCTTTTCTACAGGAATCACTGGGATTGATAAAAATCATTTCTTTCCTGCAGTCTCCAGAAGTCTCTTCAATCGATTTCGCATTCTCGCAACAAAAACATTTATTCTTAAGAATTAAAGTTGATTAAATATATAATATGTTTGTAATCATAATCGTAATTCTTAATCACAAATCAATTCAAACAACCGAAAGCAACTTAAAGACTTGATAGTGGGAGAATCCCTCGATAGGATCGACTCAGATAAATGCAACTTTATGATGGAGGGCAATTCCCAATGCATTGCTTCTTGGAGCACCATAAATTAAGCTCTTTAATCGTGGGAAACCAACTGGAAATCCAATCGGAACAACTGATAACTGATAAGATACCAAATCGAATCCAATCGGATCGACTCCCATAAAAGGTTTCTCTGACCGTCGATCATGCACCATTTGCCATCTGAAATCCGCTGGGAATCATCGCAGAGTATTAACGCGAACCATGTTGAAGACACTTCTAGTTGCCTTGTTGGCCCTTTCTCTCAACTCTGCCGGCCTGGCTGCGCCTCATAGCCAGCTGGATGGGCGCATTGTGGGAGGAGCAGATGCCACTGAGGGGCAGTTCCCCCACCAGGTGTCGTTGCGCCAGTTGAGCTCCCACATCTGCGGCGGCAGCATCATCGCCCCCCAAGTAATCCTGACCGCAGCCCACTGCGTCACCAGCGAAGCAGCTGACGGCACGTTGAAGGTGTAAGTACTCAACAAACGATCCTCAATGGATCAGCAATCTATTGGGCAGATGTTTCCATTCCCATTTCATCTTCAGGACTCCAGCCAAGCAACTGAGCATTCGAGCTGGATCCGTGGACCGCCAGAGCGGCGGAGTGGTCGTCAAGGTGTCCAAGGTCGTGGTGCACGAGGGCTACGGCAACTTCCTGAATGACGTGGCCGTGCTGTTCCTGGAGGAGTCGCTGAGCTACTCGGCCGTGATCAGGGCCATTCCCCTGGCCAGCTCGGACACGGCCGTGGGCAGCCAGGTGCTCATCTCGGGCTGGGGTCGGCTCTCCACGAAGGGAGCCTCGCCCCGCCTGCTGCAGTGGAACACGCTCAGCTCGCTGTCCAAGCAGAGCTGCATCAGCTCCACCTTCATGTTCACCAGCAGCCTGATCTGCCTGGCCCACGAGGAGGGCAACGGCGCCTGCAACGGCGACTCTGGCGGCCCGGCCATCCAGAATGGCCAACTAATCGGCATCGCTGGCTTCGTCGTCGACGGCTGTGGCAGCCGCAATCCCGATGGCTATGCCAAGGTCTTCTACCATCGCGATTGGATTGTTAAACATGCCAACTTGTAATGTAATCTTGGAGGAATCAATCTAAGCCTTTCTTAATTCAAATAAAATTGAGCAATATTCAGAAATCAGTTTGTAACAGGGACTGCAAAAAAGAGTTATAAATGCTAATTTCAACTAAGAAAATCAATGTGAAGGAAATATGCCATAGTAAAATGGTATACAAAATTCCTATTTCAGTGGAACTATCGATATCAGCCGAAAACTTATATTTTTAATGTATAAGATATAAATCAAATTTAATTCTTTATTTAATTTTGACTTAAAAGGCAAAAATAATCGCTAAATTGTAACTTTAAAAAAATAAGTTTTTTTTTATTTTTGTTGAAAAAATCAGAAATACATAAGTCTTGTTTCACAACTTTTTATTAATGATTATTTTTGACTTTTTAAATAAAAATTGAAAATAATTGTTATTTCGTAACTTCAAAATACAAATTTTAAAATAATTGTTAATTTGCAATTTTTATTTCAAAACTTATGTATTAAAGTTACGGCCCCTGGTTTGTTAAACAATTCAAGGGGCACAAAGAGAGAAGTGATAAAAGGGAAATGGGGAAAGTGGCGACTTGGCGCATGATTAAGACGATTCTGGGAAGAATCTGCAACGCAAGCCGAAACTGGCAGCTGTTTCTCGAATTCCCTGACCCAAATATGAGAGCACCGTAAGTGCCGTAAAGCGATGACTCCGTCCAAACTTGAACTTCATGGAACTTGACGAGCTGCAGCCCAGCTTGGCTCAGATTGAGGGTCAGAGCATTGGCCGCAGCAAAAAACTGCTGACATTGTCGAAAATGTTGCATAAAACGCCGTCGAGTCGACCAAATGGCAGTCAGAAGTCAAACGAGAGTCCAGCACAGAACAACACGAGAGATGGGTGAGTGTAACATAGTTACTTGGGGATTTGGAGTTTTGGATGCAGTGCAGCTAACTGATGTGGAATCTGTGACTTTAGCATTCAGCAACAGGAGCACGATGATGACGATGATGGCGCAGATGCTGCTGCTGCTGCTGGCCGCTGTTGCCTGGGAGCAGCTGGTGGATGCCAGCAAGATAGCCTACAAGAAGCCGCTGTACGGCAAGACGAGCTACGTCAAGGACAAGCGATTCAAGCTGCGCACCACGAGCAGTCCGACAACGGCAACGACTGAGGCGGATTGGCCAGTGCCCGTGGAGTTTATCATCAATAGCACGCCGAGAACAACGGCCACAACGGAGACGGCGACGGCGACGGAGGGGGAACGGGAACGGGAGACGTATACTGAGACGGGCAGCATCAGCAGCAGCAGCACAACGCCCAGTTCGATCAGCTTGGAGGCCAACAGCAGCACGACGAGCACAACGGAGTCCAGCTTGGACAACACATTGCCCACGCCACCAGCGTCGAATCCGAATCCGAATCAGAATCAACCTGTGCCCTGCACCTGCGGCGTCTTCCTCTCCTCGCAGATTAGGAACGGGCTGCCCGAGACGCCGCTGATCCACAATGAAATGGACCGCATGTTCGCCTGCAACGCCATCGGACGCAAACAGTGCCAGACCAAGTGCCTCGAGGCGGTGAGTCTTCAGTCATCAGTGTCAGCTGAAAATGAAGCTCCACATTAGTCAACTTTCCATCTCCATCTCCATCTCTCTCTCTCTGTCTCCCTCTCGCAGATTGTACAGCATTTGCCGAACTCGGCGAGCATCGTCTGCGCCACATTGGGACACAATTGCCACAAGGAGCGCGCCTATCTCTTCATCAAGAACTGCCACAACCAGTGGGTCAACACCAATCTGCAGGCTGGACGCGAATACTGCTGCAAAGAGGGCGTTCCCTATCGCTGTCCCCTAATCGGCTGATTTTAGTTGCAACAAAAAAAAGGAAAAGAAATAAATTAAAACCATTAAAAACAAGATTTAAAATGCTGTCTATTGCTAAGTTTCGGCGGGAAAAGCAACCCGGACAATGCTCAGTGAGCATTTAACGAAATAATTTAAACTTTGCTGCAGTAAAACCCAAACAAATATAAAAAATAATTATATATTAGTGGGATTCCGGTAAACGTTTTTGATTTGCTTTTGATTATTTTTAACCAAATCGAAATTATTTGACGGAACGACCCTTTCTGCACACTGATTATTTTTTGATTTCGTGAACAGCTGACAGCCTGGGCGAACAGCTAATTGACAACTAAAAAGTATACAAAATGCCGAAAGAAAGCCAGAAAAGGAAATTTATACGCGTTTTAAACGAAAGTTTGCTTTTCGATTATGTTTTTATTGAATATTCGCAGATTTAAACAAACATTTTATATTTATTTATTTATAAATACTAATGCATTATTAGACTAACGTTCTCCATGTTGATATGACAGCAGAATGTAAACAAACACCATATGCCACACAGCTGACACAGTTTTGAGTTGAAAGCAAATCAAAATGAAAAAAAATCAGTCTCAGAGCTGATTTTTCGAAATCAATTAGTAAGACCACATTTCCCTGATTTGCTCTGGGCACACTGAAAATTTTGTATGGAGCAGCTGTGAACAGCTGACTGAAAAATCAAAATCAAATCAAAAGCAAATCAAAAACGTTTACCGGAATCCCACTATTATTCGTATCAAAATATCAACAATTGGTATTTTAAAAATCTCAACAGTGCCAAAGCAAAGCATTTATCGATTTATGGAAGAACGCTTAGTATTTAAATACTGCACAATAGGACTATCGATAGAAATTCGAATATGTGACAGAAACATATACTAGGGGTATTCCTAAAATAAATTAAGACTCGATACAAGGCTCGTTAATATTATTAAATATATTTAAATATAAAGGTGCTAAGGATCGCCTGGCATATTTTGTTTTTAATAAAAGTTGGCACCAAATAAAGTCTGAAGGTTCAAATTCGAAAAATTTACTATCTATGCAGATATTACCAAAGGCACTGCTGACGCCATTGGGCGTACTAGGTGGGTTGAAAAGGAACCTCCTTGACCAGAAAATGCGCTGCAATCGCAAAAAAAAATAATCGTGCCTTTCAATCCATTTATATTAGGCAGGCATGTTCAATTTCAGCCCGATACAGCCTTTTTTTTTTTTTTTAGAGCCGATTTTTGCTGAGGGTTTGACATGCGTGTTGAGTATGAAAAAAAACGACTTCGTTTTCTCATGAAACATTATTTTTAGAGAGGCAAAATAGCGAAGGAATCAAAAGAAAAGTTGTGTTAATATTATAGGGCTAGTGCTCCTTTAGATTACACCGTAAAAAATTGGTTTTGGTGGCCAAAACTTCACTGGCGATGAAGTCCCCAGCGGCAGGCCCTCTGATGGGTTTACACAGGAAAATGTCAAAAAAAAAATACATGAAATGGTATTGGTCGACCGGAAAGTGAACTTGCGCCAGCTAGCAGATGCCACAAGGATAAGTATTGTACGCACACGCCATATTATTGGCAAGATTTATTTAAAAAGCAAAAACGCGGGCCACTTCAGAAAATCAACGTTTTAGGGCTCCAATTGATTCCCCATCCACCTTTTTCGCCCGATTTGGCTCCCTCAGACTATTAACTGTTCCAAAACCTCAAAAGATGGCCCATTTTTGCACATTCTTTTAAAATTTTGTGTTTTCTTTTTGAATCGCGAGATTATGTAAAATATGATCAAAATCTAGTGTTCATTTGTCTCAGGAGTATCCGTATTATTTTTAAACATTAAATTTAGATAAATGCAGATGGCTTTGATATTTATATACATACATTATAGCATTATTAGTTGAAATATATTTCGATTTGTCGACTTTGCAAATACAAATAAATTGAATAAAATAAATTTTAACATCAGCTGATATCGCAAGTTATCGGCAAACTTGTGATTCAACGCGTTATCGAGTCTGGTCACACTGTTCGGCTAAACGAAAGAAAAATCCGAGATAATCACTAAAAAAGGTGAGTTTGCAATGAAATAAAATTGAATATCACTTGCAATAACTTTGACGTTGACTTTGGAAGCAGCGAAATCCGTTGCAAGATGGTGTGCGTGCCGTGCTTCATAATCCCGTTGTTGCTCTACATTTGGCACAAGTTCGTGCAGCCCATTTTGCTGCGCTATTGGAATCCCTGGGAGAAGAAGGACGCGCAGGGAAATGTGATCAAAACGGAGCCGGAGTTCCCCTTTGAGTGCAAGGGCGGCGTCTGTCCCTTTGTGCCCGGGGGCAAGAAGCAGCTCAAGGAGACAGAGACGACAGCAGCTGGTGATGAGACAACGACAACAACAACAACAACAACAACATCAACATCAGCTACAGCAGCAACAGCAACTGAGACGACGACAGGAGAGGAAACCAAAAAGGATAATTAGTTAAATTCGCTTTTAGCTCATGTATTAGTCTATTTTTTTTTTTTTTGAAGTGTAAGCATTCCGGGTTCTCGAGGTGGGGGTAGAAGAATTAATATATGTTAAGATCAGCAACAAATTACGCTTAACGTTAACGGGAGTGTTAAATCAAAGAATTAACTGTAACAGCATGTAGTATATTTTTTAATTATTCAATTAAAAGGGACGACGACAACTGTTAAGCAAGCAGTTAAAACCAATTGTAATCATTATAAAAATTAACTGAAATCAAACAAATATTTTAAATTAACTGAAATCTTTAGGAAACAGACTTTGCCAAGGGAGGTTGGGGGAGGAAATTGTTTTGTTTTTTAAAACATACATATGTTCGTATTTTCATAATCGTTAACACATTTTCAGTTAAAGTGAAGGCATTTGGCAGGCAACTTTTGATCTCTAATCAAAGTTCCTAATTACTAACTGTTTTGCCATTCAGCAGGAAATTTTCAACAGTCAAAAAAATGCCAATTATTGATCTCTGTCACAAAAAATGCATCGTAAAGATTTTGGGAAATTATGTGTTGGGATAAATAATTAAAACATTACAGCGTAGAATGTATACATGTATATTAGGGTGTCCCTTATTTGGTCAAAGTCAATATTTTTAAACGCATACGGGCTAGTTCTGTTCATTAGGTCCTAAAGCACTCAGAAATAAATTTTCACCTCAATCGGAGTATGATAACCGTCCGACTTGGATCGGAAAATTTCAAAATTATATGGGACAAAAAAATTTTTTTTTTTTTACTTTTTATTTTTTTATTTTGTTTATTAGGTCCTAAAGAACTCAAAACCAAGTTTTCACCTTGATCGGAGTACGATAACCCATTCAAATTTGCTTTGAAACATGAAAAATCATCGAAAAATGTATAATCAGTGTTAAAACACTGTTTTTCATGTTTCAAAGCAAATTTGAATGGGTTATCGTACTCCGATCAAGGTGAAAACTTGGTTTTGAGTTCTTTAGGACCTAATGAACAAAATAAAAAAATAAAAAGTAAAAAAAAAAAAAATTTTTTTTGTCCCATATAATTTTGAAATTTTCCGATCCAAGTCGGCACGGGTTATCATACTCCGATTGAGGTGAAAATTTATTTCTGAGTGCTTTAGGACCTAATGAACAGAACTAGCCCGTATGCGTTTAAAAATATTGACTTTGACCAAATAAGGGACACCTAATGTATATACATATGTAGAAAGAAATTCACAACGTTGAAACTATAGTATGTCAAGATTAGATCAAATTTGTACATTGAAAAAACGGTCTTAAGTATTTTACGATCATGAGATGATATCATGGCACTCAGCAGGTCCCCATCCCTTACAAGTAAATGAGTGATTAATTAATGAAAACCTGCTGAATGCGCCCAATCTTTGACAAGATAGTGAAATATCTTTAGTTTTAGGATTTCAAAAAACAAGTAAACTTCTAACATGAAATCTTTCACGTCAACGTTTTCTTCTTTCGAAAACTAGTCGTCGTAGCATTCAAAATATGGACAGAAAAATCTGTTAATTGGAATTCATGTATCATTTGATCGAGATGCAGATGCAATCATCGAAGTTCTCAACCATATCTAAACTTTTGGATGGATAAACAATGAATAGATTTCATGTATTTTATTGCTTCAAGAAATACTTAGATCGATTCAAGTAAAGTCTGCGTCCTCCTCCAAGATTACATTACAAATTGGCATGTTTAACAATCCAATCGCGATGGTAGAAGACCTTGGCATAGCCATCGGGATTGCGGCTGCCACAGCCGTCGAGGACGAAGCCAGCGATGCCGATGAGTTGGCCATTCTGGATGGCCGGGCCGCCAGAGTCGCCGTTGCAGGCGCCGTTGCCCTCCTCGTGGGCCAGGCAGATCAGGCTGCTGGTGAACATGAAGGTGGAGCTGATGCAGCTCTGCTTGGACAGCGAGCTGAGCGTGTTCCACTGCAGCAGGCGGGGCGAGGCTCCCTTCGTGGAGAGCCGACCCCAGCCCGAGATGAGCACCTGGCTGCCCACGGCCGTGTCCGAGCTGGCCAGGGGAATGGCCCTGATCACGGCCGAGTAGCTCAGCGACTCCTCCAGGAACAGCACGGCCACGTCATTCAGGAAGTTGCCGTAGCCCTCGTGCACCACGACCTTGGACACCTTGACGACCACTCCGCCGCTCTGGCGGTCCACGGATCCAGCTCGAATGCTCAGCTGCTTGGCTGGAGTCCTGAAGATGAAATGGGAATGGAAACATCTGCCCGATAGATTGCTGATCCATGGAGGATCGTTTGTTGAGTACTTACACCTTCAGCGTGCCGTCAGCTGCTTCGCTGGTGACGCAGTGGGCTGCGGTCAGGATTACTTGGGGGGCGATGATGCTGCCGCCGCAGATGTGGGAGCTCAACTGGCGCAGCGACACCTGGTGGGGGAACTGCCCCTCAGTGGCATCTGCTCCTCCCACAATGCGCCCATCCAGCTGGCTATGAGGCGCAGCCAGGCCGGCAGAGGCCAGAGAAAGGGCCAACAAGGCAACTAGAAGTTTCTTCAACATGGTACCCGTAAAAACTCTGCGATGATTCCCAGCGGATTTTAGATGGCAAATGGTGCATAATCGACGGTCAGAGAAACCTTTTATGGGAGTCGATCCGATTGGATTCGCTTTGGTATCTTATCAGTTATCAGTTGTTCCGATTGGATTGCCAGTTGGTTTCCCACGATTGAAGAGCTTAATTTATGGTGCTCCAAGAAGCAATGCATTGGGAATTGCCCTCGATCATAAAGTTACATTTAACTGAGGCGATCCTATCGAGGGATTCTCCCACTATCAAGTCTTTAAGTTGTTTTCGATTGTTTGAATTGATTTGTGATTAAGTGATGAGTGCAAATTGCGTTAATATACTTAAATTAAAATTATATTAATATCACATTGCCACAAAAAAGGCTAAGTTTCTATGAACCTTTGTACCAGCCGACTTAGCAGCTGATACTGGGGAAAACATCAATCAAATATGATGTCAGAGGTTCGGTTAGCCAAGTAGAAATTTGTAAATTTCATTTTTTGCAAATAATATGTCTATCTGAGCTCTATAAGAATTTTTCTATATTTGCAATGCAATAATTACAAAAATTTGTTATGCACAGTCCAACAAGACCTTATGCATATTAAATTAAATATTTGTATTATAAACTAAATTTCAAACTCTCTCTTGGCGCCTAACATTTTGAATACTGGCCTATCAACTTAGTTTGCTATCGATAGTTGTAGAGAAAACATCGAAAGGTAAACATGAACAAATGTGCAATCTGGCAATGCTGACGGAATGCATTTAATCGAGCTAGAAATTTTAGTTCAATTTGCTGATTCAGATTTGTTTGTATATGATTTTAATCGTGAATTGAATCTGTCATTTGTCTTCAGCTATTCTTTCGTTCAAAGCGGTCAATTAAGTTAATTGTCATGTTTTCAAAATTATCAAGGTAGAATAAATTTTGATTCCTCTTGTAATTTTAAGCAAATGATAAAATCTAATGAAATGTTTTTATGCCTTTCATGGATTTGTTTCATTAAGATGTAAAAAATTTATATATATACATATATAAATTTACATATGCTTGAATAAGGGATTAAACCCGAAACGAATATCAGTTTCAGTTACGGTTTCGGTTTTGTTCGCATTAGGGTTTTCGGTTATTGGTTTCGCAAAATCTTTGAATAATAGTGAACCGGTTTTTGCATGGTTTGGCTTTGAAATACCGGTATGGTTTCGGATCACAAAAATAATTTCTTTACTAAAATTTAATTACAGTCGAACTTCCCTAACTCGAATCACCATTATCCGAAAAAAAAGTTTGAGCTAGGGAATTTTTTTTTTTTAGATTTTTAAACAAAACTTCAACTTCATTCATTCATAAATACATTTAAAACTGCAAACTTTTCTTCTGATTTTCAACAACGAAAAATCCCAGTTTGTACAAGACCTGTCGAGATTCTAAAAAATAGGTTTTATCGTTCTTTTGCTGTATCCAGAAGACGTTCCCGATTCAAATGACATAATTAATTTTCCATTCCATATTTTTCAGCCACTTCAACTTTTTTGTTCCACTTTTGAATTTCTTAACAAACATGTTTAAAGTTTCCCCGAAAAATTCGATTTACAGAAGTAAGGGCCAATATTTTTGTTCGAGTTAAGGAGAAATTCGAGCTAGGGAAGTTCGAGTTAGGGAAGCAGAATTGTATGAAATTTGCTCAGTAAACGCCATTGCCACTTGATTTTGTTTGATTTAGAGAAAATTCGAGTTAGGAAGTTCGAGTTAGGGAAGTTCGACTGTATATTAATAATATAATAAAAATATTTAAAAAGGAATTACTTTCTTAATGTATCATTCACACATTTATCAAATTTGTTTCTTTTGCGCTTATTCAGTGCTATAAAAATTCGGTCATAACTATCACAACATAAAATTCAAAATTAAGCATAAGAAAATTTAAATCAAAAACCAAAGTTAAAAATAAAATGTATAATATTTTTGGATGTATGAAAAATCGAAATTAACCTTTATAAATGAAACGGTTACTAAAAGGCTATTTCGATTTACAGAGTTTCGTTCAAGTGCAAAATTTTTTTTTCAGTTACGGCTTTAAATTTCAAACGGTTTTTACTGGTTAAAGGTTACGGTTTTAATCCCTGCTGTAAATGTATTAAAATTAATGAATATCGATCTGATATGGATGTTTTGCAATATTTTATCAAGTGTAATTTGTTAAATATCTTAAAATACCCATACAAATATATTTAACTTCAGATGGAAACAGAAAATGTTGATTAATATA
>JBAMBJ010000329.1:0-38030 GCA_037043495.1 Drosophila recens | reverse complement strand
AACATTTAATTAAATCCGGTAACATACTTTTGCTTACGGACATATTAAAGTTTGTCTCCGTTTTTTCTGGTCACCCTGTAGAATTAATTAAAATAGACATAAATTCAATACTACGTATTTTATTTAAGAAAATTATTTATTTTATTTATAGTATTTTAATATAAAACTTATGTCAATAAGGTTCTCAAATTGTCAATTTGTTAATTTAAGTTTTTCAACTGAAACTTGGCTTTGAAGTGCTGATAATAATGACCCTTGGTTAGATAATTGCAATTGCTGTCATATCATAAGAAACCATTTGGTTATATGTGTATAGTATTTGTGGCATGTGGCATGTGGCTCAATGTCTGTGCAATAAACTTAAATCAATAAACCGAACAACACAACTTCCATTGTATTCGACAGTCTGTCTGTCTGTCTGTCTGTCTGTCCATCTGTCCGTCTGTCTTTCTGTCGAATCCGAGTCTGTTCCGACATTGAAGGGACCGTGGTTTGGCCGGGTTTGCCTCGGTTCGGTTTGGCTCTGTTTCCCATTTCATGCGAAAGGCATTAAATAAGTCGAAAGGTATAAACACAAACCAACGGCAAACAAATACGGCCTGGCCTGGCCGGGCCAAATGGTTAGCCATGGCCGATAAGGGGGATGCAGGGGCGTAGAAGGGGGAGGGGGGCAATGGTGCGGGGATGCAGACGAAACAGTGAAAACAAAAACAGTCGAAATTCCTTCACAGAACATTTATTTCGGTTGCTTTTTCGTTACACACATTGATTTTCGAGGCGGTAACAAAAACACCAACAAGTTCTTGGACTAGCCAGGGTTCTGGAGACGCACAGGAGAATGGGGGGGGGAGGGGTGCACTAAAAACTGTTGGCCAAAAACACAACAAGAACAGCAATGCAATAAACTTGGAAAAGGTAAATGGTAAACGTATCTTGTATCTTTTAGATACCACAACTGCCATCACAACAGATCTTCTTTGTCCTTCTCCCCTCTCCTTTAGACTCCTTCTCCCCACAGTTCACAACTCTCATAAGTGCATACATATGTATGTATGTATGTTTAAATAACGTATGTATTATGTGTACTTACACATATTTGCATTTCTGAGGCACTTGAAACACAAACAAACTGCGGTAAACAATTTGAACATCTTAAAAAGAGCTGCTAAATTTCCCAACTGAATGTGGAAATACTTTAAAAACTTATATGAATTTGTTTATTAAATAGAAATAGACGATTAGTGAGAGATAAAAATTCTTCTGTAATAATATCTTTAATATGTTTAATCTTTCTAAATCGAATCTTAAGATGCTAAAAATCGCAAAATAAATGTAGAAATATTGATATTTTTCAGGTATCAAATTCTCAGATTTTTCGAGCTCAATCTAGAGATCAATATCTATATGAATAGATTTTCCGCATTGAAATCGTTTCGGTTTTAACAAAGTTATGACAGTTGAAATTCTGTGTATTTATTCTTAAGTTGCAGTAATAATAAATACTCGTATTTATCTTTTCGAATTAAATGTTTGAAAGTCAACAAAGACACACTGCATCAGTACGTGGAAAAGCCCGTTGTACTAAGGCAACAAAGTTAAGTGAGTGAAGTGAATTCTATGCTTAACGTTAAGATACCCTGTAAATAAATTGAAATACCATATAAAGCACAATTCCAATACAGATATTTAACAGTTATAACAAATATTAACATTGCTTACATGTTTTGTGCATCTTTAGCTTAGTTGACAATATACCCTGTTCTGTTGTCAATATGTTGGGTATAATTACACCGGTATACCGTAAATTGTGAACCACATCCGCAGGCATTAGTCGCAATGCGCCAACAGCGAGTAAAAAAACAAAAGAAGAAAAAACTGACCAAAACAAACAACAGAATGAAGAAAAAAGTAGAGGAGAGAAGGTGAGAGGTGAGAAGAGTGAAGAGGGGGGGCACAACTTAGTTAGTAGTAAGTACGTTAAGATAGGGAAAGAATCAACGAGTGAAATTCATTGTGAATTCTCATTAGCAGCAGGTAAACACATTTCTGGAACATTGCTTTTAATTAGTGAAACAGACAGACAGACAGACAGACAGTTCCCTGTCACGGCCCCTCAGCAAGAACAACAACAACAACAACGTGAGTTGAAGTGACCAACAACAATACGAAGGGTGAACACCCGGTGCCTTTTTAATTGCGAGAACGTCAAAACATTTACCAGATTAACGCAATCCAACTTGAAGTACAACAATAACAAGAGCACGAACAAAAAAACACGAAACTAAACATTGCCAAAAAAAAAAGAAGACGGGAGAAGTAAAAACAGAAGCAGTAGGAAAGTGGAGAAAAGAAAGCCAAATGTCTGTCAATAGAGTGCAGGAGCCTTGTGAGAAGGTAACAAAAAACACATAGAGGTGAGGGCAGAGTTCGACTCTTATCTGATAAACTTGCACTAATTTGTGTACACTTGGCGAGGACAACGTTGGCTGAGGAACCAAAGAGCTGAAAAACTGAATAAATGGGAGCTGGGAACTCAGAACTGGGGAATGGGCAAGGGTAGAGCTAAAGGAAAGGAAAGCTATAGGAGGAAAGGAGGCAAGGGAAACCAACAGATGATCGTGACGCAAATTGACCGCACAAAACGAATAAAAGCAAAACGAATACGAATAAAACGAATACTCGAATGCCTGAATACTCGAGCAATAAAAATAAATATCAAACTCATGAACGAAATGCCTTATTTCATTTAATTTCATTTACTCTACACAGCAAATGGGCATATAAATTATTGCTTGAGTTTTGGCACAACATTTGAAGGGTGGCATTAAATTAAACAAATAAATTGAGACATAGAAAGTACATGTAAAACAGCTTTGACTTATTTTACACAAGTTATGGAACTACATAAGCCATTAAAAATTCTTTGCTTTTTATTAGACCCCGTACTTTAAAAAAGTAAAGGGGTCTATTAACTTTGTCACAAAAAGAATGTGCGTAACAGGCAGAAGGAGGCGTGGCAGACCCCATAAAGTATATATATTCTTAATCAGCATCAACAGCCGAGTCGATATAGCCATGTCCGTCTGTCCGTCCGTCCGTCTTTCCGTCTGTAAGAGCGCCTAGATCTCAGAGACTATAAGAGCTAGAGACTCCAAACTTGGTATGTAGGTTCGTCTATATTGGGAGCAGATCGAGTTTGTTTTAGATTTTGGATCAGACCACTATATCATATATGTAGCTGTCATAGGAACAATCAGTTGAAAATCAAGTCTTAGTATGGAAAACTTTTTTGCTGTTTGAGATATTTCAACCAAACTGACAGAATATGCATAAAAAATGGTCCCATACATACTGACCAAATTTGATTGAAATCGGATTACTATATCATATAGCTGCCATAGGAACGATCAGTCGAAAATCAAGTCTTAGTATGAAAATCTTTTTGTTGTTTGAGATATCTTTATAATAAGTACGGGGTCTTCGACAGTCGAGTACCGCTCGACTGTAGCACCGCCGACTAGTTTTAGAATATTTTTGCTAGCTTTGATATAAATTTAAATATAGTACAGATTTTAGTAAATTGTAAAGCTAAAAAACTAATTTTAAAAATATATATTTTAATATCAGCGATAATTCTTTTAAATATAAGAATTGTCTTGCAAAACAAAACTATAATAATAACGAAATAAAGTATATTTTATATAATTTTTCTGTATTCATTTTTTTCGAATTCCAGCAATTGTTGTTAGGGTGTTTACAGTTCGTTCAATGCTTGTTTCCATACAAATTGTTTTTCTACATTTTGCTGGCCTCACACATTTCGCTTTGTAAGTTGTTTATTCGTTTCATTTCTTTTCTTTTGGGGCGTAAGTTAAGTGTAATATATATATTTTTGGTACTTTGCAGCGAGCAGATACATTTAAAGTCATTCAGTGCAGATACACTGTAGAAAAAGAAGAACAGCCAGGGAGATGGAGTGAAAGAGAGAGAGAGCAATGCAGAGATGATTGCAGAAGGGAGAAAGAAGGCAACGAATTAACTACAAACGACTACACATTAATGCCAACTTAACAACAGAAGCCGTCCAAGCGACCAACGGAAAAGGGCAGGGTAGAAACGGACAGACGGACAGACAGACTGGACAGGGACTGACAGTTGGACAGACGGACAGTCGGAGGTTTTGCTGGACTGCAGAAAAACACCAGAAGCTATCGTGGCAACGACGACATGCAAACAGAACGGATATGCGAACGACTGAGGCTGCGAGAGAAAGGGAGAGAGAAAGAGAGAGAGACACGAGATACGAGATACAAGATACAGATACAAGATACGGCCATGGACATGGTCACGGCATGCTCTTGGCTTTGGGCCTGGCTAAAATACTATACAATACATTATGTGTGCGCTGTGTTTATTTTCTTTTCTCTTTCTTTTCCTTTTCCTTTTTTTCTGTTCTTTTTCTTATTTGTAGTTGTTTTTATTGTTTTTCATTCTTTAAAATTAACATATATAAATATATGTGCATACATACATATATATACCAAGAAAAGCCAAGCCCAGATCCAGTAAAACAACAGAAGTATCTGTAACTGTGGCAACAAAAGGTGGCAACTGCAACCTGCAACGAATTCAACTTGGTCGCTGTTCATTTCCGATGTCTGTCAGTCACTTAAATATAGGCCAGATAAAGCGCTTATTAACTACTTGAGTTGGCTATAAAAATGTAAGCTTTGATCATTTGATCATTTCTTAAAGCTTAATCAAATTTGCGTATTTCATAGAAGGAAAAATTGCGATATCATAATTCAAACTGACGCATAAACGTATGTAATGCATTTCTTCAGTCACAAAATAACATTTAAAGAGATTAAATTAATTGTTATTATTAAGAACTGTAATTAATATGTATTTCCCCTTCAATATATTTATTATTGTTTATGCGTAAACTTAACATGATAACCTGCCAAACTCAAAGCTTCCTAAAATTTAAAGCAAGGCAAAGAATATTGATAAGCAACAAAAGATTATTAAACATTCTTTCAAGTGTAACATCAATTTGAAAGTTGGATTACTAGTTGCCATGACAATTTGATAGGATTACAGCTCTACAAAGAGGATCCTACTTAGCTCTGGGCACACTGAATTGTTGTTTGTTGTTGGCGAACACAATAGTAGACAAATCCTTGATGCGTGAGAGGGTTGCCATATCAGCGCATTCGGCCTAATCCCCGACAGCGGAATAAGCCACGAAAATGCTTTGACAAGAAGCAACCACACACACACATCCTACACACACACACATCCTACACGTCCTTTTAACTGGGTTCAATTATAGAAAATTGCACAAATCCTTCAAACTTTTCAGTAACAACAATAACAACGACAACAACAACAACGACAACAACAACAACAGCAGCAGCAACAAAAGAAATAAATGCAAGAAGTACTTGTATCTTGTATCTAGTATCTAGTATGTTGTATCTTATTAGCGCTCTCAACTTGGGCTTGACATTAATCCCCCCTCACCGCAGCCGCTGTTCCTAAAAACTTGGCCCTGAGTTGCGTTTGAAATTGCTGCAACTTCAACTTGGTTGCACATAAGCCGATGACGATGACGAAGACGAAGTTGAAGCTGAAGTTGAAGTTGAGGCTGTAGTTCAACTTGAAAGACGCCTTCGTCTTCGTCTTGTCAGTTTGCCTCCGTTTCCCCGCCCTCAAGGAATGTATCTAAAGAAGCAAACCATAATAACAACAAACGGCTGAACAATAAGAAAAATTCGCAGCTTGCATTCGACAACTTAATACCCTACAAACAAATATTCTTTTCTTAAAATTTCGCTGTGCTGAAAATAGATTTTCTGGCAAATATATCCATAAAGTCACGTTTATTTAAATTACGGCCATATGATAAAATAGGTAGATTTTAAATACATTTAAGCAGATTTTAATCATAAATTAAATTAAAACAAAAGTTTGTAAATTATTATAAACTTTTATATATAATATATGAAAAGACATAAAGATCAAATTAAAATGCAATTGTAAAGCTGAAGCTCAATAATATTAATAAGAACTTTTCCAGATATCTCTTAAAACGAATATATTTTCCAATATGTTTATTTACATTATGAAGATAATATTTGTGTTATATTAAAGTGTCAAAGATAGGTTTCAGGACTGGAATACCCTCTGCTAGGGTATATTTATCAGCCACACACAAGAACCGATTTTTATTCCAATTGCCGTTGTCGTAGCTGCAACAGATTAAATTCCAATCCAAAATTCTTTTTGTGGCGACTAAGGGACAAGGGCACAAAGGGGCAAAGGGGAAAGAGGCAACTGTGCAACTGGCTAATTCCCGCATGCAATGAAAACAATTTTACTCTACGAGTATTTTTCAAACAAGCGCGTTGATTTTTATCAAGCTTATTATATGGGTCGGTGTGTGGAGCGGAGGGGCAAGTGGCAAGTGGAAGGGGCAAGTGGCAGCGCCTGTCGAGGACTGTGGCAAGAGTAGATGCAACCCTTTATTGCTTATTTATTTATTTTTATTTTATTTCACTTTTGTTTTTTGGCCTTTTTCTTGGGTTTTTAAGCCGGGTAGCAACAATGATAAAGCGGCGACCGCAGCCGCAGCCGCAAGTTGAACGCCACATACATATACGAGGCAGAGGCAAGGGCTCAGCTCAGCTGGCAAACGGCGTTGCATCCTGCGTTGCGCCCGCATACCTCAAATGCCCCCTTCCCCTTCCACACCCCTGCCACTGCGGTGCCTTCCACTCTTGCCACAAGTGAAACGCAGCGCGAAATTCCGCTCATTTTTAACAAGTTCTCGGTCGCTTTTGTTGCCCAACAATGCGAAGGTTAAGCCAGAGCCCAATGGAGTCTCACTTCATATCACAAACTGTGCTATGGTCTGAGGGACAGGGGCATGTGGTAACTGGAACAAGGGGCAACTTGCTGGCTTCCTCCGGTGGTATCTCATTTTTATGCGTAGCGCTTGAGGTAACTCAAAACGCCGCCAGCAGCCAGCATAAGTTCGAGTACTTGCCACATTGTCAACGTCAGCGGTTAGTATCCCCCAACCCCCGCCCCCTACACCTCTTCTTCTTCTCTTACCCATTCCATTTGCCATTCCACATTCAAGACAATCAGCTGTTGCTTTGGCCGCTTTGCCCAGAGACGGGTCTTCAAAGAGCAGCTACTACCTACGGGTACTGGCAATGCTTTGGCACAATTAAAGCGGCTCAGCTGACAGGGCACAGTGGGCACAAAACACAAGCCGAGTGCTGAAAAAACTAAATTAATTGAATGAAAAATTTTTGATTTCGATTTTGATTTGATTTTAATCCATAAAAAAGAAAGTAAGTAGGCGAAATTTTGTCATATATTTAATGAAGTTGTGCTATTTTTTATATAGGATGTACTATCGACAATTTCATAATTATTTCGATACTATGTATAAGTATTTAGAGGGTATCTGTTTATCGAAATTTTATAAAATTTCATTTAATTTAATGCGCATTTTTGTAGCGTTTTCAAGTTATTTGAAGTTGCTCAACATTTCGCACTATTTTTATATTTGACTGGTATTTTACATTGTTTGCCCATTGTCCATGGAAGCTTCAATGTTGTTGTGGCTTTTGCTGCTGGTTGTTGTTGTTGCTAGTTTGTTGTTGCTGCTGTCATTATTGTTTGCTTTCTTGCTGCTGCTGCCGCTGCGGCTGCTTCATTTTTTGTTGTAACCTTAGAACTTCTCAAGTTGTTGCTGCCTTTCACGCCGCCTTTGTAAATGGGCATAATACCGGAAACCCACAACAACGACAGCAACAACCAGAACAACAACAGCAACAACAACAACTGGAACAACAGCTGAGCTGAGTTTGCAATGCGGTTCAGTTCAGCTGCTGAGTTCGGTTCGGTTCGCTCTGTTGCCTCTCAGTCATCGCCAAGTACAAAAGTACAAAACGTCATGTTTAAAGTTTCAGGCCGCAACCTACGTAACCCCAATGGCCAATGGCCTCCTCCTACCCCCTGCTGCACCCCTCGACTTACCCCTCCCCCCACTTAGTAGGAAAAACTTGCCGCTGGTTCCGGTGAAAATCCACTGGTCTTCAACTTGAACAACTCCGTTTAGCTCCACAATTAATAGAATCCACATACACTTATTTCACAGTCTGTCTCCCTGTCTACCTATCTCTCTCTCTGTCTGTCTGTCTGTCTGTCTCATTGTTTGTTGTAACAGGCAGCATAATTACCACATATTTTCTGTAAGTGGCACATCG
Organism: Drosophila recens; assembly: GCA_037043495.1. Classification (NCBI taxonomy): domain Eukaryota; kingdom Metazoa; phylum Arthropoda; class Insecta; order Diptera; family Drosophilidae; genus Drosophila; species Drosophila recens. The sequence goes on along the minus strand of JBAMBJ010000329.1, from coordinate 29,745 downwards.
CAAAAGTTCCCATTTAGTCCGAAGTTGTTGCCACTTACTACTTACCACTTCCCAGCCAACTCGGTGCACGGGAAATGAGATTCATTCTTATTCTTCTTTTTTTTTTTGCCATTTTTGCCTCTAAATTGCCCACAGTTGAGATGAGTTCAACTTGCACAGTATCCATATATGCTTCATAAGCTCTGTCTTATGCCTAATTAGTCTAACTAACTAAAAACAAACACTGTGTTATGTAACCATGTTAAACCATTCAAAAAACAACACAATTAGTTTGTACTTTGTTCAATTTTCCTTCTTTATTTTAAACATATTTTATTCAAATTAAAATATCATTTTGGCAAGTTTTCAATGCTCATGAATAAAATTTTGATGATGTTTTAGTTTTCTCTGTTCTATCCTTTCTATATGATTTCAGCTAGTTTCTAAATAATTTAAATTCAATTTTGTAAAAAATATTCTTGTTATGTTCAATTTGAACAAATCGTTTTACTTTTTGATATAGTTGCCATAGCAATAATCTCTAGAAAACGAAATCGTGGAATTTTATTCTCACTTAATGCAGTTTATTAATTTAATCCCATTTAATCCCATCGATTGATGCCGGCAACTAATTAATGAAGCACTTTTTAATCAGTTCACTAATTTTCCAGGTACAATTAACTTTACTGAAATATTATTAAATTAAGCTGCAGCCATATCGAAATATTCCAGCACAGATCTAAGTGGTATAATTAATAGACTTACGGAGAGGGAGAAAATGAGACTACTGTCTGTGTGAAGAATTGGAATTGGAACTGGAATTGGAGGTGGCTTTTATGCTGCATTTAAAGTAATTTACATAATTTCATAATATGCAAATTGGCGCCGGGAAGATCGAAGATAAAACCCATTAAAAGCAAACCAACAAATCAGCAGCAGAATTCCGGGATAGTAGAGTTCCCTCGATAGGCGGGGGGTCCAACCAAAAACAACAACAACAAATTGCAGATCGGTATCTTTTGATGCGTAATTAATAACAGCGCGTGAAAAACAATGAAGTGCAAGGAGGAGAAGGGGGGAAATTAAAGGGAAACTGGAAAGAAAAGGGGAAAAGTTGCTGGCAAGGGTTAACTATAAACTGTGAACACTGGACTCTGTCCAGGTAAGCAACAGCCGGAGATAGTTGTATCTGAGAATCTGAGTATCCGTATCTGCATCTGTGTATCTCATATGCTTAGCTGAATATTTGTAATATGAGAGCTGCCCGACCGCGCCCCCAAAAACTGGAAACCACAGCCGAGACGAATTTCAAAAGAAAAATCTCAAGAGAACACATACAACAAAAAAAGAAGAAAAGAAAAGAAAAGAAAAAAATGAATAGGAAAGAAAAGAAAAGAGCGACAACAACAAGTTGTAAAGAAAAGTTGCTAAGCAGAATGAAATGCATTGTTGTTGTTGTTGTAATGCATCTACCTTTAACTACTAAAAAAAAAAAAAAAATATGTATATATAGAAAATAACCCTTGGGACTTGTCGTGGAAAAGCCGAGGAAAACTTCACTCAAGGGTGAACCAAAGTCTTGTTTGTTATTGTTGTCATTGCGCCAGACAGGGTGATGAAGAGGTGCCGGGAGAGGGGAGGGGCAAGAACCCTATTCGCACCGTTATGTCTAGAGTCTAGACTCCCAGAGGGTGCAGCCCTATACCCTACACCCTACACTCGACCCTTATTTTCAAGGGGGACAGGCAGCTTTATTGATAGATTGCAATTTCTCAGCGAAACGTCTTTTGTTTCCCAATTGTAAGGAAACTATTTTCTATTGCTATTTTCTTTTGAAATCACGAAATTTGCGTAACAATAAACTTCTTTTTGGGCTCGCTGATTTATAGATATTTAATAAAGCGCTTTTCCCAGGCGACAGGCGAATCTTAAGCTTCACTTCACGGCATTTGCATGATAAAAGGTGAGACGACACACGATAACCGAGTAACCCTACAAACGAGAACTGTTAACTGAAAACTGAAAACTGGGTGTATACCCTGGCAATAACAACAAGCATTTGCTGATTATCTCGTCAGCTCAACCGGAGAGGGAGAGAGAGGGACAGAGTGTGGAAAATCTGCCTAGCAACAGCAACCCCAGTACAAAGATTTTTCACGAAAATTTCTTTACAATTTTCCTTTTGTTTACACGCCGGCTTTCAGCGATGGAAATTATGACGCAATTTATAGTTTTTCATTTTTATCGCGCGCGTTGTATGATTTCTTTTGTTGAAGGCTTTAAAAAAGCATAACTAAGATTTATTTCCGGATTTGTGAAATTTACACCATATGCCGGCATATTACGATGCCGACTTTCCCAGCTGGCCAGAACTCTTGCCAATCAACTTCTTTGCCAGTCAAAAATTGAAAAGAATAAGTTTTACTGTTCCTGAAAAGAATATGAAATTATGTGGCACAAATTGAAAACAAAATATGTAGATTTGTAAGGCTAAAATTTGAGCCGCTTTCCAAGAAAAATCTATGGAAAATGTATTTCATTTAATGCAAAATTTCCTACCTTCACGAAAAGCCTTCCAGGCTATTCTAAAATAATATTAAACTTATCTTCAAATTAGAATTCAGCCACAAACAAACTGGAGCTGAAATGAAAGATTTTAATCTTTATGCTACTTTTTATGACTTAGCTTTCTCATTTCCATAATTCTCGTCTTCTTATCGCTGAGCCAGAGAGTGAGAATAAATTGTTGACAGAATAATACCACGACAATTATACATAATTCATCTGTGATATTTAATACTTATTTTATATTCGAGTTAGGAGCTTTGGGACCGCATTACGTAATGGCCAACTGACGAAACAATAATTCAACCCAATAAAATATGAAATATGACGACAAAAAAACGGACAAGAAAATGTTAGTTTTATCGCCGAGCATAACTCAAAATCCCCATCGGAAGAACTTGTTTGTTTCAACTTGCCATGTGTAATCCAATACCAGAGGCTTCATAGAACATAAAGTGCACAAGATACGAGTAGACGTCATCTAGGAGCACTCTGTACATATTATAGGAATATTTATGCCACTTGCCCCATTCTAGTGTCAACGCGTCGCTAAATAAATAACAAATTTTAGTTTACGACTTGCCTGACCTTCCCCAGCCCCATTCTGGCTGACCTGAAACCCAAATCCAAATCCAACCAAACTGAACCATAGCAATTTGTAATATTTCAAGCAAGCATTGGACACAACGCGACGCAGCATCAAATAAAAAACAAAACAAAAATGAAATACAAATATATTAAGTACGCATCATTTTAAAGCATAGAACGAAGCATTGTCTTAAGTACTACAAATATTCTGAAAAGTCTGTCAATCTTTTTTGATTTGTGTGGCATTAAGTCAATTGGAATGTTCAGTCATTTGTCGCAATGTCATTAACAAATCCTTGAATAAATCAAACAAATCTCAAACTAAATAATTGGTCATCTCCTATGTTCCTAAAATAATGAACTCGCCATCTCAAGTATTTGTAGAGACTAATCCAAATAATCATATCAAAATCAAGCAATATAATAATTTGATAATAATGTAATATTATTACTTATTATAATTTTATTCACTTGGAAAATTGATTTTTTTTTTCCAAAAATTACCATTTTTTCCATTCTTACACTTTCACATATTTTCAAAAACTTTAATCTGTCATTACTTTCTGGAAACTTAACCGATTTCCATGTGGAAATTGGATCTGCATCAAAATTGTATTGACGCGGAAACATTTTTTTTTCCAACAGTGTCATCTTTTCTAAACTTACATCCAGAGACTTTTCCAAAAATTGAAAACTTACAAACTCAATCAGAAAATTTATTTTAAAATAACAAGTCTAGTTATTAAAAAATATAGATTAATTTTCATAGTTTTATCGAAAAAAAACAACAGTAAAACAACAAAAAGAAAACAACAAAAATTATTGATTCAGAAATTATAATTAAACTTTTTAAATATAGTATCTATTATTTGCAGTATATTTCACTTGGGAATTTATCATGTAATATTCGACATTAATATAGCTTGATTGTAATTGATATTACTTCTCAATATCTAATTCTTAAAAAATCTTTTGCTTATTATTCCCAAAATCTCTGGGGACACTTGACCGAAGATTGTTTTCCAAATTTGAAATTTGCTCCAAATTATACCATCTCCACGCCTATGATATCATTCCACCATTGTTCTGACAATATAAAGAGGTCATCTGTCTGTCTGTCTGTCGCTTTGTTGACTTGACTTTTCATCTGGTTAGTTGTCACTGCTACTTATGTGTAATAAATATGTTGCCAGCAATTTGAAAATTAAGAAACATATTTCATTTTATTGTGTGTACACTGTACAGTGCTCGACCACAGCTGCGCAGCCAGTTAAATGAGATGCTCTATCCCGCTCTTCTATCTTCTATCTCCATCTCTTTGTGTCTATTTGTCGCTGTGTCTGTCGACAGAAGGAGGAGAGACTGTGCGACAGTTGGACAGACAGCAACTGCAACTGCAACTGCAACATAAATCATTTTCATCTCTTCGTTGCAAGTTGCAACGGAGCGTTTTCAGTTCGCGTACTTGCCACATGCTGCCAAATGCTGCATCGCTGCATTTTCCAAAGATGCCCGCCCGATCACTTGGTCCACCCGTTCCATTGTCGAAGTGCAACGCCTACATATCGTTCTCTTGCCCCATTCCCCTGCCCCTGCCTCTTTTCCTGCCCCTTCGTTGCCGTCGCAACGCCTTTGATTTATGGGCCAGCTTCCAATATAATTATGTAGTATCCAAAATATTCGAGCGCTAGAAAAATGCGGCAATGTATTTTCGAAACTAGCAACAGATTCGAACATTTTCTTTTCTTTGCTTTCAACATTTTGAGAAATTGTCGCTCTTTATACGCTTTCCAGAGAGTATTTCAACTATTAAATGCGATTCTTATCCCATCGTCTTTTCTATTTTGATGGATTGAAAATATTGCCAGAAAACTATATTTTTTTATGAAAAACTTTTTATCTTTCAGATTACAAAGATCTTAAACCTACGTTTCTTTAATATACTTTACCCAAATTATTTTCTAAACTTCCTAAATTTTAGCAAGAGAAATTTAAGGGCATTTACTCGTCGTTATCTTGGAGATAGTTTTTACTTCTAGTTTTGATACGAACTGGGTTCGATTTGGACTGGGTGTGAAGTGCCCTGGGCTTTACCATTCTATTTTAATTAAAATTCAAGTTGCCAAAAAAAAAAATAGAATCCAAGATGAGAAATGAAAATGTGTTGTGATTTATGAGGGCAACTTCGATGCACCAGCAGTGATGCCTCCTGATCGAAGCCCATGGAATTGGAATTGGGTGCTAGAAATATGAAATTGAAAATAGAAAAGTCGATTTCAATGCATAAACTCGTACATATTTTGGGGTTTGCCACAAACTCAAATATTTCCATGCTCTCGTGAGCTGACAGACATTTAAATATTTATCTAAGGAGACCAAGGAATGTCCAAAAATTATTAGCTCGGGGAATTGTATAAATATAAATATTTTATTAATATTATATATTTGATTATCCCATAGTTTTGCCCAAATATCAGGGGTGAATACTAGAAATCAGTGCAAGTAGGAACAATTTTGGAATATCAAAATTATAACAGAAATAATTTTGAAAGTATTCAAAGGTAATACTTCTAGACTTCTTGGTCACGGAAGACAGTTCCAGATATCTGTAATAATAAATAATAATAATAAAAAATAACAAGTTCAAATACTCGTAAGCTTCACTCAAGCATAAGATGCTTTCTTCTGAACTGATCCCTACTCATCTTTTCGCATTTCTTCTCTACTCCAGGCCGTTTCTTCTCTTCAGTCTTCAGTCTTCTGCCTTTTGTCTTGTACTCTTAATTGTTTTTGGCTTCGTTTTGATGTTGGCTAAAATCAAGACACAAAACAAAACAAAAATAACATAGCCTCAGCATCGCATAAATAAATCTGTCAAGTGTTGCGCATAAATATCTCGGCAACATGTTGTTCAGTTTTTAGTTGTTGCCTCAGGATATTGTTGTTGTTGTTATTGTTGGTTGGGTTGTTGCTGTTGCTTTAATTAAATGCTGCAATCAAGTGCGTAGCGCGATATTTCCAATGAAAAATTACAAAACAGCAACCACGAAAAAAGTGGCAAGCAGACAACAACAAAACTGAAAGTGGTGTGGCAGAAGGGGTTAAAGGGGGTGAGGAGGGGAGGGGAGGAACGGAGATAGGCGGCACGAAAAGGGGGCGCGGCATGTTGAGGAGTGCACACCATTTGGCCGCGGGCTCCGCCTCATGTTTGTGCATTGAGAAAATTGTGTCCGTTGCACATTTGTTGACTTTGCCACTTGCCACATTTCCCCCACTACCCTTCCTCTCCCCCCTCACCCCTGCTTGACTCTTGCAGACCCTCGTCAAAGTGCCGTTTGCCGTTGCGACCGCATCGCAAGTGGCCAAAGCTCCCCCTTCCCAATTCCCCTCGCCTCCTGTGAGCCCCGCCACACTTTAATCACCCCGCTGCCCCTAAACAGTTCGTGCAACAAACCGATTGTCCCTCAATAGTTGCTGCTGTTGCTGTTGCTGTTGTTGCCCTAACGAACGGCCCCAGTGAATTAAATTCATAATTAATGCGTTGCATGCACGCACACACATACCAAACACAGACACACACACACACACACATACACACACACACACACACACATACGTAGCACGGACACGTAGCAGCTACCGTTGCCTCTTTGTTGCCTGACACGTTTATTAAAACTGATTTTTTATTTTTTACATGCATGCGAAGAGCCTCGACTACAGGGTACATCAGCTATAAGGAACGTGTTGCATATACATATGTATATATACTCGAATATATCCGATCTGTTTATAAATTTATCTGCACACATGCATCCACTTTTAATGAAGCCTTAACGCAGCTAAGCAACCTTTCAACTAATACTTTAAACGATCTCATGACTTTAATATATTTTATTAATAAATAAAGCTAAAGTCGTATTTTAATTGAATACACCCAGTGAAATAAGTATATGTGCATGAAGTTATTCAAAAAAGATATACTGTTAACATAAAAGATTTGATGCAGATTTCTTAAAATAATCTTATCATTTAATTTCCGTTTAAATGACACAAACTTAGAACTTTTGTAAAAGTGTTTTTTTTTTCTACTTTTTTCCTCGATTTGTTACAAAAAATATTTTGATGCAAATTATTCTTCAAACAATTCTAAGAGTGACTGCAGTTTTTTAAAATTTTTTGAAAGTCCTAAAAATGACTATTTTAACCCCTTTTTCCTACTTTTTCCTCCTTTTCATGCAAAAAGTGTCATTTTAGCAATTTTCAAAAAGTTTTGAGAGTTGTAATATTTACTAATTAATGTATTATTTATATTAATTTATTTTTTAGAAGTAAATAAATTTAAAGAAAATAATATAAATACACGTACATTTTTATTTAAATACTTAATTTTAATTCACTGTATTTTGCAAATGATAAACTAATATCAGAAAGCTCCTTTTAAAATTCTAGTGTGCATTTCCATTAAGTTTAATTAGTTTTCGTAGTGTATACACACTTTGTAGTATTAAAGTGAATTAGTTTCGCTTGTTTTTGTTGTGCTTCGCTTTTAGCATATTTCATACCAATTTTTTGTTTTTGTTTTGTTGTTCGTTTCTTTTTTGCACTGCACATTTCACATTTTTTTATGCTGCATTTTGATTTGGTGCCAAAAGCAATTTGAATTTATTTCGCATTTATTTCGCTTTTTTTCCTCCTTTTATTTTTGCTTTATGCATTTTTCCCCTCTACTGCACGCAATTTGACCTTATGGCAATTACAATAACAAAATATATATATATATGTAGATGGCATTACATATGAATTGATATGAAAGATATAATACAAATATATTTTAAAGAATTACCATTTATAACGAGCATTATTTAATTTAAAGTCCAAAAAAAATCAAAGTAAAATTGATACGTAAATTCACAAATAAATGTTCAACTAAATGTGAATATTTCGTTTAAAATAAATTGCCTAACTAATTGTATAGCTTTTTTTTAATAACATAAATGTTTCAATTAAAATTTTCCAACTGTGAAATTACTTTAAATTTTCTTCAATACAGTTAATGAAGTATTTTGATAAATTGGGTATAATGCATAAATTCAACAGCATACTTAAATTTATTTTTAATGATATAGTGGCATTTTTATGATATTTGAAATATGCAAAAACTTGAATGCAATTAATTGTGGGTATCGTTGTTGTTGTTGTTGTTTTTACGAGTAAGTTCAGTTCAGTTCAGCTCGGGAAAGGTGTGCAATTATTTATTTGCATAGAGAAAAAGCTCGAAACGGAAAAACGGCACGTAAAAATGCATTTAATTATAATTATTGCATTTCCACTTAGCCGCCCTTTTTCCCTCAGGGCACGCCCACACCCCCACCCACCCACTTGGAGCTGCAAGCCCAGCTGTGCATTTTATTGGTCTATGCAATACCCTGTAATTGACACTCAAGCAGAGGATTATGATTGCCAAGGGGGATAGGTTATCTTAAATTAAAGTAAAAATAAAAAATAAATGATTTTAATAATTTTAATCACTTGCTATTACTTAATATGAATTAAATAAAAAAATTTTAAATATTAAAATTTTTATTCAAATCATTTGTTCACCTTTAGTGTTATTTCTCTTTGATTTGCTAATATTAATTTTCATTACATTTTTAATTTAATATAATCAATTAATTCATTATATTCTACAATTATAATCAATTTATTCGTTAATTTTATTCAAATCTCTTGCTTCAATCAATTTCTCTAAAATTCCCCGACTTTTACACTGGCGATAGATTTAGATACTTTATCATATTTTACGGGGTATCTCTAACTCTTTCAATGCCATATCAACGGTTATTTACGACGCACCAGCGTGGAAAATTATAGCAAATATAAGTAATAAAGGAAAAAATAACAAAGTGCACAGCAGGCAAATGATAAAGTGTATTAAAATGCACGCAATGCAGGAGAGCAGCAATTGCCACGCCCCCTGCCTCTCAGCCCCCAGCCCCATTTAAATTGCATGGCACGCAACAGGACGCATGAGTCAATAAATTCTTTTGCCCATTCTCCACTACTCGTATATCGTGAAAATGGAAATGAAAATGAAAATAAAGAAAATGCACATGATTGTTGCCTCTTATTATTATCGCCAACTAATTTATTCAACAGGCTGTCAGCTCGTGGAGTTGCCGCCTTTCCTCCGCTAAATCTCATAAATTTCGCTTTGTTGGCCTTTAAGATTGGCCGCAATTTGGAATGACCTCATTTAGGTAATTGTACTTGTAGTATTATGTATAAGGCTTAAGCCCGCTGGCGATCGGGTTACACGCTCGTAAATATACATTTTTTATTATACGAACCACTCGAAATGTTTTCAAGTTTTATTCGTTTTCCTTTTGCTTCAATCTAAGTAGTTCTTTTATAGATATTTTCGGTCGAAATTGCTTAAAATTTTATACACTTTTGCATTCAATAGTATATTGAGAGTGTACATACTAAATTTCATAAGCTTAACTATTATACCTTCTGGGAAATAAGTATATCTGAAATGATAAATTTAATAATTTCAAAAAAATCAACAAAATACATAAAAAATTCAATATAAAAAACATTAAAAAACTACAAAATACATATATACAAAAAATGCAATAGTAATAATAAAATATAGAATATATTAGATAAATAGATTTAATACTTAAATAAGTTTCGAAATTTGTAACATTTTTTAAAAATTTACCTACAAAACTTATTGTGACTAATGCATTAATTTATAAGAAAATAATAAATAAATAAAAAAAAAAGTAAAAATAGGCTTAGTTTTTTTACTTTCAGAGCTTAGACTCTGTATGGATTTGAAATTATTTAAAAAAACTGTCGCATCGGAATACAAAGTTATATGGAACAGATTATACAGATTATACAGATATATACAAAATAAAAGCAATAAGTATACAAAATTTCAACTGTTGAGAAGAGTGTAAAAAGAAGAAAGATTTAAAATACAATTCATTCTGTTGTTTATCGCTTTTGTTTTGTCTGCTCGCCATATTCCTTCTTTTTTTTTTTGGAAGAACAGAGAAAAGGTTTTTGAAAAAGTGTCAGAAGCATTTAATTGATCGTCAAACGAAGCTCATAAAAATGAAGATCTGTCTCCATTCCCGGGAAGACTGTGCAAAACCGAAAGGTAAACAAAGACTGGAAATGCTTTTGGGTCTTGGAACTTGAAATGGATGTGAGCAACAGTTGGGACTCCATTTGGAGTTGGCTTTTTGCTTTTTGCTTACCCGCTGTGTGACTGCGGGGCATGCAACAGTAGCCAGAAGGCTACCTCTTCCCCCTCCACTCCACTCCACTCCCCTCAACTCTTCCTCGTGATCTTGGCCCAAAAGCATCTGCATCTCGGTGGAGCGGCATCTGAGCGCATGTCATGTCTCGTATCTTCTGTGCTAATCGTAAATAACTGTCGAAATTTTTTGCTACTGTATGTGATTTGAGGATGAAAAGGAGTTTTGCCAAGTGGCCAACTGGATTGGACTGCAGTCTCACCATTATTGTTGCTGTTGTTGCTGGTGTTATCTTTGGACGTTGCCTGAAACTGGGATCTGTCGACTCTGTGTGGACGCAGTCTGGCAGTTAAGAAGGCCTCTTTATATGCGCACCTTAAAAAAAAGTATAAAAATCAGACAACAGCAAGCGGCAGATACTTAAATTCCCTTCTTTTTTTTGCACACGGGGCACACTTATTGCCACGCAGGCTAAGAAAAACACACGCACACATGCACAGAGACACAAACACACACACAGACACATGTGGGACAGAAACCGGAGTTGAAGCTGCGACTTTGTGGCTGAAGTTGGGGCCAGGCCAAGAGAGTCGAGTGAAAAACATGTTTGGTTATAATTCTTCTTTTATTTTTGTAGCTTTTTTTCTTAAATACCCTGTAGCCATAAAATTTACAACAAGGTTGTCATAAAGCAGCGGGCAGTTGAGAAAAATTGAAAATTTCTCTGAATCTAAATTTATGTTTATTTATTTATTTATCTACTGTCAACTAAGTACAGTTGACCAAAATTAATGTAAAATTGAATTTATAAAGATTAAGTAAAGTTAAAAGTAAGTAATATAAAATTTATTCAAATTAAATTTAAACTGAAATGATAAAAAATAAGAAGATAAAAATTACAAAAATTAAAAATTAAAAAAATTAAATTAAATAAAGTTTTCCATTTACAGCGTATCAGTCAGCACAGTTTAGTCGCTTTATCACATTCTTAAAATCTAACCACTATATAAACGACGCTATAATTATGATTAATATTTAATAAAGTATCTTTTAGGGTATCTGTTAGTTGAGCATACTAAACTCGCTTATTTCGCAACTTTATAATTTACTCAACATTTCTTTAGAATCGCAAAAAAAAAAAAAAAATTATCAAAAAAAGTATATTACAGGTTAGCTGCTAGTTGAGCATACCCCATGTGGCATGTTCTTACTTGTTTTTGTTTTATTTTTATTATTATTATTTCTTTTTAGCGTTGTCGTGCGTTTTTTAGGCTTTGCTTTCTTTACGTTTTGGACATGTATCTGAAAGATACTTTTTTTCGTGAGTGTGAGTGTGAGTGTCTGAGTGTGTGTCGGTGTATCGGTGCTTGATGACGCTGACAAAGGTCTGTCCGCCCCAGTGTCAGTGAGAGAGACTTAGACTCAGACTCAGAGACCCCAGCAGCGACCCCAAACCCCAGCCGTGGCCGTACGCGATTTTAATGAAGCACTTAAAAAGCATAAATGAAAATAAAAACCCAACAAAGGCAGCACACACACACACACACACACACACACACCGCTAGCCCGCCACGCCCCCTCTAGAGAGGCCGTAGCCCACGCAATGGCAGTTTCAAGCCCATCTTCAGAACGACAATTGATGTGGAGCCTGTCTGCCAGTCTCTCTGTCTCTCTCTCCCCCTCTCTGTCTGTATCTTTGTCGTGCCTCAACCTCAACCTCAGCTTCAGATACATTACGTTCTCCACTTCTTCTTCGCTTTGCATCTCTCCTCTGCTTCTGCCTCTCATTTTAGTGTCCAAGTTTGCCTATGCGCAGAGTGCGAGCCTCGAAATTAATTCTAATCTAGCAAATTACGTTGGCCCTGGACCGCACCGAGGTCCCGGGGAGTCGAGGGAGTGCTCAGGACCATTTATGCAGTCGTAAAAATTAAAGACACCGCTTCCAGATAAGTGCGTGTGCGTTCACATAGTGTCCCACAGATGCCCTCAGATATCTCCAGCCAAAGAAATGGAAAAAAATAACAACAGTAGCCAATAAAACGACAAAAACATTAAAAACATTAACAACAGCATTAGAAATACTAAAAGGAATGACAGGGAATGGAATGGAATAGAATAAAATCTAAGGAAGGGCTACTCAATGGGCATCATCAGTTGGCCCAGTGTCATGCCCTTGAATAATTGATGAAGAAACTGTGCGTACTTACGATAAGGAATCCATGATCTCTCAATGCGACCCTCAGCCCACAACAACAACAATCTAAAGCCAATTCATGGCTAAATTATGCCCCCAACCAATATGTTCCACATCCACTGAGGGAAGCTCACATTAGATCTCGGTTATAAGTAGGCACTTCCCGTTACATTTGTCATAAAACCAATCCAAACTTTGACCCACACAAGTCGAATATTTTATAGTTATGTCTCCATTCAGATTTATCTTCCTAGTTAAATCAAAAGTAGTAATGTTATTTCAAACAGTGAATCGAATTTAATATCAGAATATAAAAAATCGACAAAAAATGAATCAAGTTGTCGAAAATTCTGACTTGTAAATTTTAGTCTAATATCAAACTATTATAACTTTTCCGAAAATAAAAATAATTTTCGAGGGGAATGTCATTTGAATCATGGTTACATATTAATTCAGAACTTAAAGAACTTACACAAAATCCTTAAAGCTACCTGAAATGATAAAAAAAAATGTAATTATTTTCATATTATCATTACCTTCTGTCCAATTAGATTAAAAACAGAACCTTTTCATTATTAAATACAATTTAATTTTAAATTCCATGCAATTTCAAAGAATTGTCATAATTTGTCATGATCACCCTACGAAACAGTGAAGCACCCTAATGCAATGGCTAAACTGTTGGACGATTTCTCGCCTACATTTGTTCGCGTTGCTGTTGTTGTTGCTGCTGTTGTTGCTGCAGTTGCTGCTGTGTATTTCGTTTGGCAAAACGTAAATACCTATGCATGTATTCGTATATGTGTGTATGCAGTGGGTGCACTCTGCACCAATACAAACGCAACGGTGTGCGTGTTGTGTGTGCAATTGTAGTTGTAGTGGCTGTGAAATGGGTTCATTGCACGTAGCCCCCCAAAACGACCAACTGGCCGACAGATCGACCGAACGACCAACCGACCGACCGAACGCCCACAGCCCCCCACACCGCCCCATTCGACAGTCACTAGTTGTTGTTGTTGTTGGTGTTTTAGACAGCCTGGCCGAGTCTCTACTTCTGTAGCTGCGTCTGCGGCTACGGCCTGTGCTGTGCTCTGCCGCCGTCTCCGTCGCCGTCTCCGTCACCGTCGCATCGGTCATCGTGCATTTAGCTCTGTTTGCGTGACTGCATTTTGCTCAGCACTCATCGCTGTTTGGCGCTGCTCTTTTGTTTCGCATTCGCAGTCGCGGAGAGCGGCAGCACGAGTTTTGCCACTGCTTCTAATGCGGCCCGATTGCTCGAAGCCGACGCCGTTGCCACCTTCTATATGACGACGAGGCTGTGGCAAAAACACACACACACAGAGACACACACATAGACACAGACACAGAGTTACTCATACAGGCACATGCAAGTGGCCCCAACGTAGACGTTGACGCTGACGTCGGCGTCGCTGTTGTTTATCGTTGCCTTTCTTTTGCGGGTTGCCTTCATTTGCTTGCCTTGCTTCAATGTTTTTGTTTTTTTTTCTTTTCGTTCTTCTTTTAGTTCATTTTGCTGTTGTCATTTTTTCATTTTCTTTTTTTGCAGCTCTGTTTCTGTTTCTTCCATAAGGTTCGTCGCTGTTGCTGCGCTGCTGCGGCCTCTGTCGTTGCTTTGTCTCTTTGGTTTCGTTGCCTTTGTCTGTTTTGTTGTGTTCGCTTTGGTTGTCGCCTCGTCTTCTGTATGTATGGATGAAGCGCACAGTCTCCCCCGCCCTCACCAGCAGCTCCAACAAGCACTAACACACACACACACACACACTGTATAACTGACGTCGCTGCTGCCGAACTGTTGCTGCTTTTTTTGCACATTCTGTCTGTTCTCTCTTCTCGCTTGCATTTTGTGTATCTCATCTCGTGTGCGCTTTCGCCGCTTTTGCGCTGCTTTTGCCTCTGCTACATTGCTTTCCAATCTCTCGGCATCGCTGCGCCCCAACAGCAACAGCAACAACAACAGCAAACAATCGCCGTCGTCGTCGTCGCTGGCGTCGTCGTCGTCGTTGCCCCGACGTCGTCATCGTTTTCTCTATTTTCCTCAATCGCTTTGCCTTTTCATTTTCAATTCGCATATTTTGCAAACTCTACTTTCAGTTATTCGCCGATAATTGATGTCAAAGGACGCAGTTGTGCTCCGCGTTCGCTGCTGTCGTCGCCGCCATCGTCGTCGTCGTCGTCGCCACCATCGCCTCCAGTTCCACACCACAACCACATCCACATCCAAATTCGCATCCACATTAACATCCACATCCTGTCGCCATGCCCAAGGAGGATCCATTCGTGAATCGTGCACAGCTGTTGAAGGCCATCAAAAAGTATCCCGAGATTTGGGATTCCAACAACAAGCTGCACTTGTGCCGCAGCGTCACTTCGCCCATGTGGAACGAGATCGCCGAACAGTTTGGCGGTCATGTGCCTACAGGTGAGTTCGACAGAGATAGCCATAGCTATCAATTGTTATTGTTTTGCATTTCGCTTTTGCTTTCCCTCTTGCTCTCTCTCTCTCTCACTACCAAAGCTCAACAAGCAAAAGAGAGACACTTTTGGTTTTATGCTCTGCGTGCGTGAGTCTAAAAATAGATGCACTCACGTCGCACAGTGGGGCCATTGCTCATTTTACGTTGCAAAAATCGTAACGCTTAAACCAAATGAGATAATCGAATAATTGAAATGGCATATAATAGATAACTCTTCAAGCTATGAAATAAATGCCTGAGAAAAGTGCCACGCCCCCAAGATACTTACTTAGGGGCTATCAAATTTAAAATTTGTGAAATTTGTGAAAAAAATAAATTTTATGGCAACTAAAAATAAATATTTTTTAAAATTTTTGATTTTTTTGGTTTCATTTTTAAGGATTATATATTTAAAAATTATTTTCAAAAAATTTAAAAACAATTTTTTTTTTATTCAAAAAATTATTTTTTGTTTTCCGGTGTGAATTATCAGATTTGCATATGTCGACCTAATTCCTATGACATCTATATGATATAGTAGTCCGATCTCAACCAATCTGACATATTATAAGCGGGGGGTAATCTTCTACATTCAGACCAAATTTGGTTCAAATCGGACCACGATATAATATAGCTGCTATAGGAACAATTGATCGAACTATGCAATTATGCCGCGTGTTTTTTTTGTGAGGTTGAATTAGTTTTTTTTGATTTAACCTTCTTAGGCGGATCCGGGCGGGTACAAAACTATATATAGTTATAAAGAGAAATTAACTCTGAAGCGTTTTTAAGTTAGTGTTCTGCTATCCATTTGGATCCATGAGGTTTTTCGTTTACCAAAGTTCAAGCTAGCCCCTAAGTAAGTATCTTGGGGGCGTGGCACTTTTCTTAGACATTTATTTCATAGCATGAAGAGTTATCTATTATATGCCATTTCAATTATTCGATTATCTCATTCGGTTCATAAGTTACGATTTTTGCAAAGTAAAATGAGCAATGGCCCCACTGTGCGTCGTGTCATAAACTTGTGCAATGCTCAATAAGACTTTGGCTTCATTGGGTGCAGCGAACGAAGAAAGGGTATCAAAAGGAATGAAAGACTGTTGAGTCTTTCGCACTCATCTCTTTATACCCTGTACTTATTGCATTGGCTTTAAATAAGATAGTATATTGCCTCTTATAGTATAGAATGGTTATAGAAATAGCTTAGACAGGCAAATTTAAATATTTCAATTACAATAATTTAAAATTTGCGTGTACATTTTTTCGTAGTGTTAAGTTTAAAATTAAAAATAAAATATAAAACGCTGTTAAATATTTCTAAAAAAAATAAGTCACTGAAGACAATAAATTAAAATTACGTTTAAAAAAAGAATGGGTTAAATATATTCATAAATGACCGAACAATTATTGTTTGAAGATTAATTTTCAAATTTTTTTGCGGTGTACGCAGCGATATGCGAGTGAGTGTATTTTATTTCTTAAAAATAAAAAATGTCAATATTATATTAAATCTTTTTTGAGGTCTTTGCTCTTTCTGAACTTCTCCTTTCCATTGTCCCTCTTTTTTCATGCAGTAAAATTGCAGTCAATTTGGAGTCAAATGAAGTATCATTACCACAATTTGGTGCACCGTCAGATCCTGCACAAGGAGCGCTTCAATACCAAATGGGAACACTTCGAGCCCATGTCCTTTATGTACAACATAACCGTGGCCAAGATTGTGGGCGCCCAATCGAGCGCTGCCAGCTCTGAGGCAGCGCCCCCTGGCGGCGAGTCGACGTTGCAAGTGGGAGGGGGAGGAGGAGGAGGATCACCGCCAACGTTGCCGCCACCGCCATTGCCAAGTGCCACACATGGGCGGGGTCGTCCAAGTGGCAGCTTCAGCTGGCTGCAGTCCACGGCCTCGGCGACGCCCTCGACGCCCCCGTCCACGACGGCGTTGCCACATCTGATCGCGCAGCCGGCCGCCCATGGAATGAACTACACCGCCTTCACCGGACTCGTGCCGCCGGCCGCTGTCACCGTGGAGGCAACGACCACGCCGCCCCGCAAACTGGGCCGGCCCAGTTCGCTGCACAACAGCATGCGGGGTCGCATCATCGATGCCATCAAGGCGCGCCCCTCGCTGTGGGCGGGGCGGCAGCGCAGCGAGAAGGGACAAGGCCAGAGCCGCACCTCCGCCGTCTGGAAGGAGGCGGCCGTCGAGATGGGCCTGACGCCGAGTAAGTAGCTCCAGACTCTACGGAAAACATTGTCAACTTCATTTTTGGGGTCACAGTTTATTTGTATTTTGAAACATAGAATCAACCTTTTTCTATTATATATTATCAACAACAACTTTTTTTTAAGACGGTCATAAATTTTAAGTGTCGGAAAGGCAGAAACGGCAGCCGCTGCTCCCGGAGCCACTGCGTGCCCACCGCTGGTATACACAATCAAAATTATTTAATTGATAATCTCTTCCATAACATCCATTTTTATTATGAGATCAAAAGTAAGAAAAGTAAACGTCTCGTTCAGGGCAGTTTTCATGAAGGATCAGGAACCATAGAAAGAATCAATCTATCTATATGTATCTGAGACTTGTATTTAATATTAATATTTATGAATATTTTAAAGATCACTTTTCGAGTAGTCTAATCCTCCTTAAATATTTTGATCGCAGCTCTGATGCAGACACGTTGGTCGATCATCAAGCAGCGCTACGTGGACGAGCTGCAGAAGGAGCGACACTCGCAATACGGACAGCAGGGATTTCGCTCCAACTGGGAGCACTTTGAGCGCATGTCCTTCATGCGGGAGATGCTGCTGCGCAAGGTGGACGAGCGGGAACAGACACGCGAGCACATCCAGGAGATGGTCAGCGAGCAGCAGCAACAGCAGCAGCACCATCCACACTCTCACTCGCATTCGCATCCTCAGCCACATGCTCATCATCATCATGAACAGGAGCAGGCGGGAGTTGGACATGGTCCTGCCCAGCATTTGCAGCTGTATCGACCGCCAGGGCTGGCGGAGCATGCGCAGGACATGCCAATTGGGTTGGTGCAACACCAGTTGCCTCATCACGGCGCACTGCATCCGCTGCATCCGCATCATCCCCATCACCCGTTGCACGGAGGCGGCGGGAGGCGACGGGTCAAGCATGAATCGGACCTTGAATGGGATCCCTTCGAGATGATACTCCATGTGCAGGGAAATGGCGAGCCGGCGGCCAATTGAAGCAAGACTGAGACCACTGTGAGGGCATGAGAATAAGAATGAGAAGAGTTAGAGAGAGAAAGAGACAGCCTAGGTCTACATACTATAAATATACATACATATATATTTATATATAAATATATCGCCAGATGTAAAACTAACTATATTACAGTCCAATTTGTATTTCCAATTTACCACTTTGCTATCGAAATAAACATCACATAAAACACGTAGGCGAATCTTTCAATGGGGGTGTTCCAAGAAACTTTAAGCTCCAAAATGTAGAATTCTTTAATTTTCAATTTTGACATAGGATTTTTATTTAATTGTGGAGTATTTAATTTAAAAATAATAAAGAACTTATCAAAATAAAATAATAATAACGAACTTATAGTCTTTTCAATGTCAAATATAAGGACGTTCCAACTTACAGAATCACCAAATTTCACTTACTTCTTTTAATTGCTGAATTTTAAATGTATTGAAAATAAAATAAATTGTATAATTATTTTTGAATTATATTTCTGCTGTAAATCTAATTTACTAATCATATTTTAATTTTAAAATGATTAAACATAATTATTTAACTCTCCTTTTTAAACGTTTTCCTGAACGCGTTGGTATAAATAAATGTATGCTAATTTTCGAACAGAGTGTGCAACATTTGTCGACTGCCAAAATCAGAAGCAGGTTTTGCCTGCCACCTACTTTTCTCATTTTCTTAGCCCCAATTTCCCCTCATCCACTTGGCGGCCTCACATAATCGTAACTCGTGTAAAATTTCCACTTTTGTGGCGAGAATCTGTAGCTGAAGCTGAAGCTGAGGCTGAAGCTGAGGCTGAGCTGTAGTTGACTGTGGCACGCGTTATTCCAATCACGTGCCACACAGCACAAAACTTTTCAAACTGTAAAGCGTTTATCAAAATACCCCCCATGCCCCTCTCCCCTCCAAGGAAGGAGTCGCCCCCGCGCTTCTCGTTACCCACTAAAGCACTCATCAGGCGAACATAATTGGTTGGCTTGTCAGGCGAAGGATTCCGCAGCCATTTGGCAACTACTACCACTTGAAAGGGAGTGGAGTGGAGTGGGATGTGATTGTGGCGGAAAGGCAGAGGAAAAGTCGAGGAAAATGGCGGTACTTGTCGGTATCTTCAATAATAAATGCATTTCACTGTCGAATTTGCCGCATTCTGCACAACACACGTGCCTTAAATAATTCACATCGCATTTAGCGGCGTTTTTGCCAGAGCTCTAATGGCCCCAGCGATTTGGTGGAAATGGGTGGAAGGGGGTGTGGCACAGCGCCAGGTAAGTAGAAAGTAGTTGGCTACGTTTTTAGTTCTAGGGCGAAAATTTGCCTAAAAACCCCAAAAGTAGTTTTGCCTCAACTTTTATGCTCTGTGCATTTATCAACGCTCGCTCCCAAAAAAAAAACAGACGAGATGCGACATGGAACGACTCCACGAAACAGTACAGCAGCCCCTGCAGGGGAAACTGCTGAAAGGGGAGTAAGCAGTAAGGGGCAAGGGAAGGTAAAAGTTTCCTTTTAGGTGTCTGTGTCTGTGTATGTGGGTGTGCCTGATGATGGAGCGTTATTTAAATGGTTTTCGGATGCGTGCGTGCGAAAATGTTAGTTGCGATTCCATCCTTAAGAATGCCAAGAGAAATGGCCAGAACCGAGATAAGCTAAGATTTCTTGCACAAACAGTGTGCTTAGTATGCGAAGAATGAAATAAGTTGGCTTAACAAATGGTTCACACTATGGTTCAGTGCAAAACTTAACAAGCTTAAGATTGAGAAAATATTATTTGTAGTTTCATTTCAAATTTAAGTAGGATATTAAAAATACTCTAATTATAATTATAATTACTAATTTTTAGTTTAAATTGATTTACAGACTTGACTCAGAGAACCAACTTCGGAATTCCTTGATGAAAATTCCTTAAAATTGCTGTACAACTAATTATAAAGGTGTTTGAATTTCAAAAGTTTCAGAACTAACTAGTTCAGAATGCATTAGAAACTGATTAAACATTTTTGAAATATGTAGTTTTATTATGTGTAAAGAGAACCCGTGTCATAAATGCGAGATAAGTTCCAAGTTTATCTGATATTTTATCTATATACGAACTTTTCTCTTTGGGGGCATCTTAATAGCTTTCTGGTGGAACGTGCCACAGTGAAAACTTTGCATGCCTAAATGCTTGGGAGGTGCTTTCTTTCCGCAGGAAATCCCAAACACACACACACACACACACATACACACAGAGATACACACTCATACATATGATAAGACTGCTTATGTGAATTATCGCACATTTTCTGGTATTGCGAGCGAATCTCTTGCCATCCACGTGCCTCGCGTTCCTTTTCCACGTTCCACGTTACCCCTAAAAAACTAGGAAAACTTGTCTAAAAGTGAGCGCTACTCATATCTCCCAGAGGGGCAGAGGGGGTGTGAGGGAGGGGAGGGGACAGAACGATGGCGGCGCATGAAAAACTTTTAAATTTACTTTTGCCAAGAGTTTTTCCGGCACCGTGCGCCTCTGCCACGCCCTCGCGCCTATGCATATTCATTTCAAAAATCCACACACACACACACACACTTATAAGTTTTCTTTTAAAAGTTTATACCCCCTTCCAGCCTCCCACTTTCCCCTCCCGCTAAACAATCAGCGTGTTGTGCGTTGGCCAAAAACTCAGGTCGGTTTTCGGCTTCAGCTTCGGTTCGATTCGTTTGAGTTTTTTTGGGTTTTGGGGCTTGGAAGCTTCTCCTGGTGGCAACACTTAATAGAGCTTCCACAAATTTGTATGTTCGCCTTTCAGGTT
Organism: Drosophila recens; assembly: GCA_037043495.1. NCBI lineage: Eukaryota > Metazoa > Arthropoda > Insecta > Diptera > Drosophilidae > Drosophila > Drosophila recens. Next base: position 8,644 of record JBAMBJ010000329.1, on the reverse strand, counting down.
GCATTGCTGCCGTTACATGTGCTACAACTTTCCTCCCCTCCTCCGCCCCCAACTTCTGCACATCTCCTGAGGCTCTCGCCGGGAGCAGTGTGCCCCGAACCCAGGACCTTAACCATAGCCAAAACCTAGCCAATTCCAATTCCCCCAGCTGCCAGACAACAAGGTTTTTGGGGCTCCCTCCATGTCTGTGTCTCTATGCCTATGTCTATGAGCTGGCTACAGTGGGATAATATCAAATAAAATTCAACAAAAATTATAACACTTTTTAAAAAAAGCCAAAAATTATTTAAGAAATAAAGCTTGCCTTAAATAAATTATTTGTTGATTGAATTTCACAAATTTAACACTATTATTTAAATGCGTAGTACTAACTATTTTTTTTTGTTTTTTAAGAAAATTAGTTCAAATTCTTTAGCATTCTATAAAATCAATATACTGAAGCAGTTTAAATTGTGTCTTTACATAATTGTATAGTAGTTACTATTTTAAAAATATTTTCTTCGCATAAAAATCTTAGACATTTACAAATTTGAAATTTTTTTTAAAAACTTTTATAGAATGTTGTCTCTAGAAACTGACAGCAAAATCCGCAGTCTCTTCAAATATTACATAAAATTTGTAATATTATGTCAAGCATAATGATAATATTTTTTCCAGTGTTTTCTTCTCTCCGATCTATTTATAAATTGTTAAAGGGCTGTTATTCATTTTAATAATTATTTCTTCCTCATAATAATATTTAAAGTTGTCTTTATATCAAATATAGTTGACTATTTCACCTATTTGTGCCACTGTGCAACTGACAGCGTGCTCTGGCTGTTGTTCTCCCGTCGCCCGTCCCTTGAATTGGGAAATTGTTTGCTGTAAAATGTTGCTCCACGTATCCTGCAGCAATTCGTAAACTAATTCTACATACGTGCCCCTGTCAGTTGCGTCTCCCCCTTTCCCCTTTGCCACCTTCATCCATTTCCTTAACTGGCGTGTGTGCGTCATGTTTTGATTGCGTTTGCCGTGTTGTCGTGTATACGGATACATATTTTCTTTTTTTGCTAATAAATAATTGCATTTTCACCTCAAGAACTCACTGACAGATGGCCAGGGGTGTCGTCGAGGGGAAAATGAGGTGGGTTAGTTGAACGGGGTAAGAGTTTAGACGGGGGACACAATTCAATTTGGCCGCGTATCCGTTTTGGGCAGAATGGGAATGGGGAAATGGGCCAGTGTCTGTTTTGTAATTCCATTTCTGATTTCATATTTAGCTGTCAGTGCGAAATGATTCAATTTTCTAGATTTTGTTGTGCCTCAACCAATTTGCGTGTCGGGAGCATTGCACGAATATTCGTATCTGACGGATGCAACAATTTTGATATTGTGCAACAGCAACAACAACAACTACGACGAAAGCTAAACAATTTGCAATTTGCCAAAAAGTGTATGATTGAGGCCAAAGGAATAAAGTTTACTCTAAATGGAATTTCATATCTGATCAAAAAACGACCTGATTATGATAAAAAATTAACAGGGGAGTGTCTATAACAAATTTCAGCTGTCTAGTTGTTAAAGTGAAGGTCTGAGAATCAGACAAAGCAACAGTAAACATTTAAAGTTATTTATGATCCCTATATAGAGAAATAATAACCACTAGATACTATAGAATTATCTACAGAGCTATTTTGAGATTCGTTACGAACGTTACACAAAAGAAATACATTTTGATTTTAATGAAAACTTAACAGCTAATCAAAATTAGGCCCTGAATATGATAAAATATTCCCTAGAGAATAACTATGCCATATTTCAGCATTCTAGCTATAAAAACTCAGTAACTGACAATCATAAAAGGAGAAAACGCACATTTACAGTCATTTATGAACATTAGCCAAAAGTAATAAAATTAATGCTCCCTGGAATACAACAACTTGGCCAAAATAATCACCGAATATGGTACTAAATTAGCCAAGGAGAAACTATAACAAATTTCAACAGTCTGACTGACAGTCAAAGTGTCAGGTGAGAGATGACAGATAAATCTCATGTTATGTATTCATACAATATTTGTAAATACAATGGAGCGGGTATACAATGTATTCATTTGGCATGTGAATGGCATTCAGTGCAAGTCGTAAGTCGTAAACGCATTTTAAGTACCCGGCTAATTTCAACTATCCAATTCCCATGCAAATATGCACATTGCGCAGTCTTAAGTAGTTGCATTCAGCGAGGGAAAAGGAGGGGAGGGGAGAGAGAAGAGAGCTGCCTGTTTGCCTGGTTTTCGACATCCTTGAAGTCGTTAATGCCGGAAGTGTCCTTCGTCCTCGTCCTCGTTGTCGGCCTCGTCGTTGTCCTCTCGCACGTGTGCCGGCATAAAATAATGCGACATTTTTATGGCCCAAACGAGTGTCAGACGTGGCAACTTAAAGCGCTGCCTTGAAATTTATGAATGAATTTCAGGGTAGTTAAGGAGTCGCGAGTCGCAAGTCTAAAGTCTGAGTTTGGGAGTCAGGAGTCAGGAGTCAGCAGTCAGCAGTCGGTTGGACTGTCTGTCTGTCTGTCTGTCGCTCAGGTAGCCTCATAATTCAGCCTCAGCGAGGTGTTTCTCTAATTTCTTTTTTGGGTCCAAAAACTACACATTTTTCGCTCTTTGCATAGTAAAAATGGCCAGGTAAATTTATGGTGCAACGTGCAGCAAACGTTCCAGCTAATCCCAGAATGAATGAATTGCCCACTTGAATTGTGAGTGCTGTTCTGTCCTCTCTATCTCTCTCTCTCTTTCTCTCTGCGTACTGCAATTCTGAAAATTTCGACTGCATTTCCAAATCCATTAATATTTATGAATGACTCTATCAATATGCTAGATAACTACGCTTGTTGGAAGAAGTGTTGCTCTTGGCGGGCAGAAGGAGCAATTTTCGGTTCTATAATGTACATTTCACAAAAAAAACACGATTTTGGAGTTAATGAATTCTTAATTCATGTCAACTTCTATAGTGTTGTATTAACAACTTTTACTTAAAATGATTCTGTTTTTTCTGAATTTTTCTGAGTCTTAAACGGATTTTTCCCAAAAATACCATTATTTTTACCCTTTTTAAGGTCTGGTATTTTTCTAATAAGTAAATGAGCCATGAGGGTTTTTATTTTATCACTAAGAAAACAATGTATTGTTTTTAGACCCCGTACTTAAAAAAATAAAGAGGTCTATAAACTTTGTCACAAAAACAATGTGCGTAACATAAAGTATACATATATATTCTTAATCAGCATCAACAGCCGAGTTGATATAACCATGTCCGTCTGTCCGTCTGTAAGAGCGCCTAGATCTCAGAGACTATAAGAGCTAGAGACTCCAAACTTGGTATGTAGGTTCGTCTATATTGCACACAGATCGAGTTTGTTTTAGATTTTGGATCGGACCACTATATCATATAGCTGTCATAGGAACAATCAGTTGAAAATCAAGTCTTAGTATGGAAAACTTTTTTGCTGTTTGAGATATTTCAACCAAACTGACAGAATATGTATAAAAGATGGTCCCATACATACAGACCAAATTTGAAATCGGATAACTATGTTATATAGCTGCCATATGAACGATCAGTCCAAATAAAGTCTTAGTATGAAAATCTTTCTGTGGTTTGAGATATCTTTATAATAAGTACGGGGTCTCCGACAGTCGAGTACCGCTCGACTGTAGCACCGCCGACTAGTTTTTATTGTAAATTCACCTAAGCAATAACTTTAAATACAATTATAGTTTAAATCCAAGGGGAAGAAGAACCAAATACACAGTGTAATTTCAGTATCTTTACTGATTGTAAGCTTAACCTTATGCGAGATTCCAAATACTAAATTTCGTTATTTGAGATGGTCAAAAATTAAATAAAAGAGTTAAAAAAAGGCTTTGTAGGCGTCGTTTCGAGTTAACTCAATTTGTAGGGTTTAAATTTGGATTCGGTTTTGGATGTTGGTTTGGTCTTCGGATTGGGCTTGTCTAGGCAGAGTTTAGCTATTGGGCTCGTTTCTTTTCATTCTTTGCGTCTGTTTATTCGATTGTCATTATTTTGTGTAAATATTGACGCTCTTGTCATGCCCAGTAGCACTCAACGTTAATTGATTTCGAATTGGAAGTCACTCTTGTTGTTATTATAACAATACTCCCCCGCTTCAGTTCAGTATAACGAATCCAATGCCACACGCTGGAAACACACCTCGGCACTTGCATAAATAAATAAGCAGACCAGCAGAAAAGTAGAAAAGCAGCAACAGAATTCACAAATACACTCAAACTGGCACTCGCACTCACTTTCAATTACCATAGATAAGCCACAGTCAGAGTCACAGTCACAGCCTCTTCCGAGTCAAGTTCATCAGTCTATATACTATATAATACCCCTATATACTTTTATGTATCTCTGCCCTCTCAGTGCTTTTCAGTAAGCAACTTTTAATAGTGCGTCTCTCGTTTAGTTCATTAAATGAAAAAAAGGAAAAATAATGCAATAAAAACTTGTTATATACGAATAATTCCGTTTATAAATAAAAAACTTTATTCAAATTATATTTTTATGATACTAAGTATAAATAAAATTTTAGGATGAACTGTGGCTATCTTCTCTCCAAGTCAATTTTAAAGCTAACTTGCTGAAACTTGTTACAGTTGCTATTTTTTATAGTATTTAATAGTCTTACTACAACATACGGAAAACTGATTTGTGGGAAATATATTAGTTATTACCATTACAATTAATATTTAATGATAAGTTTCAATTTAAATTTTAAATTAATTAAATCTAAATAAAGTTCAATTGAACTTCTCTAATAAAGAAGCAAAACACAAAAGCAAACACAAACAAATAAAAGTTCCTTAATCCTTTCAATAAATAAAAGTGCAGATAGAGTTAAAGATACAGATACAGAGTGTAGCTGAGGCTACAGATAGAGTTACATATACATTCATTTATAGCAATAAATGGTTAAGCGAGTATAAATATTTGTTAATGTTTTTCATATGTCGCTTATCAGTGTGCAAACACTTTAGCCATGGCCCATAACCATACGTGTAGTGTCGGGGTTGAGGTTCCAGATGAGGTTTTCTGTTCAGTCTGTTTACGGTCTCAGCCCAGGGGGGATTTATCTTATCTGAGCCAATGCTGTGCTATCATTTGGCTTGTGTTTTTTCCTACTCGAGTCTACTCCTCTTTGCTGCTGTCTTTCTGTCTGTCTTTTCTGTTTGCTCAATTAATACGAACTTTAATTGAAAAACAATGCAATTAACTAAATCAGTTAAGCACGTCGCAGTCGTCGCATTTATCTGGCGCCCCTAGATAAACTCGGTACGCACCTCGGCGGGTTCTCTTCTTCTTCTTCTTCTCTGGTCTTCTTCCAAATACTGTTACGCATTTGGTAGCTGCAAGTGACATCAGTTCAATATCAAACCGACTAAGAAATGCCCTTTACTTTAGCTTTTCTCAAACTTTGTTTAATAGAAGATATATTTTATTTCAATTCTTTAAATGAAATTTATTTACAATTTTAAGTTTATTAAATTTAATTCCATCTAAAAATCAATCTCCTTTAATGTTACATCAAATTGTTTCTGTAATTCCCTTGTTTGATATAAACTTTATATAATGTGTGTGATATATTTAATATTTAAACAACAAAATAAAATATTAAAAAAAAAAAAATGATTTTTTTAAATTTGTATAAAAGATTTTACTAATTTTATTTAAAAAAAGTTATTTAAATTTCCATTAAATTGCACCCACAGATCAATCTTCTTTTAATTACATTATTTCATGAAATTCATTTCCATTAAATTGTATTACAATCTAAATATATTTTTGGTCTTTATATACAATGTTATATATTTAATATTTAAACAAGAACATATTTATTTTTATACAAGAATATCTTTTAAATTTTTCACATCATTCTTTTATTTTCCCCTTATTAAACCATTGTTAAAAGCTTTTTAGAATTTGGCATACCCCACCGAGAGAAGTGAGATACAGATACATTCTATGTGTGTATTTCACAGTTGCTGCTGCTTATTCTTCTACTTATTACGCTCGCTTTTGTTGTTGTTGTTGTTTTTATTTGTTGTTGGCTATTTGCTTTCAGTTGTTTTTATCTAAATTACTTTTAATCGCCATTTAATGTTTTTGTTTTTCTTGTTTTCCAGTTTCAGTTTCATGTTTTATGGTCGCGTATTTTGGGCGATTTCTAATCTAATTGCAAAATGTAAGCACCAATCGCATATGTGTGTGTGCGTGTGTGTGTGTGTGTGTGTGTGTGTGTGTGCTGGGATGTTTGTGCACATATCAAGGCCTATGTACCTTCACTTCCTCCCCCCTCAAACTTGGCTCCCTTGGAGCTGTAAATAGATTGCGCGCTATCTGAAAAGAAACAACAAAAAAAGTTGTTTCGCTCTGCAAATTGTATAAACAATTATAAACAAACAGGCGAAAGCGTTTTTATCTTGGCCTAGTTCTCCTATAGATATCATTTGAAAATCCCAAAACAAAATAACAACAATTAGTAATCTCCCCTCGCACCTTCCTTCCCTTCATTCACCCTCAAAATTTCCCACCGCACCGTTTCCCGTTCGAAGTGTGCCAAATTCATTAAAAAGTTACTTTTTTCTCTAGATATTTTTCTTTCTTTTTCCTGTAAACAAAGTCATACATCATGAACATTCGTCTTAAACCTGCCCCTCTTGATTCTTCCTCCAACGCCCTCTATCTCTATAATTGCGTCGACATTTTGTTAGCGACTTTTTAAGTTCGATTGACGCATTTGCGATTGCGGATCGCGGAACGCGCCCCATTCGTATCTGTAAATGGCCCATAATTATACAAGTATACCAATAATTCACATCCGTTGACCAAATCTTTAAATTATCATGCATTCTTTACGTCAGAAGAAATCTAACGATAATAATACGAATTTGTAAAGAAAATAGTAAATAATATCTGTATCTTAACAATGTATCTATTTAAACACTATTGTCATATTTATATCATCTAAATATCTGAATCGGTATTATTCGTATTTAAGCTTAATATTCTCATATTTCTGAACAAAGCTTAACTTAACCTTCACCAAACCTAAACTAATTTTAAATCGCTTTTGTCAGGGTCTTAAGTTTAATTACTGAATTTGATCTGATTCGATGGGAAAATAAAAAATAAACTAATCTTGTAAGAAATAAACGAATTTTTATTACCACAAAGAATAGATTAAAGATTAATAGGCTGAAACAAATTTAAATATACTTAGATTAATCATTGGAGCTTATGCTAATTATGCCCAGTTTATTTTCCTGTAACAGATACGGAATAGATCTTCTTTAAATATTCATAGCATCAACTTTGGATTTGTCATCAAAATTTAGTTATAATACATTTCAATTCCAACTTAAACTGTACGAAATAATAAGACAATCTTTATTTTGAAAATTACTTGAATTACCAAAACAAAAAAATATCAAATAACAAATTCAATATTGAAGCTGAGAGCAGAGTTCGATGACATTGCAATGTATTTATACAAAAAACTGGAATAATTAATACCAATATTTAAAAATGTATTATTTAACTTCTGATCAGTTAGTTTCACTTTTAGCCCCGTTCGTTTGTTTTTCTGTTGGAAAATACGAAAATTCAAAATCGATTGGCGCATGAAGCTAATTAATTTACAGACAACGTATCTCATTGGCTATGAAGACCCAAAACTGTTCCCAACAGTTTCAAAAACAACAACAACAACAATAGTAACAATAACAATAACAATGGACTTGACTGTTTGTTTAGTTAATCCAAAAGCTGGTTTACAAACCAGGCGCCAAACATGGCATACGAATTAATTGACTCGATGTTTGCATTTAAATTTTTAAAAAATTTAAAATTTTTGTCTTCTCTTTTTAGCCCAGTACACAAAGGGAACAGAGGCTATTAGGTTTGTTAATATATTCTTTATAAGAGTTATATTTGTAATAATATTATGGCAGTAATGGGCATCTTACTGTCGAGCAGTCCTCGTTTCTTTTTTTATGTTTATATTTTAATTTTATTATAAGATTGCAAACGCAACAAACAAAACAAAAATGAAATTAACATACGCCCCGATGCGAACGTGAGGCAAAACAAAAGCCAATTTGTTGTTATTCTTGTGACATCAGCGGTAATCGCAGCTGAACAACTGATGTGGAATAAGTGTAAGAGAGATGGCAGCTGCAAATGGGATCCACTGCTCTCCCATTATTATCATTTAATATGAAAGCTCAGCTGCTGCTGCTGCAAAGTCTGCAAGTAGTTGAGCCTGCCTCTCTCTCTCTCTCTCTCTTTCACCTTAAAGGGAACAGATCGCAAACGTCACATAGAATCCATCTCCCACCACAGCGCGCAGCTGTGTATTCTCTATGTGTGTGTGTGTGTGTGTATTAGATAAGTAGGCTGTGCGGGTATTTAAATGTAAATTAGTTGGGAAGCAAAAATGCATAAATTACAAAAGCAACAACAATGCTTCGAGTGTTCAAACTAATCGAATTGGTTTGACTATAATTGAAAACAGCCAGACTAGCAGATACCTTGTACTTGCAAGTGAAATGTAAATACCGCAAACAACAGCTCAATTAATTAAA
>JBAMBJ010000328.1:0-24995 GCA_037043495.1 Drosophila recens | reverse complement strand
TGCGTCGTTCCAAAGGACAGACGTCCTGTGGAAGGCTTAAGTTGCTCAACGCTGAAATGAGTTCGCTGACGAGATCTTTGTGAGGGGCAAAGGACGTGAAGGGGGTTGGTAGTGCGAGGGGGAGATAGCTTGCTCGAGGCCATGCGGTCGGCATAATAAATAATGACCGGCATTCCTTTGTTGTAATTGAAAATGTTGGTCATTCCGACGGGCAACCAGTCGCGACGCGACGCCTTGGCTTAAAGCAAAAATGATTGCCATACTTTGGTGCAGTTATGTCCGGATACGGATACGACTAAGGCTATGGCTAACCGTGTTGCAGTTCGGGGTGTTAGGGCCTGGCAAGGTAGGGGATATCACTTAGTTCGCTTCACGTACTTTTTCAAAATTCAAAACAGGCGCCATCGTGTTGGCATTAGCCTAGCTGGCTAACGTTCCCTCCGGCCCCCCTTAAATTCTGGCTCTGACGCTGATTGGTGGCTTAAATGCCGCCGCCGGCGAACTTTCGATTGGAACTTGGTCTAAAGTGCGAGGCGTTGCGGGGATCATGCATAATAATTATGCAGGCGCGCGCGATGTCGTCGCGCATTAAAAATGAGCCAACAGGCGTCTGAAATTGATATCCAGCGGGAGGAGGAATTTATCCTCCAATTTCTATTCCTATTTTCCTATTTGCAGTGATAAATTGCAGTTGCTTCAACTCGAGCAGGAGTCGTTTTGCTTTTCTTTTCTTATTTTTTATTTTTTTGTATTTGTTTTTGACACATTTCAGACTCGTTTATTGATTGACAATTGCATTGCAAAACATTTGATTGATTTATTTGAGGGAGAACAAACAGAAACTTTTGCTGTTCTTGGAACGATTGTCAAGGCCATAACAAAGCAAATCAAACGCAAGCTTGCTTCAAGCTTTCAAGTGCTGTGGCAGACTTTATAGAATACTGTTTTTTTTAATGAATTTATACTGGAAATACCATATACCATATCCTAGCGTTGTAATCAGGGATTAAAACCGAAACGATTATCGGTTTCAGTTACGGTTTCGGTTTTGGTTATCGGCTTCTAACGGTAAACAGGTTTTTGTATGGTTTCGGCTCAAAAAAAATAAAATTTCTTTGCAACAAATAAAAAGCTTATAAATAAAAAGGCATTACTTTCTTAATGTTCCATTCACACAAATATTTCACATATAATTCAAAATTCAAAATCAAAAAGAAAATCAAAAAAAAAAAAATACAAAACTAATACCAAAATATCAGAGATCGCAAACAAGATCGGCAAAATTTTTCGTTTTAAATTATTTTTAAGTTTTTTTTTTAAATTTGCATGGTAAATTTTGGAAATAAAATTTATTTTTGGATTTATGAAAAACCGAAATTTACCCTTATAAATGAAACGGTTACTAAACGGTTATTGCGGCTTACAGAGTTTCGGCTTAAAGGTTTCGGTCAAGTGATCATTTTGTTTTTCGGTTACGGTTTCAGTTACGGTTCTAAATTTCAATCGGTTTTTACCGGTTAAAGGTTACGATTTCGGTTAGGGTTTTAATCCCTGATATAAAATATGTAAAAATATTTTAATTTAATAATTTAAATTTTCTAATGCAGTATTAAAATTGCATTATCTTCTTAATAAGAAGTTTTTATCCCTCGTTTTTTATATCTGATAAACGCAAATTGTTTAAGACTTCTAAGTAAATGCATTATTTCAACGGCAATTAAAATAAATTATAAATTCCCAAGTGATGTTGAGATTTGAAATGTATCTAATCTAATCTAATTCAAATCATCGTCTGGCTTGACGATTTGAAAATCAAATAAACCGTAGCTAATTGTGTTTGTAATCAACTAAATGGCCGAAATTTGGCTTTTAACGATGAGTGAGACAGAGGCAGAGAGAGAGTGAGAGTGAGAGAAGGGAAGAGACAGACTTGAGTTACAAATACAAATTCGAGTTTGCTGGCAGTGTGTACATAACCTCACTTAACCTGAATCATGTCTGATGTCTGATGTCGGGGTAAGTGTCGTGATAGTCCTTCCTCAGCACATCCTGCACATCCTGATCGTTTTCCGCTCTCACACTCCGAGCGTGTAATTAATGACGGTGGCAACAAAGCCCAAAAAAAATGCGAGTAGGAAAAAAATTTACATTCTCCGCCAAAGTGAGGAAAACAAACAAAAGTTTTGGTCCACGACTAGACTAGAGGTCGTCCTGTGTCCTTGATATTGTTGTTGTTGCTGTTGTTGTTGTTGTTGCTTCTGCTCTGTTGGCTATCAACGCTGCTTGGACGCTTTGTCATCATTTCATTACCTTGCAGAAAGTTCGTCCTCTTCCCGCGTTTCGATAATTTGTCTTCCAGGTGCGCCTTGAAATTTGTCAACAATTTGGGCCAGCACAACTTGTGATTCTTTCCTTCGTTGGCCTTCGGGGCCAAGGCAACAAAGTGGCGTCTATTAGTGATAAAAATAGTCGCAAATCGGAGCAGAGGGAGAAGCAGAAGGAGCAGGAGCTGGACAAATGAGCCAGCAGCTGTCTGATGAGTCAGCATCTGTGCTGTTGTTTTTGACCCGCCTAATGGGCCAAGTCTGCAGATCGTTGGCCATCGTCTTGCCATTGAAAAATTATTGGCATTTTAAATCAGAGTTTGGGAAGATATTTAATTTGATTGGCCATTAGCTGGAGCTCTCTCTCTCCAACACTTGGTCAACCACTTGATGTAGACAAAATGTCCTGTCTTTAATAACGGCAATTTATGGCGTATATTTTTGTACATTAAGCGAACGGCGTCAACTGGCCAGGTTGCCAAGGACAATGCTCCTTACATTAAATTATGTTTGGCTGTAAGGGAAGGGAGCATTAAATTATGACTTCAGTCATTTGGCGGTCATAAATGACAATGGTTTGTTACGAGAAAATGATAGCTGCTAAAGGATTTGGCATAGTTGATTCAGACAAAACTGTTGGACTGTTAAAGTTACTGCAACTGTGGCCATAAAGCTATGCTGATAAGCTCTTTTGATTATGACCAGTTAAATTATTATTGCAAGTACCAACTGTAAGGTTAAACGTGCTTTAAGGCTTGTAAAAACTTGAACAAGGTAATCAGATTGAAAGCTAGTATCAAAAATTATAAAACGTTGCATTTTATTACTTTTATATTTTTAAATATGCAGATATATAAGTTATACATTTTTAAATGCAGAATAAATTAAGAGCCCAAGTCATGATCAAAATTTTATTCCGCTTGAAAATCGGTTCAGATTCTACAAAGTTATCAAAGTTTATAGTTGGTCTGTATTTTGTGTTTTTTTTTTTGCCATGTGGTTGGACTTGAATGATGTACTTAGCTCTAACATCGGCTTATCAGCTTTCATTTTATAGTTTAAATTTCCTTATCAATTCAAAACAGCGCTGAGCACGAAATTTGCAATCGCAATAACTAAACATCATTAGAAAAAAAAAAATACCAAATAACATTTAAAAAAAATAAAAAAACCCTGCATATATTTTGATTGGTAATTCTGTTCTGCGTGACGTACAATGATTGGAAAAATAGTAGGAATGAGATTAATTTGACATATAAAATATATTTTTAATAATATGACTAAAAACTGCTAAATAATAATTAAATAAAATGATGAGGCTAAAAATGTTATTTTTTTTCCCAAAAACATTTAAAGAATAAAAATAATTATCGTTTTTATAATTTTATTCATCAGCGTATCATTTCGAGATTCGATTAACAACTGATAAGGGAAAAAAATAATATGTAATTTTTTTAGTGCTTTATTGACTCAATTCGAAAGAGAAAAGGTTTATTTTGCGGTTACTAAATAATTTTTATAAATTATATTATTGTACAAGAAAAATGTGATGAGAATTTGTCAGAACGACTTGACTCGTGTTTGATCGGTTCTTAGCCTTTATAGGTGCCGATGTAGGCGCCACAGACTTGGCAGGTGTGTGTGGCATTCTGACAGTTGTCCACATAGTAGGGAATGCACCAGCAACAGATGCCACTGCAAGAAGAAAAGTGGGAAATTAGAGAAGATTTCTATGGTCAGCTGCGATTTGGCGAGTTCTTATTCTAACTTACCCCAATAGGCAAATGGCCAATGCTATCAAATGCGTCCTTGTGCTTTTCTCTGGCGTCACCTTCGTCTGCTGACGTGCGTGGCACGAGGGGCATGTGATCATGATTGCCACACGCCCCACACTCAGAGTTGGAGTTGGTGCTGTAAATACACAAATATATGTAATTTCGTTTTAAATTTGATATTTAGTAAGACCAGAGAAAAAACTTTTTTATTGTACCAGATACAAAGCCGATATCCAAACATATTGCGTAACCTATAGACGAAAACCAATATTCTAACTTTACCGAAAATTTAACTGATTCCGATGCTAGTTTCGGCTTAGTACTATTTATTTATTTTTTTTGAAATTTTTTAACTTTTTTTGAAACTTACGCTGCGTATAGACATTTGGGTGTTGCATTGTTACTCCGGGTGCTTGATTCGAATTCATATTTTGAATTGGCGCTGTAAATACACAAATATATGTAATTTAGATTTAAATTTTAATATTTAGTAAGAACATTTAACCCATTGAATTTACGAATCGCTTTTGAAATCAAAGAATTTTGTTTTTTTTTTTATATTAGCCAGGGATTGAAGCCGTAACCGAAACCCCAACCGTTACTAAAGGATTGAGTTTGATTAGCGTAACTGAACCCGGAACCGAGAAAAAACTTTTTTATGCTAGTCTTTTAGTTTTTTTATCTTTTAACTTTTTTTGAAACTTACGCTGCGTATAGACATTTGGGTGTTGCATTGTTACTCCGGGTGCTTGATTCGAATTCATTGTTACTCCGGGTGCTTGATACGAATTCATTTTGACACTCAACTGCTTTTAATAAATTGTCTTCCGATTTGAGGTCTTTTCTAGCTGCGGCCCGACACGAAACTGAAATCTTCCACCAACTCTCGCTCAAATAATGCCTGTCGTCATACAGATTTCAATACAGATGCTGATACCACGGAGTCAACTTGAAAAGAATAAGTTTAAGAAGAATACTGAAACTATTCTTTAACCCATTATGTACCACTTTTTTTGTTTTTTTTTTATACCTTTATTTTTCGAGCTCTTAAAAATTTGAATATATTTAATTTATTGTTATTACTATGTATAGGGAAAATTTCTTATTAACATATGTACGTATTTTTTTTATTGAAATAAAATTCATTTGATCCGATTTGGCGCCAGGGAAGTCAAAGTCTGAACTAATAGAATGATATGGTACTCGTAACATATACATATGTCCAGATACTTACAAATACAACTCAAAGGATTAAAGGACACAATGTTCTAGACTTTTAACAACAATAAAAATATTTTAATTATATATTTATGCACGTTTGAATCGTGTGTTACAGAAGTGTCACTTGGGTACGTAGCGGGTTAAGAATACAACCGAAGTTATCAGCGCAAGGCATTAATTCTTCACTTTTTCTATTTTTATTTCTTAGATAAGCCCCTTGGTAAAATTTCTAAATTTTAAATCTACTCAAAAAAGGGGAAGTATTCTGAATACCGACATTTGGAAATTTTACAAATGAATCACTCTATAGATAAGCCTGGCTGTGACGTATTTCAACTTTTGAAGTTAAGTTCTTAAGATTTCTAACACATATTTGACTAAATCGTTTAATTCGGGCTCTGCAAGAATTTAAAATTTTCGTGAAACCAAAGATAACCTCTCTATTGTTCCGTATATTCAGCATGTGAATGATGAAGCTCAACCAACAGCTTATCAGTATTAATTTCAAAGGCATGGTCCTTATCAATTAAGAACGGTGCTGAGAACGACATTTTTAATGTCTAGTACTAAACATCATCTGACGTCACTTACCAAAAAATAATAGAAAGAACAAACTGAGCCAAAAGAATCACAACGTATTCAACGCTCATTTAAAAAATTAAGTTTTCTGCATCAATGATATTTTCAAAAATTTTCGCATTTAATAAATACTTAAGTAAATTAAAATTGTTACTCGATGAAATTAATAACGAACAATAAAAGAAATAAATTATTTAAAAGAAATAATAAAATGATGTAATTAAATTTAATCCACGCAGTACGGAATGTAACAACAATAGATGCCAAATGATTTTATAACAACAACAATTTCGTGCAGACGTGTTTTTGCGAGCGCTCCGAATAAAACACAGTTTAAATCGCGATAAGGTGCGGTAAATACCCGATAATAGGCCGAGAGCCACCTCGCGCGATGCCTAATTGCTCGTTTGGTGTCTGGACTGCTTAATATTCACTGTTATAAGCGCAATATTGTTAAATATAGTTTATTTACAAAGTGAATACACGTGAAAACCAGCTGATCGGCGTAAACTTTGTGCACAGAGTTGCCAGTCAGTTGATGCTCGAAGGAGTGTTGCCAGATCGCTAGAGTCTGATAACCGCGCGCCAAAATTTAAATTTAAATTTAAATATGAACCAAAAAGATACTCGATCTCAACGTCAACGTGAGCAAGACGAGCGGCGTCTGTCAATACAGAAAAACAACGCGTACTTCGAGTTCGTCTCGGAAGTAAATAAACCAAAAAGTTCACTTTTATCAGCTGACAACGAGAGATCCCGTTCTTGTTCCCCAGCTTTGCCAAGCGCAGGACACAAGACCTGGAGCGAAGAGTGTGCCTCCCCACTGCCCGATACCCCGCGTCCAGACCAAGTAAAGCCAACGTCGCTCTCAAAAGTTGCTGCATCTAACGCTACGCCATCGGCAACTGTAACGATGTCAGCAGCGTCAAAAACAGCGACTATACAAACCGGAATGGATCGCTATATACAAATAAAGCGAAAACTAAGCCCTCAAAAAATTCGAGGCAACGTAACCAAAATTAACTGCACTAACACAACCCACGCAGCTGTGGAATCAACAAACAACAGCAACAGGTTTGCTGCGCTGGCTGATAATGAGCAGCTAACCGAAGTTGGACAAGGGGCTCCAAGAAATCCAAAGCCTCCACCAATATACATTCGGGAGAAGATATCCAATGCGCTTGTAAATAAATTTGTTGAACTTATTGGAAACAACAACTTTCATGTCATTCCTTTAACAAAGGGGAATATTCATGAAATAAAACTGCAAGCCAAAACTGAAAAAGAATTTCGTACGGCCACCAATTACCTCACTGAGGCCAAGAAGAATTTCTACACGTACCAACTGAAAAGTAGCAAAGGCCTGCAGGTGATCCTCAAAGGTATAGAACCGGATGTCACTCCTGCTGAAATTACAAGTGCTCTAAAAGAAAAAGGTTTCCATGCTGCGAGAGTATCGAATATTATAAATAAATACAAAAAACCTCAACCTCTCTTCAAAGTTGAGCTAGAACCAGATAGCAAAACTTTGAAGAAAAACGAAGTCCACCCAATCTACAAACTTCAGCTCTTGTTGCATCGCCGAATCTCGGTTGAAGAGCCACACAAACGTAACGGTCCAGTACAGTGCTCAAACTGTCAGGAATATGGGCATACTAAGACTTACTGCACGCTTCGGTCAGTATGCGTTGCCTGTGGAGACTCCCATGGCTCTGACCATTGCCAAGTCAATAAAGAGGATCCCAGCACAAAAAAGTGTGGAAACTGTGGTGGAAATCACACAGCTAACTACAAAGGTTGTCCTGTGTATAAAGAATTGAAATCCCGTATGCGGCGAGTTCCACCAACGCGTTCCCAGCACATGTCAAACGCAATTATACCATCTCAAACAACACCCGATGTCTTCTTTGCCAAAACAGCCAGGTCCTCATTTGGCCCCATCAACACTATCAATGGCTTCTCTTATGCCAGCGCGGTAAAATCAGGCATAAACAAACCAACTCCTTCAACATCGCTCCCAAATGTAATCCAAGCAGAGCCAAACTTGGCAAGCGTTCAGCAGCAGCCTCAAAGCTCGATAGAAATGATGATTTTCAGTCTGCAACAAAGTATGATGGACTTTGTATCCTTTATGAAAACAACTATGCAAAACCTTATGCAAAATCAAAACACATTGATACAGATGCTTGCATCTCAACAGTCAAAATAATCAATGGCGGCCCTAAGAATTTCAATGTGGAACGCAAACGGTGTTTCACGGCATAAACTTGAGCTAACTCATTTTCTATACGACAAACACATCGACGTAATGCTGCTCTCAGAGACGCATCTCACAAACAAATACAACTTCCAAATACGCGGTTATTTATTCTACGGCACAGATCATCCGGATGGAAAAGCACACGGTGGAACGGGTATTTTAATTAGAAACAGAATCAAACATCATTTTCATAAGAGATATGCAACAAACTATTTGCAAGCTACATCTATAAACTTACAATCGGGCAACAGCAACCTTACTATTGCCGCAGTATACTGTCCTCCAAACTTTGCAATCACTGAAGCTCAATTCATGCAATTCTTCAGTACACTGGGGAATCGTTTTATAGCAGCAGGAGACTACAATGCGAAGCACACGTATTGGGGCTCTCGCCTTGTGACCCCCAAGGGCAAGCAGTTATATAACGCAATAATACAACTAAGAAACAAACTCAACTATGTCTCCCCGGGTAAGCCTACATACTGGCCATCAGATCCTAATAGGAAACCAGACTTAATAGACTTCGCTGTGACAAAAAATATTCCACGCAATCTGATAAATGCCGAAGTACTTTCAGACCTATCATCCGACCATTCGCCCGTTCTAATCAACTTTCTTCAATGCCCGGAACTTGAAGTATATCCAAATAGACTCACTACACACAGGACCAACTGGCTCAAGTACAAGAAATATGTAAGCTCTCACCTCGATCTAGCCCCACAGTTCAACACCGAAGCTGACATCGACTGCTCTGCTGATTTACTGAAAAATATACTCGTCTCTGCAGCCAAGATCTCTACACCGCAAAGCGTGACTACACAGCACAACCAACAAAAAACCAATCTTCAAATTGAACAACTTGTTCTGGAAAAGAGAAGACTGAGACGCGACTGGCAGTTACATCGCTCGCCATCTACTAAGCAACGGCTTAAAGATGCCTCACGCAGGCTCAGCAAAGCTCTAAAGCGTGAAGAAGCGGATGCCCAGCGCCGGTACATACAGAAATTATCGCCAACCAGCACAAAGCACCCATTGTGGAGGGCTCATCCAAATCTAAGTGCGCCAATCGAAACAGTAATCCCTATAAGAAACTCTTCAGGCTCCTGGGCCAGAAGTGATAAAGACAGGGCCAACACATTTGCTGCTCATCTGCGTAATGTGTTTCAACCAAATCCAGCAACTAACTCTTTTGTACTACCACCTTCTCCAACTCAAACTGCAGCCGATTCCGTGCCATCTGAGCTTCGCCCAAGCGAAATTGCAAAAGTCATCAAAGAGCAAATGAAACCAAAGAAGGCTCCAGGGTATGATTTAATTACTCAAAAAATGATTATTGAACTTCCCAACTGTGCCATTTGCCTCATTTGTAAGCTTTTCAACGCGATCATAAGACTGGGATATTTCCCTAACAAATGGAAAAAATCTATCATTATTATGATTCCGAAACCAGGAAAAGATCATACAATGCCATCATCGTATAGACCAATAAGCCTACTACCCTGCATGTCAAAACTATTTGAAAAATGTCTTCTGTTGCGCATAATTCCTTATCTGAGAGCACACAATGTAATCCCAGCACATCAATTTGGCTTCAGAGAAAAGCATGGAACTATCGAGCAAGTCAACCGGATAACATCAGAAGTACGTACTGCATTCGAGCATCGGGAATACTGCAGTGCGATATTTCTTGACGTCTCTCAGGCCTTTGATAGAGTGTGGCTTGACGGCCTCATGCACAAAATCAAAACGACACTCCCTGTTTACACCCACAAGCTACTCGAGTCGTACCTCTACTATAGAGTCTATGCAGTGAGATGCAACGTTACTACGTCTGACGACCACATAATTGAAGCTGGAGTTCCTCAAGGCAGCGTACTGGGGCCAACCTTATACGTCATTTATACATCGGACATCCCTACAAACGAGCGCCTAACAACATCCACGTTTGCTGACGATACCGCGATCCTAAGCCGTTCCAGATGCCCTATTCAAGCAACATCAAAACTAGCTGATCATCTTGTGAAAGTGGAGAAATGGCTTTCAGACTGGCGTATTAAAATAAACGAACAAAAGTGCAAACACGTAACGTTTACCCTCAACAGGCAAACCTGCCCTCCGCTAACTTTGTATAACACTCAACTCCCCCAAGCTGATGTAGTAACGTACCTTGGCGTCCATCTTGACAGGCGGCTCACTTGGAATGAACATATTAAAGCTAAGAAAACGCACTTAGCTCTGAAGTCCATTAACCTTCATTGGCTTTTAAATGCTCGATCTCCCCTTTGCTTGGACTACAAGGTCCTATTGTACAGTTCTACTCTAAAACCAATCTGGACCTACGGCTCGCAGCTATGGGGAAACGCGAGCAACAGCAGCATTGATATCATTGAGCGAGCACAATCCAAGATCCTGAGAACTATCACTGGGGCACCATGGTATGTTCGGAACGAGAACATCCTTAGAGATCTTAACATTGTAACCGCGAAGGATGAAATAGCAAAACAGAAGGCGAACTACAACATCAAGCTATCTTCACATCCAAATCTTCTTGCAAGGCGTCTAACTCGGGTTTGCAATCGAACCCGCCTCCACCGCAACGACCTCCCAGCTCAGCAGTAATATATCGGGGCCCCCAGACCTTAATCAGTCGTCAAGACTGTAAATAAGTTATAATTATAAGATTTTTAAACTTGCTGTTAGTCCCGATAAGGAGAAGATCCAGCAAATAAAGCAAAAGTATAATAAAAAAAAAAAAAAAAAAAAAGATGCCACTAAACAAATAGAAAAGTGAAAAGAGACGTATTAAATAATGTTGTTACCTATTATGTTCATTTCTAAATTTGCAAAATTGGTTTAATTACAGGATTAATTAACTCTTCATATTTCAACCTCTTTTCTACCTTTTCGTTTATCTTCTTTGCCCTACCTCCCGTTTCATTTCCCACTTGCTTCTCCACTTCCCTCTCCCTCTCCACCTGTCACTGCTTTCCTTGATACATGACGTAAGCTCCATTATATACTGCCAATTAGCAGCAGTTTGGCTTAATTACTGACATACGCTTCCTTAGCTCAGCCACTAAAAGTTAGTAAAGCAAAGACACTTTAATTGCTGTAATTATTAAGTAAATAATTTCGTATAATTTACTTATTTGATATTTTGTTGTGTACAATTGTTTTGTATTCAATTAATTTAATACAATTATTCAAATAGTTTTGATAGTCGTAATTTGCATATTCCAATCATTGACTAATTTTGTTATTATTTGCATACCCTAGAAAAAATTGAATTTTAAGCAGGCTAGAGTACATTTCTTAATGAATTCTCGCTTAGCTACACTGATGAAAAAATAATAAAAAACGAGAGACATTTAACCATTTCAAACAAAAACTATAAGAATAATTTTTTCCGAAGCAATTTAAAAATACTAAAGAAAATGATCGTTTCTTTTATTTTTCCATCACCGTGTCCTTGTCCTTTTCAAAGCATTTTTTTGTTTTATTTTGATTTCTGTCTACAGGGCATCTAAAAGACACTCAGTTTATTTTTACAAAATATTGGTAAATGCTTATGCTCAAAATTGGTTTTTAATGCTTTACTGTTGATGCATCTAATTTAATTAAATGCATATATTTATTTTTACAATTTTGTCCAAAAATTTGTGAGTTCTTTGCAATGTAAATTATGTAGATAACTATGTGTTTAAAATATATATTAAAAAATTATTAGTGCATTAAATTATTTAATTAGAACATTTGTTTAGTAGGCATAATTTATTAGATATTTCCAAATAAATTTATTAATATTTCCGAGAGATTTCATGGCTTTATCTATTTTCGGTAATGCAATTGATTTAAACTTTAAAGTGAGTCTCTTGTACCTTTTTGTGAATTTTTGAATATTTGGTTTCTTGATGTCCCTTTGGCATATTCAATATGTATCTTCCTTATCAATTCTCTTGCATTTGAGCAATCGTTTTTGCTTTAGGCCCAACTATGGTTTGATACTTGATAATTGTTGAATCTGCCTTAATGTTGCCATGTGAATCTTCACTTTGTGTGATTCGTACAGACGTCTGATAGAGATTCTACCAATTTCCTTTGCCTTGGTAAGGCAGAAATATTAAAAAACGTATAATATAGACTATAAAATACTCTGCGGCATTGATTGTTGACAATAGAGTCGAGTTTGGGCATATAATACAAATTAATTAAGTATTTTATTGTACTTAAGCTATAGTTTTTATTTGCATGTCAGTTTTGCATCAACTTCTAGGATATCTTCAGGCTATTGTGCATTCCCTGTCTTTACAGTTTCTATAGGGTATTAAGAGTTTATGACGTTTTTGCGACTCGTTGTTCACAATTCGCCTAATTGAAGTATTTTCACGCAACTCCAGCAAAAGAGAGAGACACACACACAAGCTGAGACACAAAAACCAGCTGCGAGACAGCTTTCATCATTATCAGCTTTGACACACACACACAGATACACAAATACATGTGCATATATATAGCTGAGAGGGAGAGAGAGATAAAGGCAGCGGTAAAAGCAATATTTGCAGCTGATGTAGATAAATGAGTAGACTTCGTGTTTCAATTAAAGTGATTGAAGCGCGAAGTGTAGGTGTCAGTGAGTGTGTGTAGGTGTAGGTGTGTGTGTGTAGGTGCAGGTGTGTCTGGCGGTGTCTCTGTGTCTGGCAAAGGTGCTAAACGTTTTAGCTATCCAAAAACTTGTTCATGGTCGTTGTTAAACTTTGAAAGGCAGCTGAAAGTCCTGGGAGTTCTGGGAGTCCTTGTCGTCCTTGTTGTCCCCGTCATCGTCGTCCTCGCTGTCGCGTCGCATCGTGTCACGCTATCTGAACTGTCATGGCAGGACGCAAATTAATAAGGCAGCTTCAGTTCAGCTCCGGAGCTCCAGAGATCAATCTAAATTTGCCTTGGCAACGTTGTTCAAACTTCTGCTTCTAAATACTTCGTCAACTGCAAGTTGGCCTTAAAAGTTGAATATAGTATGTCAAATAACATAGTTTCGGCATGGCATTCATTTGCCAGCTAAATGGTTTTGCATTCATCAATGGCATGCGTAATTCCCGTCAACTTTGTTGGCTAACTTTTGTGGATCACTTTCACCACACACACACACACGCACACACAGGTGTAGTCTATATATATGTATATATTTCTATATATATTTTCAACTGAATATAAAAGCAAAGATGCAGCTGCTTCATCATCTTGAGCTCTGTGCTCTGTGGTTACCTGCAGCTTATTGCATTCTTGCACCATTTTATCGCACGTTGCAAGCATTTGCATGCGAAATGGCTGCAAATGAGACAACAGCAGCAGCAGCAGCAGCAGCAGCAGCAGCAGCATTTGCTGTTGGCGTTGTGGCAGGACTCGAC
Organism: Drosophila recens; assembly: GCA_037043495.1. Classification (NCBI taxonomy): domain Eukaryota; kingdom Metazoa; phylum Arthropoda; class Insecta; order Diptera; family Drosophilidae; genus Drosophila; species Drosophila recens. Next base: position 11,434 of record JBAMBJ010000328.1, on the reverse strand, counting down.
TTTAGAGTCGACGCTTTGAGCTGCTTTCTGCAGTCGTTGTCATTATTGCCCCGCTGCCATCATGCATCAAGTGTCGTTGTCATTCTTGTTCTTCTTATAAATGTGCAGCTTCCAACTCTCTCTTTCTCTTCCTCTCTCTCTCTCTTTATTTTTCTTGCTCGTTTTATTCGTCAAGCATTTTGTTTTTATTATTTTTTCACGTATTTTTTCTCGCGCTGTGCAAAAAGAAAATAACTTTGCACATAATAATAAAATGGCTGCGGGAATTTTTGAGTCGCGCGCCTTGACTTATGCAATAGAAATTTTCACACAGGCTCTATGAGTATTCGTGAGTGTGTTAGTGTGTGTGTGTGTTTGTTTGTGAGTGTGTTAGTGTGTGTGTTAGTGTGTGTGTTGCAGCTGTTCTTACTGTGATAAGCGAGCGGCGTGTTTAGGTCGCCACATTTGTTGTGTTGTTGTCACTTTTGTTGCTCCTGTTGTTGTTGTTGTCGTCTGTCAGCGCAGTGCTTAAAATTTCACTTTCAACTTGTTTTTTCACGTTTTTAGCGTCAGGTGGCCAAAAACAAAGCAACATACTTATAATATATGCAATCTGACTAACAATCGGTAAGTAGCTTTAAGACGATTACATTAAATATGTAACTGTGAGTAACAGGTTTATGATTTTCGGGAGGGAAATATACACTTGTTTTATTGCTAATGAAAAAATTAAATGATAAACTTTATATTTACATACTTAAAGTAATGACTTGCTCTAATATTTGAGCCTTTAACATAAAATAAAATGACATTTTTAATTTATTTTCGTTTTGAATATAAATACATAATTTCAAATACGTCTTATACTTACACTTATTAATTAAATAATTCATTAAACATTTAATTTTTTTTTTATTTTGTTGAAGAAGATTCTTTTTGTTTTTCTTTTTATTTATAATACTAATATTTTTTTAGAAGCAGGATAAAATCTTTAAATTGTTTTTAGCGAATATATTTTACAGACTCCCTAATTTTATTACATTGCTTGCATCGAATGATACATTATTATTATTTTATGAATAAAGTTATATTACCTGCAATATTTTGAGTCCAGCAAAAAATTGGCTCAAACAGTTTTTTAACCATGAGTTTTTTTTGCATTTAATCTTCATTCTAGTTTTAAATAAATTCCTTCACTTTTTCAAGTGTTCATTCGTATTCATGGGTGTTTTTTTTGAAGATGTTTGTAATTACAACACTTAACCACACTAAGAATGCCACAATGTGTGCATCTTAAAACGTTACCAAATATTTGTATCTCTTAACAAAAGCATATCAGGTAACTGCAAATGCATTTTAGGTATTTTTGGCCAACTGCAAATGTGAGATTCTCCCCTTTTGTGTTTGGCAGTAGTTAAATTGAGCTGGAATTTTAATTTTTGTTAGCTCAAACACTGATGCACAACAACAATTTGCTTAGAGCCAAGAGAACACACCTGATACTCCTGAGGCGGCCATTTTGCTGTAAGCCTTAACTTTTGCACACCAAACATTTGCTTTGTGTCATTTTTGCCTGTTCTAAAATCAAAAAAAAAAAAGGAAGAAAAATTCTTTCTGTTGTTGTTGCCAACATTGTGCGTTGTCAAATAGTTTGCTGCGGGGCAATTGCTTGTCTGCCACGCCCCCTCGACGCCCACCCATTCAATGCTCCCCTTCGGTCTGGCACATTTACCTTTTTAAATTGAAAATAAATTAGAATCTGGTTACGTATTTCGCACCGATTTGTGCTGTTAAGTGATAACACATACACTTCTGTATGTGAGTGTGTTTGTATAGACATGGCTGACACACACACAGGAAGTGAGTTGGAGGAATGGAGGGAGGGGCTGGGGTGGGGAAATTTGACTGCAGGGCAGTAGCATGTGTTGTGTGTTACATTTCTATTTATGATGGAAGCTCTTCATCTGCTGTTGCTGCTGCTTCTTCTACTCTCATTGAGACCTGCTGCATGTGAAAAGAAAATGGGCTCTGAAAGGCATTACAACAACAAGAGCAACAACAACAACAGCAACAACAACAACAGCAACAACAACAAGAGCAGCAACAATTCTGAGAAGAAAATATGAAATGTTCATTACAGTTGACAAATATTTGCGCTTGCTTTCCATTTTTTTTTCACCCCCACTCGTATCTCGTTTTAATTTTTTGCATTTTGTGCCCAGCTCTTAGCAACTAGGTTGCCACGCCCACTTTGCCTTTGATGACATGCCCCATGTGGCATGTGGCATGTGCCCGGCCTGTTTTGTTGCATGTTTGATTAAACGCATTTGTTGCTTTTTGACGCGCTGCTTTGTTGGCCTGTTTGTTTGTTGGGTTGTCTGTTGGGTTGTTTGCTGGGTTGTTTGCTGGGTTGTTTGCTGGGTTGTTTGTTGATGGTGCAAGCGACTATTTTGCAGCTTAGTCGAAGCATTTCTATGATGCTGCGTTTAATTGAAAGTGCCGCCTCGCATACGCTCTATTTCTATTTCCTGCTGTATTAGTTTTATTTTATGCGATTCTTTTTAGTATTTTAGTCGACTGTAAAGTTACTCAAACGGGTTTTTTACTGCATGTGTTTACTGTTGCTGTTACAATAAAAAGTAGCCAAAGTTATTTATTGTTCAATTTGCAGCAAGTCAAATTTACTTATTTTATAGATTTTCATTTGAGCTTTGATGGAGCTCAAGGAATATTTAGGATATATCAATATGTGAAAAGTCAAAGCTAATAAGATTTGTGAACTATCTATGCCATCTAGATTGCACTTTAAATAGACAGTTCTTAGATAACTTTTTAGCTTTTTATCTGTTATTAAGTAATATTTTCTTAATTTGTATTGTAAGATGAACTCTTAAGTTATTCCCTCTGGCTTTAAGATGAATTTCCATAGACTGTAGTTGATCTTTTTCCTCACCTTGCGGCGCTTGACCACCCAACAAGCTGCCCAGCAAATATTTGCTCAACATTTGCAGTAAACCAAAAAAAACAAGAAAAACACATCAACACAGACATTTACATACCTATAGCACACATATGAAGTTTTGCTTTTCAATTGCCAAGAAAAGTTTTTGCCTCAAGTTTCTCTTTTGTTGACTTACTCTTTTTTTTTTGGCAAAAAAATAGTTATATTTTTAAGTTTTTTTTTGCTTATGCCTGGCGAGAATTAACAAACAACGCAAGTCTTGTAGAATAAAGTTGAAATACGAGTAGTTTATATAGCGAGAAAGCAACTGCAAAAGCAAAATGGAATTTGAATATTTATAAACATTTTTGCATTTTGGCAGCATTTTCCACAGTGCTGCAAAAAATCTTTTTCAATGAAAATTTGTTTATTTGGCCAAGTTAAGGCCAAGTGCCAGAAGTCTTCAGGGCCTGCCTGTCTGTCTGTCTGTCGTGTCCTGACTATAGGACTTATGCCAGTGCACTATGGGGCGAAATCCGAAAAATCGACTATTTAGTCATTTTATCAAGGTATTAATTTTACTACTGTTTTGGTATAAACATCTTAAGAAAACTTCAAACTGTAAAGTTCTGTACCAAAAATGTTAAATAACAGAAAAATGTTAACCCTGACAGCTGTTAAAGTCAGCTGTTGCTTCCGAAAAGCACGTTCGTTAACATTGCAACATTTTTGCAGCCTATTTTTAAATTGGTATTGCACAAAGGCTAATCATTTTTTTTACAATATTTAAAATGGATACCAATTATACGGGTTTGTACTCTGTGTTGGTTTTACTAGTATTCTGTATTTGTACGTGTTCTGTTTATATTTTGTTATATTAAATAATGCTTTGAAAGATAATTTCTTGGAAAGAAATATCAACTTTGCGAAGGAATTTAGCAATGATGCTTAACGAGGCTTAATGTAAGTCCAACTGTATGTCGTAGATCCTTTCAATGTTATTTAAAGGCAATATGTCTCAATTTGAACAATTTGCGATAATCCGCGCAAATAAATTTTTTAGGACGTAACCTCAAAATTTTTCCATGCTGATTTGCTCGCTTGTCGTATGAGGTATTTGACCAGTTTTTGAGGTATTTATTATTAACTCGAAAACTACTTCATATATTTTGATGCGGTTTTTTTCTAGTGTTATGTATACCCCTAGAAAATTTTTGGAAAAAGAGGCGCGTCAAAATCCCAGCCCCAAATTTTTTTGTTTTTTAATTTTATGCTCACAACCATATATTAGACCACACAACTTTCTTTGTCTAACAATTAGTTTTTCTCTTTATTGCTAACAATAAACAAGCTCAATGCTTGTTATTTGGAACAAAAATTATGAGCTTACTTGCTACCGATACCAAAAAAAATATAAAAAAAATTAAGGCCGGGGGTGGTGACACGCCCACTTTTCCAAAAACATTTCTGAAGGTGTACATAACATGAATAAAAAAACCGTATTCAAAAATTTAGCTTATTATAGAAGTTATTAATAAATATTCGATATTTCGGATTTCGCCCCATAGTGCAGTGTTGCAACGAGCAGGCGGGGCAGTTGAGGCAATAACAAAACTTGTGCCTAAGTCTGGCCAAATACAACTTTCAAGTTGCATAATATTTTGTTGTTGTTAGTCCAAGCAGAAGTTGCCTTGCATTATGCGTCCCAAGTGTTGCAAGTCTATTAAAAATTACTTTTAAATGTGTGCAATGTACAATGCACTCACTGGCCAACAGCAAAATGTTTGTTCAAATTGCCCCAACAGCAATTCGAGCGGAATGCAAAAATCCAGTTTACCTCACCTGAAATTGCACATGGACTTTGGAATTCTCTCGCCGTTCTCTGTAAATGACGCTTAGCTGCATTAAATGTACTATTTTTTTTCATTTTAAATTAATTCATGTCAGTATTAGTGTTGCGTTAAAGTATTTGTGCACAACTTTTGTTCAACCGCTCGTGCTTATGCAGGCTTCACTGTACGTGAGTGGAAAAGCAAAGGAATTATGGAAATTACAGAATAAATGACGTGAGGAATTCTATAGCTCTGTTGTTTACATGTAATTTGTCATGTATAAAATGTAATTAATCATTTTAATTCAATTTGTGACTATATTTATAGTTTGTATTATTTTTAGAATATTTTAAATCGGATTTAAAATTTATTTTAATTAATATTTTCATTTGTATATTTCTATGATACTTTGTTTGTCAAGCAATCTCTCAAAATGGCAAATCTATGCCACGCCACAGCCTATTAATGAGATTACCACACACTTATGTACATATACACCCACACACCCACACACACTCACACTCATTAATTGGCACGTGTGGCAACCACCTGTCGCGATTTGGTTGCGACGCGTCGACAGTAAATAACCGTCAGTAAAGCTGAAGGCTGGCGCATTTTAATAACTTTCGTGTGGCATGCCACGCCCACTTGAGCTAAGGCTGAGGCGCGTCGCGTTATTGAAGTCATAAATAAAAAGGCGATGCTGAACTCTAGCTGCCTTCTGCCGTATGCCTTATGGGCTGCCTAAATGTATGCTACATTAAATTGTGGTTAGACGTGTAAATAAGATTTTGTGGTTAGTTTTTTGCCAGCAGCTGTAGGATTTTAATTAAAAATGCCTTTAACTTTTTAGGTAAACTGCGGTTTGACTTTGCCACTTTAAATGTTTGCTTTTGGGTCAAGTTTATTGTTTTCAAACCACTTTAAATGTTTTCTTTCGGGTCAAGTTTATTATAGATTTTCAAAGAGATTTTTTCCATAAAGAAAGATTTAATTTTCTGCTTGCAGATTTGATGACAATTTGACCCGTCTAATATAATAAACACCTACAAATGGGCCATGGCAACATTTAAGTTTTCAAATCAACTTTCATTTATGAACTAGAAAAACTTTTGCTTTTTATATTAAAAAAGAAATTTAATTAAATGGAAAAAATATTGTATGTAAAAGTGGATGATAAAGTTAAATATGGCATACGATACGTACAGCTGACTTGATACCCTGTAGGCTAGTTGAGGCTAGTTTTAATTGTGTAAAAATAAGTAGAATATTGTAGATAATAGTGTTAATTATTATAAAAAATCATAGAATTATATAAAACTATAAATTTTAAAATATATATTAATAAGCTGGGTTTAAAATTAATATTAAATATCCATTGGCGTTTTCCGATAGTTCCACAGTGAAAAGAGAATCTTTAATTTTAGTTTCATGTATTATCAGAGTATTTACTAGCTGTTCACTCTCGCCTGCAGCACTTTCGTTTGTTTGTTGTTGCTTCCGAGTGTAAACTGTTATACAAAATTAATTTATAAAGCTCTGGGCGCAAGGACAGTGTCGAGTGAGGCTCGCAATTGGCTTAAATTGTTCATGAAATGCAATGAAATGAACTAAGAAAAAGCCGTTTTAATTTTGCGGCGTTGCGGCGCGGCAACAAAACGGGTCAAGGATATGCGCCACAGCGAGGACAACCAACAACTGCAGGCTGACAAGGCTGAGGCTCCTGTTTCAACAACTCCCCACAGTCCACCTTCCCCTTTTCCCTACTCCCTTTCTCTTTCTCTTGTGCTTGCTTTCCCTCTTTCACTTGGCTCGCGCTGCGGATTTGCAATTAATGTTGCCTTCAACTTTTGTCCCTTGGCCGGCGAGCTGTAACAGTTCCTGCCGCTGCCAGCCATGCCCCCTGGCAAGCGACATACGCCTTGCTGTAAATTTGCTTAAGCGAAAGTGTGAGCATGAATTTAATTAGAATCGCCGGCTATCTGTTGGCCAGAATCTGATTCCCTCTCCAGTCTGCTTGCTCTGACTTTTTTCCAATTATCCGACGACATTTTCTAGTGCAACACGTAAAGTGTGTTGTTGCTGTTGTTGTTGTTGATGTTTTTACTGTACTTGGGCTTCTTAAAATGTCAGAGTCTCAAGCCCATTAGTTAAATCAACTTTTGCTCTTAAGTGTTGGCTAAAAGGTTCGTCTTACATTTTGCATTGTTTGCCGACTTCTGTATAAAACTTTCTGCTCAATTTTCAATTGACAGTGATCAATTACTTAGCGATTTTTTTCTAACAACAATAAACGGAATGAGTATCAAGCCCAATTATTTAATTCAATTATTGAAAATTAATTAAACTTTTCATTACTCTATTGATTTAAAGACATTATTGATTTAAATAAGATAATTGGGGTAAGTACAAAACTAAATTCAATACCTTTTATGGTGGAAATATTTTTTAAACTTAAATTTACAATCATTAAATTCATTCCAAATATCCATTTAAATATTTTGTGTAACTTTGAATTAAATTTAAATATTTGTACGCTTCAAAATGTTTCAAAATGATCAAATTACTATATAAACTAATCCCCCAATTTTTTTAAATCTATGCTTTTAGAGATGTAAAAATATTATTCCATGTATAGATTATAAGAGCTGATGTTTAATATTTGTCGGGGATTAGTTACACTTTCGGGGAAATGCAATTTAAATCCTCTAAATATTTGACGGTCACACAAACCAGACAAAACAGGTAAAATTCACAAAGAGACAGAAAGAGAGAGAGGGAGAGAGAGAGAGTGAGATAGAAAGGGAGTTAAAGGTAAAGTCCATGCGAAACAAAATGCAATTGAATAATGTATTGTATAGTAATAAAACGTAACATCAGAAATAAAAAAAGGAAGAAAAAAACAAACGAAACGAGTAAGAAAAATGATTGTTTGTACGCGTGTCTATGTGGGTGTGTTTGTGTGTGTGTGTGTAGGAAGAGAAGAAATAACATGAACATAAAAAATATTTACAATGTTTATTGTTGTGCTTCGCAGAGCGCAAATACATTTCGTATGCAAATATGAAATGTGATTTTCTATGCAGTTGGCTGTGAGTGTGTGTGTTTCTCTCTCTATTTCTCTCCCTCTCTCTGTGTCCTTCACTCTCTCTCTCGCTGTGTCGACCACACATAAAGCATGCATGGCTAGGCGTTAGCCTGGTTAGTTGCCACTGTTTTGTTTTTGTTGTTCTTCTTGTGGGTGGGTCAACAGTTTGGCGAGAGCAGAATTTAAGTTTTGCCTGCTTGCCTTGTAAAACTTGCAACTTGCAGCACAATTTATCAGCAGCTGTAACCTGTGGCAGGGTTAGCATCTGTATGGGCCAAGGCTTGACAACTTTGCTGTTGCTTTTGGCCTGGCTTTGCTAATTGCTGCCATTCAGCAGTATCGTCATCATCCTCTCGTTTCACTGTTAATTCTCTGCACGTGTCTGAACTTTCCTCAATTTCCCAGCCTCACCTCGCCACTTTCTCCTGCTGCATGCCGACGAGTCACAAGTTGTTAAAAACTAATCAATCTTTCAACTTGACTAACGGTTTTGCCTGTGCTTTGACTGCCATTGACACGTGTGTGTATGTGTGAGTTTTTTTTTTTTTTTTACTTTTTTTTTCTCTTTTTCAGTTTTTCACGCTTGTCGCGTTTTTCCAATGTATCGCTAGCTACAGGCAAACTAAGCCAAGGCATAACTCTGCAGCTTGGCCTTAAATCAAATTTCGATGCACCCCAACTACACACACACACACACACACACACACACACATACACACTCATACACTTTGTGTCAGTTGTGTTTTGTGCAACACTGCGCTCTGCCTTTTGCCATTGACACTTCACAACAACGGACGCACACACAAAGATACACAGATATAGATACATAGATACAGTCGCCTATTACCCATCGATTTTCAGCGGCAATTTGTGGTTGCCACTTTGAAGGTTATACCACCACCAGTGAGTGTGAAAGCAAGTGGTTTAGTGTGGCTCATGGGTTATGCGATGTGTGGACGGGGGCTGATTGTGGCTTTTTGATTGATGTCTCGCCTCGGTTTGGCTATTTGGTTATTAAGCGATTGCCACAGTCCACCTGTCAATGCAAACTGATAACAAATCGAGTCTTGTGTGATATGGGATATATAGAATTATAGAAAAAAAAAATTATTTTCAGGAATGTTCTATAGAGTTCCTTAAAATCAAAAATTGTATAGAACAAAATGAAATTCATATGAATATCTAATATGAATGATATGAAAGGTATTTTGTATACAATTTATACAATCTTTTCGAAAAATCGATACAAATTTGCCGATTATTATTCAAAAAAATGTAAACTATCAGTTTCAGAAACACATTTAGTTTTGACTTTCTTTTTAAGCAGAGTGCCAAAAAAAATCTCGATAATTTTTTATAAGATGCCTGATGGTACAATCTGTCGTATACATAACAAATATATTTTCTGCATATTCTGAAATCAAAACTTAATCTATAGGATGAAAGAAACTGTCTTGTCATAACAATTGTGCTGATTAGTGCATTAAAAAATATATAATATATTTTTTATATATATATATAATATATAAAATATATATTTTTGTTAAACCAAATCTAATACTTAAGAAACTTTACTAAAATTGACTGCTATATCTAATTAGCATATCATTGCATGGCAACTCATTCATAAAGGATTTAAAGCTCTATTGTACTGCATAACTGATTTATTTCCAGAAGGAAAATCTTTGGCCGTTTGTTTGGCTTTCTTTGCCTCTATTTATTCCTGCCACTTGTAAGAGCTCCTTACCAAATGGAGAGGCATTTATTGCATTTGCAATGCGACTCAAGCGGCGTTCCCATTGTGAGCTCAAGTGTTTGCCATATTCATGAAATTTTATGGCCCAAAGGCTGCGACTGTTGAGTGTTAAGTACACGTTCGGTAAGTGCATAATTAATTAAAGACATTAACTCAACGAATGCATTTAATTACGATAGAGTTTGCACACTTTTCTCAGCGCTTTTAGTCCAGCAAATTGTTCAGTGAGCTGCTAAACATGCCAAACCATTCGAACTTGCAAATTGAATAGATCTCGTTACATACATGCGATGTATTTGGTTTCGTCTTTTTTTGGTTTTTGTTTTCCCTGCTTATGGGAGATAAAGAAATCTGGCAACAACAAGTGAAATTGTTGCCAAAGCCGCGACTGTTTTACGCCATTTCCTTCTCCCTCCCTCCTTCCTCCTTCTCGCCCTGTTCGATCTTTGGCAAGAGTGCGAATTGTGCCGCGGATATGCTCGAAATAACAAGTTTAAAGGCATGCGAAAATCTCGTTGGTTCGAGTTGCTGTTGGTGTTGATTGAGGGATTGAGCGCAAAAATCGAATACAACAGCAAACGAGCACGAATTTCATACACACATACACACTCACACACACATACACAGACAATACACAGCAACAGCAATTTTCACGTATTTTCACGCATGTCACTTTTGCTTTTCGTTTTGCCAATTTACTGGATTTACCCGGACTCATTTTAAATATATGGCTGATTCATGTTGTTGTAATGGAAGAAATAAAAAATATTATGTGCTACTAATTTATTTATTTAGTTAAAAAGTAATTTAAAAGTATTTTAGAATTCAAATTAATATTAGCAAATATATATAAATAATTTAAAATGAAAGGTTTGAATTTTTAAAAGGGTATTTTTAAATCAGTTACCTTAAATTAAATTTACGTGACTCCGAAAAATGTTAAACAGTATAGAAATGACAAATTTAAAAGCTTTCGAGATTTATTCAATTTATTTAATAAAGTGATATATGAACAAATAATTAAAATAAATACAGCGTACTTTTTGGAGTATACATTTTCAACATTTAAATAGATAAAAATAAAACATAAGTAAATTTCAATAACCATTTCAATAAAACCTTGGTGCAGGTATCTTCAAGTCATGAAATTGTCAGCGTTATGAATTCGACTTATTATTTTTTCCGTTTTGCCATACAAAAATTACATTTTGGTACCGTTTTTATCGTTACATTTCCTTTTTTCCGATTGCACAAGAGAGGGAGACTGTATTGCAAGACAATATTTTTGTAGGACTCCAAAAGCGTAGCACATTTTTCGGCGCTTGTTCGTAAAATTGAAGGGAACGCATGGCGCATGGAATCAATTTGATGAACGCTGCTTGGTTAAGCGTTTTCAATGCAATTTTTATTGCCAACTGTTTCGCTGACTGCCAGTCCTTTTTAGCCCTCACAGCTCGTACCCGGTTACGGCATGGTCGATATCCTTGGGTTGGAAAGCATTCGTCGCCTGCAAATGAAATAAAATCAAAGTATCGTTGCAATTGCGTCAATTGTGTGTGCTCGTCTGGCAATTCCCCCTCTGCTGTTGCCACCATTCGTTGGCCAACATGCAGCGACTTAATTTCAAAAGTTGTTATGGCAATCACAGCAGCTGGGCGCACAGCAAGTGAGAATGAAAGTATTAGCGATAGGAAGGCAGTTCAACATAAAGCCTATGGCACTAGGACTGGCAATTGAAGAGTTTGATCATTAAGCAGCTGGAATTAAAGCGTAATAGGGTTAGAGAAGGAAAAAAGAAGATTTAAATGCATTTATTTATTGTATTAAATAACCCAATA
>JBAMBJ010000322.1:82500-100367 GCA_037043495.1 Drosophila recens | reverse complement strand
TATCTAAATTGTGAAAAGGTTACACAATAGTCAGAGTTTTGACTATAGCGTCTGTTTATAAATTGTTTTTTTCTTTTATAATAATATGTACTATTTTTTACACATTTATACATATTTGTATCACTTATTGAAAAATGTAAAAAGTGTGATCTTATTATAATCTGTGACTTAAATTAATCTCTTAATATGTTAAAAAAAAACCAATACTGCATATTTGTAATCGGTATATTTGAAATAATCAATAACTATGACTGACAGACTTTAATTGAAGCAAATGCGGCAAGAAAGCAGAAATACAGAAAACTGCAAGGAAGCGGATTGTGAAAAGCACGCAATAAAATGCCAAAAGGCTGAGTAAAAACGAAAAGGATAAAATAAAAACTAACAAAACATTGCACTTTTGCATGCATAATTGCGACGAAATTAAAGGGAAATGTGCAGCCGACAGAGGAGGAGGAGAAGGACAAGTTGGCGAGCCACGTTAGCGGGAGCTGTGGTCAGTGGGTGAAATGCAAATGCAAACGAGCCACATTGCTGATGGTCGTGGTGGTGGTGGTGGTGACAAGGTAGGCAGGTGGTCAGGTGGTCTGTTGGTCTGCTGGTCAGGTGTGAAGCTTGTGCACAGCTGTATGACCGGTGTTGGATTTCATTAACGTCATAATGACCGTCGAGGGTCCGTCGTCGTCGTCAGACGCCAGACGCCATACGCCCGACAGCCTTAATCCTAGCCTAGACTCGACAATGAGTTGGTTCCCCCCCTGCAGACCGACACATCACCCTCCCTCATCCCTCCCTGCCTCTGTTCCTCCCCCTTCTTTGTTGGTGATTTAACTCCAGCTGGTGGTGCTGCTTTTACTCCCTCCAGTGCTGCCGTTTTAGCTTATTTATTGCTAAATGTGGCATATTTTAAAATGCAAATGCATATAAATTCTGTTTAATGCTTAAAGCCATAAATCTGGCATTTTTATAGCTTTGCAATTAACAAAAATTATATGCAATTCAACACATTAAATGCAAAAATTATAAAATTTTTAGTTGTTGAGCATAATTCTTTTTTTAAATATTCACAGAATTGGTTTGGGAAGACTTGAAAATATCTGTTACAATTAAGATTGGCCTTTAAATATTAAAATTTAATTTCGACTGTAGAAAAATAATTTAACGAAGAAGAGAATGTGAAAAACTACAATATAAAATTTTAAAATTATAAAATTTTTAGTTGTTGAGCATAATTCTTTTTTTAAATATTCACAGAATTGGTTTGTGAAGACTTGACAAATTCTGTTAGAACTAAAATTGGCCTCTAAATATTAAAATTTAATTTCGACGGAAGAAAAATAATTTAACGAAGCAGAGGATGTGAAAAACTATATAAATTTATCATACCTTGAAAATTTTGTAAATTAAGTGAAAGTAAAAAAGCCAAACATTTTTTGTCTGCATTTGAATTAAGTATTTTTTTATTCCTTTTATTTTTTTTACTTATTTTGGCAATTTTAGTTATTATATTTAGCTTATTTTGGGCAACACTGACTCATGCTTTCGCCCTTGCCAAATTGCGCGCACTTGCGACAGGAACTTGCGGCAATGGCGGATGTGAGTAATCGCTCAGTCACGTCCCGACGCGACGCGACGCCAGGACATTGCTGCGCTGCAAGATTTCCGTGCCTTTCCGTGTTGCCTTCCCATCTCCATCCCCATCACTGGACACTTTGCAATGCATGACGTAACCCGCAGCGGAAATCGCTCAACATTCGCTGCTGTGCACATGCAATGCACACTCACTGTGCCCTGTTGTCAAGAAGCAGCGAAAGGGGGTCAAGTTGTAGTCTAAAGTGGAAATTTAGAGGTGGCAATCCAGAATGCATTCCGTCTGCTTTCAAACTGCATAGCGGAAATGTTTTGTGGAAAGTCAAATCAAAAAGATCTTGTAAGGAATGCATTTAAGATTGTAACATCATTTAATAGCAGATGCTTGTCGACCATTGTCCATTTAGAACAGCCAAAACACCAATTCAATTATTTAATTTAATTTTAAATTAAGTATTAAGGCCCTATTCTCTTTCAGCAAAAAATTTTTTTCGACTTTTTTTTTTTGCATTTATTTATAGCTTGGGTAGTTGTGAATATGCCCCTAAAAGGATTTTTAGAAATTCGAAATACTTAAGGAGATATGGCCATTTTTATCCAGCAATGTTAGTGTTAATGCACGTGGAGTCAAAACTTTGAACGCGTTTATCTCGAAACCACTTTTTTCGAGCTGGCGGCCACGATTCCGCCAGTTCTACTGAACCGATTTGGATGAAACTAAGTTTAATCGACGTAGAATTGTCACCATTCTGGCCCGTAGCAAAATAAAAATTTTGCGATTTTTTTTACTATTTTTTTTTTACACTAAACTACAAAAAAATGGGTCCAAATTCGATTTTTCAATTTCAAGTGCCGCCATTTTGACAAAAAAAATCGCAAAATTTTTATTTTGCTACGGGCCAGAATTACATCTATGCTGATCATAACCCTATATTTTTTTTTCAGACGCTCCGGAGACCCGGAATCGTGGCCGCCATGACGACACCTTTTTTTTGCACCACCAACTTTGAAGTCTCATTACTTTTTGAACACCCCTCGTGTCGAGGCAAAAAAAATTTTTTTATTTTCTTTCATTAATTACTAATTCAATAAAAGCAACAAAATTCAAATATTTTATTGCGTTTTCAAATGCGAATTTTTTCAAAAAAGGTCCAAAAACAGCAATCTGAAGGAGAATAGGGCCTTAAAGTAAAAAATATTTATAAATATATTTAAATGACAAATTAAATTAATTATAAACGCTCTGAAGTATCTAAAACAAAATTTTAAATTAAATTTCATAAATAAAAACTTCGAAAAAACTGAAATAATTGAAATTAAAAAAAAAATAAAAATAATTAAAAATTGACAATCTCTTGCATTAAAATGTACATTAAACATTCCATATCAGAAGCTTTTATTTAACTTAATTGATTATTGTCAATTTTGAACAGTCCCAAGCAAAAGTAAAGTTAATAATTAATTGAAATCAATGTATTTTTATTAAAATTAAAAATGTTTATAGCAGCTACTTGTTTTCACGTCTGTCCCCAAACTTCTTACCCATCTTCCAACAGAAGATAGATGAGTTTCTCAATTTGAACCTATTAATGGCAACAATCCACAACTTTCGGACACGTCAGCTGCACATTTCCCTTGTTATTGTTGTTGTTGTTGTAGTTGCTGCCACCTTTTAAGTCGTATGTTAATGCCACGCTGTCTGCTCTTGGCGCGAACAACATTTAATTTGGACTAATGAAGTTTCCACAAGAACACATCCAAGTGACTGGCAAGAAACGCAACAAAACCAAACGAATCGAAACGAAACGAAACCAAACTGAACTGAACCCATCTCCACCAAATACTCGTTGTTCCCAACTCGATTCTGCACCAGAAATTCAATTTTGCCTAAAAGTGAAGCTGAAATTTTCGCGGCAATTTCTCTTCCTGTCCACATTTAGAGTGACGTGAAAATTACGCGAAAACAACAGGCAACAAAAGCAAACGTTGGGTAGTCGAAGACTTTATACCCTAGAAAGCTACATAAATAAATTTATAGTAAAGTAACTTTTATCACAGAGAAATAATTTTATTCTTTATTATTTATTTTTTAAAACAGAAAAATACATTTTTTTCTCAATATAAAATATGTGAATGAAAATTTACTTGACATACTGTATATCAAGAACAAAATTGACATTTTTATTAAATGGATTAAAATACAGTTAATTGGATTAAAGAATTACTTAAGAAATGCATCTAGTATTGGGTTTATTTATGAATTAATAAACCGATATACCCTGTGACAGTTTTTGTATTGGGTATGCGAACTCAACTGACACATTGCCGTTGCGCTGTCTCGTCCCACCTGCTGTCACTGCTGGCCCAATGTTAATTGTTTTAGTTGTTGTGCCATGAATATGCTAAATTGTCTGCTGCATTTTACGTCATTTCGTTGTTGATCGCACCTTCCTCTCTCTCTCTCTCTCTCTCCCTTCGTCTCCCTCTAACACTCTCTCCAGTTCCCCTTGCCCCTAACTGTTTACAAATGCAAATTGGCCGAAAAGTGCAGCAGCGACAGCCACGTCACGTGGACATGCTCCAGTGAATTTGAGTTTTTGGGGAACACAAAGCGAAAGCGCCCAACGGGAACTTTGAATGTGAATGTGTTAATGATTGCAAAACAATTCACGGGGATTAAATGTTGCCCTGCGTTTAAACTCGGCCTCACTTTCAGTTTCGGATCTCGGATACTTGCCCTGTTGGCCCTGACATCTCTTGCCCTATGGATGATGTGCGAGGGTGGACTGATAAGTCATTAACATAAGGTAAAAACCAGGTCTTGAAGGATTTTTCATTTGTAAGGAAAAGAAATAAAAGTTTCAAATAACTATTATTTTTGAATTGACAAATATATGTCTTTAAAGACTTTTATAATTTGAAATTGTTATATAAAAGTCTTTTTAGAATATCTTTGTTAATACTCAAGATAAACATTCAAAATTTTCAATATAATAAAAATCAATATCAAAAGTTATTTATAATTTTTATTTTTTAATCAAAAATAATTATTAAGTATGATTTATAAAGTAAAAGTCTTTAAGTAATTATTAAAAGTCATTTTTTTTATATTCCTCATAGCTAGGGATGGCACGATTAATCATATGATACACAATAATCGATTATTTTGCTTCCATTGGCGATTTAATTGTATCGTAAAATGTATTGCGATTAATTGAAACACTAATCGATTATTCGATCAAATAATCGCGTCGTTGACAAAATTTTTTCAGGAAAACACACTTGGAGATTTTATTCCAAAAAAAAAAATTTTCTGCATCAAAATATTTTTTGTAAAAAAACGAGGAAAAAAATTGAAAAAGTTAAATTGGTAATTTTCGAAGGGCACTTAATGGGTTAAAGAAAGTTTTGTGACATTCAAACGGAATTTAAATGACCTTTCCATTGATGAAAATACGTTAACGATAACGGCTCAAATAAGCCTTAAATGTCCAAATTTGACCTGCATACTTTAAGCTGTGAGCCACTGTATTTATATTTTTTGGGTATTTTATTAATGTTCTTAATATTTGTTGCTATACAATGGCATTGCATTACATAATATTTTAACAAACTATATCAAGAATTAATCATTTGATTAATCGACTATTTTTATTTGTCGTCGATTAATTGCAATTAATAATCGCGTAGCTTAAATTAATCATATGATTCAATAATCGATTAAAAAATTGTGTTTGCCATCCCTACTCATAACCGCTTACGGTCGCGGTTAAAAACAAAACTTCTTTAAATGTAGAAATATTTTTAATTCACTTTTAAATCAAAAGAAATAAATATACGCTATTCTAGGTAGATTCTATAGAGGCTATGTATTCCTGATCAGCATCAGCAACCAATTGAAAATACATAATACATGATTCCGGAAAATGGCCATATTCAAAACATTTTGGACCTGCTGACAAAAGAAGCTTTCAAAGATTAATTATAGCAGTGTGACCGTACCTCATTAAGCTCAATCAATCATCGGTTATCCAACAAAATTATAATCTAATTCAAAAATTTCGCTTTTCTTGATACACTCAATGACTAATCAGTCCACCCTCGTACTAAACGAGTATGTAGGGCAATGTGCAGCCTTCACGCACAGTAGAAATCGAAAAGTTGATGGAAATCAAGGCGGTGCCTCATCGTCCAACTGACTTTTGTGACTTGTACGATATGTAATGTTGTTTTAAAAGGCAACCAAAAAACAACAGCAACAACAACAAGAACAGCAACAAAACAATGCCCATTGCCTTTAAATTTTGTTTTTGGTTTTGTGTTTTGTGTTTAAGTTTGATTTTCATTTTTATTGAGCTGTAAATTTTTGAGCTGACCTTCTCAAGTTTGTTTGCTTGCTGCGGCATCTGTTTTGTTGTTGCTATTGTTATTGTTGTGGTTGCTGTTGTTGTTGTTGTTGCCCATTTGCATTGAGTCAGTCGACTGACAGACTGACTTACAAACGACGTTGTAAAACCGGGGCCAACGTTTTATTTATTTACTCAACTTGCGTTACACAAATTACGTTGAATGTTCTTAAAATAGATGCCAGTAAAATGTTTTAAGTACATACTTGGCGTATACGAGTATGTATATATTGTATACTATATACTCTACATTCAAGGAAAGTCAATTGTCTTTGTGAAAATAAATTGCAATTGTTTTCGCACTTATTGAAATCATTGGGAATTTCAATTGAAAAAAATTTAAAAAAAAAAAAAAGTAATTATTGTCAATATCAGTTGAATTCGAATCTTTAGTAAGTGATGTGGTTATTGAGATACAGAGAGATAGAGATAGACAGAAAGAGCGGGAGAGACTTGCAATAAATAAATTCAAACTATCAACCGATTTAATAAATAGCATTAATCAGTATTAATAAGCTGAATATTTTAGATGATTAAATGTGTCACATACACGTGCAAAGATCAGAGGGCAATAACATCAATAAAGATTCATCGTAAGCTGATTCAGCTATAAATAAAATCAATAGCCTTCTAACTTTTGATTACTCGGATTATTCGGAAAATGAAATTTGTATAACAAATCAAATAATCATTGTTTGATTGGCAAAATTTAAAAGAAATTTAAATTTGATATAATAATAAATTTCTCGTTTAATTGATGTCTTTAATTTTTAAATATCTCATGTTTTGTTCAGCTTTCATTTAAAGTGTGAGTTTAAAACTGAATGACCCTCGCAGCATTGCTGCAATATAGACGACACACTATATGTTATTATTGGACATGCTCACCGGCTTCAGTCCATGACTGACAGACAGACAGACAGTGACACTAAGTCGCTGTCTAGCGGTGTCTGGTGGCGACGACTTTCACCCATCACAATCCCTAACCTACCACACCTATCTTTCTCTCTCTTTTTCTTTCTGATTTTCTCTGTCTGTGCAAGACACAAAGGCAACTTAAGCGACAGCAAAATGGCAATAATCAAAACAAAAAGCTAACAAATAAGTAAACGAACGTCGACTTCATTATGGAGGCACATTGCACATCAATCATTGCCAAAACGCGAAACCGAAGACCCTCCAAAGTGGAGGCTGCAAGGGGCAGGGGAAGGGGAAGGGGCAACTTTAGACAGTGAGTTGAATGTGCCAAGAGATGTCGACAAGAGTACAAAAAAATAAAAAGCGCAGTTGCCATTTGCCACCAGAGATGCCAACTATTCGCCACAAAAACAGTGCAAAACGCAATATAATGAAAAAATAAATAGTGAAAATAATAATAAATATAATGAAAATAATAATAATAAAAATAATGAAAATAATAATAAAAAAAAAAAAATAATAACAAAAATAAAAAGATAAATAAATATTAATTAATAATTTAAATACAGTTGAACTTCCATAGCTCGAACATCTATAACTCGAATTTCTCTCATACAAATTTAAGTGAAATTCAAGCAAAAGCGATTTCTGTGGCACCCCCGAATAAGTCGAATATCTCCATAATCATGATTCAAGATAGAGAAGTTCGACTGTATATACAATTCGTGCTAGGTATTTATTTATTTAGATTTTGTTTAGTTTTTAGGTTAAAAATTGGTCTTGTTATTCGATTTTCCTACAATTATCTGGGAATGGAATCATGGCATCGTAATAAAATTTTTTAATATCATCAACCGCAAGATACTTATCAAGTGTGGCACAAAACTTTCTAGCTTTAAAAAAGCTCTTGAAATACGCGTTTTTTCGATTTGTTGGCGTAGAATTCATAATTAAAATAAAAAGTCGAAATCAATTCTGAATAGGAAACGTTTGGTATTTTATCCGCCAAAGTAGTTTGCAAAACAACAAAAGGAACAAGGAAAAAAAGCTAGATTGGCAGCACTGATGTGCAGATAGAAAAAGAGAGCAAAAAAGAGACAGAGAGTAATCTGAAGCTAGAGCCAAAACAGTCAATGACTTGTGGTCAACTTCGGAGTGGTATTGGCAGTAGGGAAGACTCCTTCGGTGGCACAATAAAGTGTTTAGTAAACAAATTGCGGTTGCCTTTTGATAATATGCACGCACTCAGCTGAGGCATACACACACGCACACACACACGAATGCACACAAAAGCACAAAAGGAAACACAAGGAAAATCCAGTCAGCGCCTGCAGAGTTGCCAAGTGAAGAAATCCGAAAGATGAGGGAAAAAGAGGATTGGGGATAAGTTATAAGTGCATTGCACCGAAAAATCGATTGACGAGCGACACAAAGACGACAATCGACGCAGTCTCTCACTCTCTCTCTCTCTCTGTCTCTCTTCTCTGTGAAAGAGGGAGCGAAAAGTAAGTGTGAGTGTTGAAAAGGACATTGATTGCGTGTGGGCGGACGTCGACGTCGCTGTTGACGTTGGCGCCGACGTCAAGCCAAATTAAAGAGAAACCATAAACTTAAATTAATGACCTCCGTCGAGACGAAGCTAAAAGCTGAAAGACGAGACCGAGACCGTGTGCAAATAAGAGAAAGAGCAAAAAAAAAAGTGCAAGAAATGAAGAGAAATAATAAGAAAAACAAAAAAAAGGCGCCACACGCCCCCCGCCCCCTTCTTGTAGTACTATGTGTGATTTACAGTTAACGGTCGGTCTGACGTCTTGCTGCATTTTGCAGCTCCAATTGGAAATGAATCTGATTGCAGTCGATTTCACTGCGATTCTCAATTTCTTTATGCATACCTACATACATTTTTGTACACAAGCAAGGGTGGGCTGATAAGTTATTGGGTTAAGTAAGAAAGCACTACCTTTTTATTAATGGAAATACATTTAGTTTTCAACAGTCTTTATTTTAGAGCAATTCAGTTTATTGTCAGTTTTTAGAGCAATTCATAATTCTCATATTTTCTATATTCAGTGACACACAAAAGTATTGGCACAGCAAGAATTTTTACATTTATTTGCGCCGTTATCGCTAGCATATTGGCATCAATTGAAAAGTCATTTTAGTTTCGTTCAAATGATACAAAGCTTTCCTTAACCCATTAAGTACCCAATGAAAATTTCGAATTTATGTAAATCTCTACTTTTGAAGTAACTGCAAACAAATTTTTTAAAAATTGCTTAAAAGGCACTTACTTGTCACTTTCATACAAAAAGTGCCTTTTAAGTAATTTTCAAAAAATCATATAATATATTAGCGAAAAGATTTTTGAAAATTTTTTTACAGTTACTCCTAGAATTGTTTGAAGAATTTATTTGCATCAAAACATTTTTTCTATAAAATCGAGGAAAAAAGTTTCAAAAGTAGATTCGAAATTTTCAATGGATACTTAATGGGTTAAGGAAAGTTTTGTATCATTCAAACGGAATTAAAATGACCTTTCCATTGATGCCAATATGCTGGCGATAACGGCGCAAATAAGCCTTACATGTAAAAATTCTTGCTGTGCCAATACTTTTGTGTGTCACTGTAATTTACAAAATAATGAAATTTTCTCAATGTATGATTTGGGTAAAATTAAAAGTTCTTAAAGATAAGTTAATTTAACAAGTATTGTTCTCCTACTTAAGTCAATGACTTCTCAGCCCACCCTCGCGCATGCATAGCAGAGATGAAAATGCTTGACAATTTGGAGCAAGGCGGCAGATGTTCGACCGTCGACCGCTTGCCCGTGCAGTGCTGGCTAAATGATTGTGCAGCTGACGTCGACGACGACGACGACGTCGACTTTAACGTCGACACAGCCGATTTGTTGTCAAACTGGTTTTACAAATATTTTGCGTTCATCTGTTGGGGGGGCCTCGTCCCCCCTTCTGGGTTGGAATGGAGTGGCAGTTACATGGCTGCAACGCTTAGTGAAAGTCGCTTTAATGTTGTTTCTGTGTGCCCCTCCTCCCTCTCTCTATCTCTCTCTCTGTCGCTCCATGATACAAGCATAAACCCATTGCTAGTTAGCTCAGTGCACATTCAATTAGGTTTAGCTCAGGCTTTTGGCTTTGGCTTTGACGTTTTTGCAGCAGCAGCTAACCCAGCTATTCAGTGCGCTGGCATTTACAGCCAATTATGAGACAAACAAACAAGTTGGCTTAACTTGGCTAAACTTACCTGAGCATTAAAATCAAAAAAGTATTCCGGTCGCAGCGGACACGGCAGACCGCACTTGCAGGTACCCTGTGTCAGCAAATAGTCCTTGATTTGAAATTGCGTCCGAAGTGTTTTGCCCGTCGGACTGCAATGAATAATTAGAGGAATTAGTGCTTAATTAATTCAAAGTATTTAATATTCATTAGTTAATCGAGCAATTTGTCGTATGTTAATGGCAATTTACAAAGCTGTCGACAAAAAAATACCTTTACTAGCAATTAACCCCCCAAACAATGCTAACCAACAGAGTGCAAAGGCTGAACGAGCGAACAACTTAAATTAAATGCTGCTTAGCTAACAGCTCATTAACATAATGTGCAAGTGATGCGCCCGTCTTCATTAACATGACAATGTTAAACGACAGTTGAGCACTCGCGCAGGTCAGACATGCTTCAAATATATACAGTAGGTGCTTATACGAGTGTACACTTATAAAAAAGACTTTTGTCTTTGCTATTTAGTTAATCTAATATTTTTTGGTCACAAAATTGTATAATCAATTCAAAAAGTAATAACAGAAAAGAATGTTAACATTTAATTGTCAAAAATTTAATCATATAAATGATGTATTTTATACTTTTTTAATCTATTTTATAATGAATTTCAATTTTTTATTGATATTTATGGGCATTTCCACAAAAATGTCAACCGAGGCTAAAAACGAAAAATTTATCAAAAACTCACATCTCGTGAAATTTCCTTCCAAAAATGTATTCAAGTTATTTATTTAAGCAATATACGCTAGAAGAAATTCAATAGAATGAACATATAGATTCTACATTGGAATAAATTCACTTTTTCTATAGTTTTGCCCATTTTCTTAAAAATTGATTTCCAAAATAGACCGTTTGTATTCTATCGATTACACTAAGAAGGATAGTAAGATTGTAACATAAACCATTTTAAGACATAGAAATATACTGAAATTTTAATTTGCAACAAGTTTTTCGAGCGGTTTTGATATATAATTTAAAAAAAGAGAGACAGAAACAACATAAATATTTTGTGGAATATTATGTCACGTGCGACAGTGACTCAAATCTAATTTAAAACTACTTAATATTTTTAAATCAAACAAAATGCATTTTTTAGATAAATGAATGCATTACATTTCAAAATTAATTGCATCAAAATATTCGTTCACGTTTTGCCGAAATTAGTGTTAGAGCTGGTCGCCGAAAAATCGACTTCTATCTGAGTCGCGTGCGAATGTCTTGGGTTTTTTAAATTATCTTGAAAACGAACAATTTCCCAAAATCAACCTATGCATCAATTATAGTGCTAATCAAGACCTAAAAGTTTCCCCTTGTGTCACAACAAAATAATGTTTTGGCATATGTTTTATTTCACTTTGAATGCGTACGAATTTTGCATTCGACATTAGAGAATTACCCATGTATAAATATAACTCGTTTTAAAATACTACAATTTTATGTAAAAATGCTTTCAGTTTCAACCAAATACGGTTTTTTCTCAGTGCATGAATATTTACACACACATCGGTGTGTCTGTGTGTACATAAATTAATACCAATCAGAATTATTTGCTGCTCGTTTTGATCGCATGTCAAATAAGTGCGCGTCGCTCTGCGCATAACTCAAACTGGTTTTATGTACATATGTAAGAGTAGTTATCGCTCTCCACGTGAGTTGCTAGAGAAGTGCTTGCAGAGCCCTCGCGGAGTTTAGTTGGGCGATTCGATGATCGGGGTTGCCAAGTGGGCATAAAATTCAATTGAACTCACTCAATAGTAGATGAAAAACTTAAAACATTTTTCAAATTTGTCATTGAAACGAAATTTTATTAAAATTTATAAATTAAAAATTAAGAAAAAAAATAAAATACAATTTTAAAATGATATTTTATAGATACCTAATTTATTCAGCCAGGGGAATAAAGTTTTGAAGCCTAATTAAATTATTTTGTGACAAAGATCTTAAAAAAAAAAAAAACCCAAGCAAATTGACACAAATTCTGTAACTTCTTAAGTAATGTTTTTAACTATTTTCATAGTTTAAAAGAAGTTGATTTCAAATAAACTATTGATATCCTAGTTGATTTTATTTATATGCGCACTAAATTATGATCAAGTTTGGCAACATCACAACAATGAATTTTATGAAAAGACGCATAAAAAATTTATTTAAATTTGACTATTAAAATATGCGCAAAAACCACAAAAGTGAATCCAGAGAATCCAGTTTTTTGGTTCAACACGCTCAACGTCGAGACCCTCGCAAAGGGGCGGGGACTGCTGGCGAGGGAAGGGCAACGAGTTAGGGCCACGCATGAGCGCAAATGTTGAAAGGTTTTTACTCGCTTGGTTGTTGCGCATAAAAATCGCTAGGGTTCAGAATATGTGTGTATTGTGTGTAAAAAAAAAGAAAAAAAAAATCGGTGCTTGTGCTTATTAATTATAAAGTGCGAGCATGTTGAAGGAATCAAGAGCGCTGATGATGATGACGACGTCGTCACTGAAAAAGCAGTACTTGAGGCTCGAAGCTCATGGCAGAGTCAGGACTTTAGTGTCTGAATTGTTGAATTGCAAGAGAGCTTTGAATGAGAACGAGAATGAGAATCAGGACGAGGACGAGAACGTGAATGGAAAGAAAAGAAGGCGGGCTGGTCATATCGTGTGAGAAATCTGAATAATGCATAGAGTGTGAAAGCGGCAAGGGCACTAAATAAAACAACAGCAAACGAGGGCAACAGCAGCAACAGCAGCAACAGCAAACAGAGATGACAATATACATAATTGAGCGACAACAGCAACAACAACAATCGTGTTACGGGTTAAACGAGTATGCGAGAATTGTCAATTGAGTAGCCTTCTTTGTATCGACTACAGAATACGTTGGGCTCATGGCCACAAATACAAATATACATAGTTGGCAGCCTCACAGCCCTCGTTCTCATCAATGGGTTGCGCAGAAAGCTAAACCACCAACTTCAAACTGGTTTGCTTTATTAATTTTTAATTTTTTCCCCCTTTTTATATAGACCCTGTGCTTAAATACAACATACAGCTTATTGAGTTTTTTCAAAAAATAGAGTAAACAAAATTTGTAACAGGCAGAAAGTGGCTTGGTAACAGTGGTGGGCACGCAGTGGCTCCTTGAGCTAGCGGCTGCTCCCAACTGTATTTCTGCCAAATCGAAAGTGAAGTTGTTATATTTGTAGGATTCGTTAAGGCTTCTGGTTTTTAGGGTACAACTACAGGGTCTCTCACTGTCGGGCTGCCTCGCTTGTAGCGTTTGTACTTCTTTACTTTGTTGCTATTTTGTTGTTACTACTTTCGAGGCCTACGTGTCTATGTGTGGCCGTAAAGTAAGCTCGATACGTGTATCGAGTTGATGGCCAGTCAATTGAGCGAGCAATGGAGAGCAAATTCAAGACAAGTTGGAGGTGAAGTGAATCCTATACGCCTTAAAGTTTATGGCTTAATTTGTATGCAGCTGGCATGGTAAGTTGACTTAAGGGTCCACAATAACGACCATACTTGGTGAGCTCGGCAGGCTCATTAAATATTTTATTTACACAAAATGCGCTAATAATACGAGTGTCGGCTGACCGAAAGTCTAAGGACTTGGACTTAAATCAGTCTCCCCAGCACTGAATCCTTTCAAAGGCGCTGAGCTAACGAGTTAAAATAATTAAATAAATGACTGAAGCTGCAAACGATTTACGCCTTCATGACCTTGAGTGTACGCTCGAGTTATCCCTCAGTAGGATAGAAAAGGCGAGAATCAGACGGGTCTTAATTACTAAATTAGTAATCCAAACCAACAGCAATTAGCAACTGGGAGGCAAGGCAAAAGAATAAGCGGAGACAAGAGCACAGCAATAATGAATGATGAAAGCAATTTAGGTATCAAATACATAACTAATCTATCACCAATTAAAAATACAGGGATAATAAACGCCAGGGACTGCAAATAAGACTTATAAATACTCATTTCAACTAGAAAAATCAATGTCAAAATTCCTATTTCAGTCGGAACTATCGATATCAGCCAAAAACATCTATTTTCAATTTATGAGATATTAATCAAATTTAATTCTTGTTTTTTAATTTTTACTTAAAAAGGCAAAAATAATCTTAAAAAATCTATTTTTAATAAAAAGTTGTGAAATAACACTTATTTCTGAATCCAAAATAAGTGTTGTTTTACAACTTTTAATTGAAAATTGAATTTTAGCGATAATTTTTGCCTTTTTAAATAAAAATAAAAAATAATTGTTATTACGTAGCTTTAAAATAAAAATTTAAAATTAATTGTTCATTTGAAATTTTTATTTTAAAACTTGTAAATGTTACGGTCCCTGGTAAACGCATTGATACAATTTTCCTCGTTTCATCAGATGTGACATCTGTGACTTTTTGAATACCCAAACAATTCAAGAGAGCAAAAGCACGCAACCAAAAATAAGTTATACTAATAATGAAAATAACAAATTTTATGGAACTCTTCGAGGTATTTTTCTGCAAAAATAGGTTACATAGCCACCAGGATCATTTTTTCGTTGTTAATTTTAGGATTAGTATTATCCAATACATTTCTTTAAGCCCCATTTAGACGAGCACTTTTTCACCGACACTTTTTGTCATATTTTGTCAAAAAGCTGTCCGTGTCGCGTAACCATACAAAATTTCAAAGCGTCGGTAAAAAACCGACGCTCACCGATGGAAATAGAACACGTTATATTCCATAGGTGAGCTATGGTGAGCGACACGGACGGATTTTTGACAAAATGTGTCGGTGAAAAAGTGCTCGTCTGAATGGGGCTTTACGATTATTTTTTATTTTTGTCAAAATAATTACTTGACTAACTGTAAGTCGCAAAAATGCACAACTTAAACACATTGCACAGGTCAATAAGTTGGTGTGCACCCAAAACTGTAGGTGGTAGACAAAGATATAGACGTAAACGTAGACGTAGACGAAACGCCGCCTGCTGATGCAACCTACGCGTCACACACACACACACACTTAGACAGTTAGACAGACAGACAGACAAGGCCTCTGCCTGTCGCATGTAAAGAAAATTGAAAAACTGCTGGGCCTCTTTGACTGTTACCAACTGTCAAACTGTGCCAAACTATTCCGCATTCTTCGAGCCAGGTCTTGACTCGTTTCATCCATTTTACAGCTGCTGGTTCTAATTTATGATTTATGCTAGTGCCATTTGACTTTCTGCACAGTGGGCGGCCTGTCGTTTTGTGACCTGGAAACGTGTGCACAGTGTGTCACAGTTGTGAGTCGTCCTCCTCTAACTCTGACTCTGACGTCACGTTGCGCAGTCAGCAACAACTTAAAAAAAAAAACTGCTTGCGCAACAATTATTGATTTACCTAAGCCCCACACTTCTTACCACCCCTCCCCTCCCCTCCCTTACCCCTTCCCACTCAACTGTCGTTACTTTCAATGCAGGCAAAATGATTGCAAAAATTCTTTCCAAGAAATGGCCAAAGCAAAACTGCGCAACTGCAGGAGATGGTCAACATGAACATTGGCAGCTAAGCAAACACACAAATTTATATTCATTATCCATTCCCCTGCCCTTCCCTTCTCCTCGCTTCCCCTAGGCAATTATGCCCGTGCCCAAGTTCCAGACTTTGCCCTAACAAATGCAGCTTATCTTTTTTCAAATGAACGAAAGCTCAAAAATGTAAATAGGGGAAACACAGACACATAACATTGAGAGACAGAGACCACAAACTGAACGGAACTGAACTGAACTAAACTGAGCAATTGCAACACGCAACATGCAACCGCAGCTGCTTGGGGCAACAAACAATAAACTGGACCGATCTAAAACCACTTCAATTGAGATTGCAAATTTGCAAGCTTGTCACAGGTATTTAGCTGAATTTCTCATCAACAAATGAGAACTTTTTTTAAGCTTGCAAAAACAGAAGCATAAATTAAAAAATAACAATACAAAAATATAGGAATGTAAAGAAATTCTGTGATTAAATCGTTTGAAAAAATCGAGCTTTCGTAATTATTAGGAAAAAGTAACTATTAATTTTTAGACAGCGATTGAATAATCATCAAAGGGTTGCATACATTTTTATTATACTGTGGGAATCATTTTTCATAAAGACCAATCAAAATGTTTGTAAATATTTTGGAAAAAAAATATATACAGTAGTTGGAAAAGTGAGGAATAAAGATGAAAAATATTTTAATAATAATTCCATGTTTTTTAATCAAATACAGTCGAACTTCCCTCCTTTATCCAAAGAAAAGGTTCGAGTTATAGAGATATTCGACTTACATAGTTATTTTTCTTATGTTTATTATTATTTTACTCATTTAGCTCGAGTTAGAGAGAAATTCGTGTTATAGAAGTTCGAGTTATGGAAGTTATACTGTATTTCGGAATTCAGAAATATCTTTTTTTATTTTTTGATTTATTATCATTTTCTAATTTGTTTAAAATATAATTAAACTCTAAAAATAATAATGGAAATAATCAAAAAATCTCTTTTTTTTTGATTATGTGAGAATAAAATATAAACAAAAACCGATTTGCAGGAAATAGAAAACGGAATCGAGTAGGAAAGTTCGATTAGTTTATTCTTATATGACAGAGAGACAACCTTAAAATTGTTGAACCTTTATAAAAGATTGACAAATAGACCAAGGAATCAGGTTTAAATCGACCAGGATAAATACAGCGTCAGACAAACAGTAAAATCTTAATAGAACTTTTAGATACCTCGGTCAACAGTTGGACAATGGCAACGCAACAGAACAATTAAAATGCTTGGGGCAATGTGGCAAACAACAGCAACAGCAGAGGCAGTAACAGCAGCAGAAGCACAAGCAGAGGCAGCAACTCAAGCGAAGCACTCGCTTTCGACATATTTGTGTAAATATTGTATTTGTGTTTGTAATTATGTCGGCTTGATGATAACTCGCAGATAATGCCGAGGTAAATACGAGTGCTGGTTGCGTATACAACAGAAGTGGAGAGAAGTGGCGAGAAGAGCGGAGAAGAAATGAGGAAAAAGAGGAGACAATGCTAAACTACACAGCAATAATGCCAGACACTCGACTTTATGCTGTTTGACTACACAGAAAAAAAAAGCATTCTAAAATCAAGTATAAAATACTGAATTTAAGCTCGTATCTTTTGAGTATGTATTCAGGATTAATCTGACTAATTAAGCCTGTATCGGGATTAAAATGGGAAAATACACATTTGCTGAGCGCGAGAGGAAAATGCTCTCTCGGTCTCTCTCATTTCAACCAGTCCGGTCGCCGACTCCAGTTTGAAAAAAATCTGGGTTCGATTCCCCCCGTCAATTAAAAAAAAAAATAATAAAAATAAAAAAATGTTAAGAGAAAAAAATTGAAAAAAAAATATCTGTAAAAAAAAATTTTTTTTTTAAATATCTATAAAAAAAAATTTGTTTTAAAAATATCTATAAAAAAAATTGTAAAAAAAAGTTAAAAAAAGAAAAGTTTAATGAAAAAAAGTTAAAAAAAAATAAAGTTTAAAAAAAAAACGTTTAAAAAAAATCTTAACGTAACGGAAAAACATTATTTTTCTTTTAGCCTGAATTTAAGAATTTCAGGATTGAATTCGGGATTGAAAAATCAAATTTTTCATACTTGTTTTAAGAAAATCCGAGATTACCCC
>JBAMBJ010000322.1:0-80000 GCA_037043495.1 Drosophila recens | reverse complement strand
ATACAATTACACAGGTCGATGTGCCTTTGTTTTTTGTTGCTGCTGTGTCTGCTGTTGTTGCGCTCACCTTTTAACGTAATTTTCGTTTTGCTCATTTGCCAACATATTCAATTAATTTGAGTTATTGTATAAACGAGACGCGACCATGTCATATTTCTGCTGCTGCTTCTTCTGTTGCGCGTTTTTAAGCACTTAATTTCACTTTTTTTTATTACAGCTTTTCTTGTTGTAATAACGCGACAACGATTTTTGTTGTATTGTTGTTTTGCTGCTGCTGCTGCTGCTTCACTTGTTGTTGCTTTTTGTACAATCTGCTACTCATGACTTCATTTGGAATTCAGAAAACGAACGTCGCTCGCTGGCAGAGCAACAGAGACAGAGGTAGAGAGCGAAGAGCGCGCAACGCGTAAAAGTAGGTGAATGGAGCATGAAGCAGAAGACAACGACTAATAAATAGAAGGGGTGGAGAGGGAGAGTGGAAGAGTGGGGGTAATATCGTTTTAGAACAGAGAGCAAGAGAACAGAACGAAACGTTTTGTGTTATGAGAAAAATTCGTTCAGCCTAAAAATTATGCGCGTAAAGCAGAACAATTTTGCCAGACACGATTATTGTTGTTGCTGTTCTTGTTGTTGTTTTTGTCGTCACTTTTTAAAAAGCAAGCATGTATGTACATATAAATATCATACACACATATTTAAATGCCTGCATAGCAATGTGTATGTTAAAAATACGTATGTTTTTATACATACATATGTATAGTATGTGTATAATTAATGCGTACGACTGACTGTCTGCTCATGTGTGGACACCACCTGCCCTCGGGTTCTGCTCTAATGATCATAATGAGAATACAACAAGGCAAATAAGCGAACACATGCACACACACGCACACACACACAACTACAAGACACGTAGAGTGACCTCAAATGCTTATCTGCATTTCACATGCGCTTTTTTTTTGGCAGCTGCTGCACTTATACTACATATTCATACACAAATATACAATTTGATTGCGTGTAATTTACTCCAAATTCACAGCATTGAAATCGGCTTTGACTAATCGTTTATTTAACTATATTATGCACAAGCTTTCAAACAGCAATTAAATAAGAATTAATTGCGATTTCATTCGTTAGCTTTTTTTTATTCACGCAACATTCGACAGCCGAACGAACGAACGACGATTCGACACTCGAGACTCTCGTGCGCGCACACGAATTATTTACTCTAAAAACACTATGGATTTTATTTGTGTTCACCTTGAGGAGCCAAACGCCTTTTTGATAACACACAGCATAAGCTTATTGCTTTTTACAAACACTTACGAATCGATGTTATGCTAATTATTTCACTTATGTGTATGCGCGCATTTGTTTTTGGAATTTTTCGACTGCAACACAATTGTGTTGGCCGAACACTGTTTTTATTTCTTCTCGCTCGCTCGCCCAAGGAAGTTGCCTGACGGTAAAAAAAAATTATGTGGCAGCATTGGCCAAGCTTGGCAAAAAAAAAGTGGCACCATCAATTCACACGGACAACTCAATTCCAAATTTAACTCGTTTTAAAAAATTTAGTTCAATTTGGAAGTTGCCTTATTTTTAATTTTGTTGAATTTTTCTCAAATTTTGACATTTGTTTTTAGAATTTTAAATACTAAACTTCACCACGGGAAGAGTGACGTCCACCAAACCAATCTTAACTTCATTATTTTAGAAAATTTATAGTTTCTTTGGTTTATTGAAGTTGTACTTTATTTAATTATTATTGAATTTTGAAATAATTTTTTTAATACCTAGAACAGAAAATGGAACCAGTTCTTTTTAAGCGGTGTGATATCATGTGGCAGCCTTGTCCAAACTTTGGCATAACAAGGTGGCAGCCTGCAAATATCGATATAATTTTACTCTTACGTTAATTAGTTTACGTTTGATTGACGTTACGTATGTTACTTAACCGTTTCGTTTGTTGTCAAGTGTGCAAATTAATAATTGCGATATCATATTCATAAAATCAAATGCATTTAAAATCCAAGAATATTTAAATAACTGCAAGAATTGCAATAATTTAACTATTTATTTGATTTAACAGTCGATTAAAATAACTTATCGATAAGCTTGCTGTTGCAACGCTGAACCTGCAAATAAAACCGCGATAAGCGCTGCTGTTGCAGCCCTGAAATGGAATAACAACCGCGTAGCCGGCAAATTTTCGGCAAATTCCTATTATAAAGTTTAATATTGATAAAACATTGTGAAGTTCTGCATAGTTAACTAAATTAAATCAATTGAGACATTGGCGCAATGTCCAGCGCGACCATGCTGACCTGCAAGCTGCTGCTGTTCGGCCGCTGTCTGCGCGCCTCGCTCCTCAGCGTGCTCGTTCAATTCCTGCTGCTCTCCGTCTTTCTGCTGTTTGTCAACTTTGAGCTGATGCATCCAGTTAACTGGCTGGCTGGCACATTGCGACTGCTGTGCAGCTTCTACACGTGGTGCGCGAGCATACCGCTAATTGGCGCTGTTATATTATACGGCGTGACGCTCTCGCAGCAACATCTCGCGGAGCGTCGTTACTGCAGCACACGCTACCGCTGGACGCTCTACAATGGACCGCGCAAGCTGTTGTTTCTGGGCGCGCATCTGTTGGTGGGCTACCTGACCGCCTGGCTCTACACTGGCTATCTGCACAGCGACTATCGGTTGGTGTATATTATACATACAGTCTGTCAAGAAATTCTTCACACTCCCTTAAGAATGTAAGGTAACAGTCTCCACAAAAACACACACAGAAGGAGGGCGATTTATGATGAATTTAGGTAAAACTAGTCGGCGGTGCTACAGTCGAGCGGTACTCGACTGTCGGAGACCCTGTACTTATTATAAAGATATCTCGAACAACAAAAAGATTTTCATACTAAGACTTAATTTGGACTGATCGTTCCTATGGCAGCTATATGATATAGTAATCCGATTTCAATCAAATTTGGTCAATATGTATGGGACCATCTTTTATACATATTCTGTCAGTGTGGTTGAAATATCTCAAACAGCAAAAAAGTTTTCCATACTAAGACTTCATCTTTAACTGATTGTTCCTATGGGAGCTATATGATATAGTGGTCCGATCCAAAATCTAAAACAAACTCGATCTGCTCTTAATATAGACGAACCTACATACCAAGTTTGCAGTCTCTAGCTCTTATAGTCTCTGAGATCTAGGCGCTCTTACAGACGGACAGACGGACATGGCTATATCGACTCGGCTGTTGATGCTGATCCTTCTGCCTGTTACGCACATTTTTTTTTGTGACAAAGTTAATAGACCCCTTTACTTTTTTAAAGTACGGGGTCTAATAATTTTTGGGGGTCTCCACTAGTTTGTTTTTTAATGCATTTTAAAATTTTAATACAAAAATGAACATATTATTGAAAACATTCACAAAACAACGATGCAAAAGCTCATTTTGCATTGCAAATTTCCGAATTTCAAAATTCTTAAAAAAAAAAACTAGTTTCACCTAAATTCATCAAAAGTCGCCCCTTTTCTGTGTGTTTTTTTTTGGAGAATGGCTACAGCTTCTAGACCTTTACCAATTGTAATATTTTGACTGTAAATAAGAAAATAATAGCTTATTATATATATTTGGAAAGGTCGTTTAAATTCCGATTGAATGACACAAAACTTTCCTTAACCCATTAAGTAGCCTTCGAAAATTTCGAACTTATGTAAAAGTCACTTTTCAAAAATTTTTTCGTCGATTTTTTCCAAAAAATGTGTGGATGCAAAAAAATTCTTAAAACAATTCTAAGAGTAACTACAAAAAAAAATTTTCAAAAATATTTTTGCTAGTATTTTTGATAGTATTTCGAAAATCCTAAAAAATTACCATTTTAAACATTTTTCCTCATTTTCATGCAAAAAGTGAAAATTTTCTTTTGCAGTTACTCTTAGAATTATTCCAAGAATTTTTTTGCATCAAAATATATTTTGTGAAAAATCAAGGAAAAAAGTTGAAAAAGTAGACTTTTGCAAAAATTCAAAATATTCCATGGGTACTCAATGGGTTAAGGAAATTTTTGCATCATTCGAACGAAAATTAAATGACCTTGCCAAATACATATAATAATAAGCTATTATTTTCTTATTTAAAGTCAAAATATTACATTTTTAAGGTAGTGTAAAGTGTTTCTTGACAAACTGTATATGTAATTTGCGAATTTGTAAACACTACAATTAATTTATTTTACAGACATTTGCTGTATCGCTGCTATGGCCAGGATTGTCTCAGCTCCGGCCACGTCTTTCTGCTGGGCATGGGCATCGTGGCCGGCTGCTATTACTTTGTCGCCGTTCACCTGCGCCACGAGGTGTCCATTGATTACGCCCTGCTGGAACAATCGCGCACGGAGAAGCTGCGCGAATTGTTGTATGCCACGCTCCGAAGGGCGCCATTCAGTTCACTGTTGCCTACTTTAAGTTACTCGCTTATATTCGCCTTGTGTGGTTCCCTGCTCAAGTCCAGGTTGAGTCAACTACTGGACGTGGAGGCGGATGATCGTCTAGTGGGCCTTATTGAGATGGCCAGCAATGTGCGCTTGCTGTTCTACGCCTGGATGCTCAGCACACAAATACTGAGCAATATGCATCTGATGCGTTGCTTCTATGCCATGCTGCTGTCCGAGGATCTGCCCTTGGTTGTGGCCCGCAATCGCGTCTCGCTGGCCAGTGAAAAGCAGGTCACTGTGGTGTCCGCTCTGGGACTCTTCAATGTCTACGTCGTGCAATCGCTGGCCGCTCACTTTATTTATAATCAATCAAGGCGTAAGGATTCGCCAGTGCGCCTGGAAATCTTTCAGCTGACCGAGCCCGGCAATCGACCCGCCAACTGGCGTGAACTCTGCGATCAATCTTTGAGTATTGTGGGCAGTTTCACTGACGAGCTCGCCGACTCCATGCGACAGATCAGTTTAACAAAGGGCAACGAACAGAGCAGCGACGTTAATGGTCCACTTTTGGCCGAGAAACTGCTCCTACGCCAGTACAATCAATTGTATGGCATTCGTTCGGCTGTTGCGCCCCCGCCGAGTGCCGATCCTGCCCAGCAATGGGACACAAAACCACGTCACGTGCCCAACTGGTGCGAGCGCGCTTCCAATCACATGGAAGAGTCGCTGCAGCGGCTGCTCCGACGTATTCCCGGCATCATCTATCTGTTTGTCGAGCCCGAGGGAGCCAAGACAATGTTCCTGCTGGAGAATTCACTGCCCGTGGTGTGGCTAACGCAGGCGCTGGCCGAGATTTGTGTTGCCTCGCTCAAGGAGGATCGTTATGGCGTGGTGCAAGATGATTTGCCCGCCATCATCAAGGCGCTGCATCGTCTCAAGTGCGAGCTGGACAAGTTGAGCCAGAGCATGAGCAACTTGAAGGCCAGCAACAACACTAGCTTCAATTATCTACGCTGCGCGGTGCGACGCAGTCTGTACAACGTCTGCAATTCCTTTTACGATTATCTCGAGGAGATTATACCCACGGGCGAAGAGTTGCGCCAGCTGCAATCCTTTGTGCATCACGGCTGAAGGGACTGAACATTATCATCGGTCATTTTCTTATCTATGCGGCAACTCTTGCAAAAAATAAAAGTAAAATTGTATTAAACAGAGAGTATTTTATAATGAATTTAGGTGAATTTTTGGCGGGTCTCTTCTAATTTTTAAAAAATCTAAAAAAGTGTAAGTTTTATCAAAATTAAAAAAAAATAAAATAAAATAGAAGACCCCCAAAAAATTCGTTCACCTAAAAGCATTATAAAACACCCTCTATTTAATACAATTTTTTCTTTTTTTATTCAAGAGTTGCCGCATAGATAAGAAAATTATCCATTATCATCATCAACTTCATGCACATCATTAACATTATCAACATCCAGAATTGTTTTGCATCTCTTCTTTTTTTAAGTTGTAACAATAAAAATTAATAAATACACAGTTACAATGTACATTGTTAATATATACACTTGTTGACTTTTTACCTATCTATGTTGTTCATTTCAAGCAGTGACCATTGAATCCATGTGGTGCATCTTCTAATCTCTACTTTGCAATCGCCACTTTGGTTACAGCCTCACCACCGAGTGATCTGTCCAGTTCCACTGGCACCTCATCTTCTTCCACTCGTTCCGCCTTTCGTTTGCGGCCATCGACGAAGATTTGCGTTTGTAAAAAGTTGAGGGCTCGAAACGCCATGCCGCCCGTGGGATCATAGAAGCCCGTGTAGGTTTTTGGATTCCTTGTGGCGGGGCTCTGATCGGGCGTGTCGGGATCGAAGGGCACGTACTCCAGCAGCGGCTCGTTGCGCCACTTGAAGATGTTGCGCGAATCTAATGAAAGTAGATGAATTCAGTTAGACTTTTGTATCGGTATCAGTTACGCTTTCCGTTAAATGCGAATTTTGTTTCTCGATTTTCAGTTAAATTTTCAAAAAAGTTTTGTCTATTAATGGGTTTTTTGTACAGTGACTCACAGCTTATTTCAACCAGCACAAAAAGCAACTTTAATCAAAATTTCAATTACTTGAAAATTTGTGAGCTCTTGTAAAAATTAACTTTTTCAACTTTAATCCTAGATTTTTTTAAAAAATGTTTTGATTCAAAAAAATGTTTCTAAACAATTTTTTTTTCAAAAATCTCTTCGCTAGTATTTTTTATGATTTTTTGAAAATTGCTAAAAATGACTAAATTAGCCAATTTTTCCTACTTTTATACAAAATTTTTCTGAGATCAGTACATACAAAAAATCAAGCTGTATTTACAAAAATTAAAAAAATTTCAGGTAATTTTCCATATTATCAAATTATAAGTTGATATAACTTTTTTTGGGTTTTTTTTTTTAAATTAACTTTTTAACTTTTATCCTCGATTTAAAAAAAAATGTTTTGATTCAAAAAGTTTTTCTAAACAGTTTTTATAGTGAATGCAAAATTTTTTTTTTTAAATTTCTTCGCTAGTATTTTTTTTGATTTTTTGAAAATAGCTAAAAATGACTAAATTAGACACTTTTTTTTTGTGCTGGTTGAAATAAGCTGTAAGCCACTGTATAAAGGGGATGTTAAATATAAAAATCCCAAATTAGTTTCATTTAATTTAATAATTGGTTGAACCAAAACTAACAGTTATGCATGAATCGGTTACTAAACGGTTATTGCAATTTGAATATTTAAAATGTTTCGGTTACGATTGCAAATTTTAATCGGTTTATGCTTCGCTGTTTATAAACCGATCGCCAGACAGTCGGACAGACAGAAATTGTCACAAACTAGTCTCTCAAAAAGCAACAAAAATACTATGGTAATTTATATCGCACCTAAATCTGCCAAAACTCGCGTCATTTCGCGTATTTGTGCATCCTGACGCTCCAGCCGAAAGTTAATCTCCGTCAACGTGTTGGTCAGCCGCATCTTTTCCATTTGGAAATCCTCATTCTTTTTGTTCTCCTTAATTGTTTGGCGTGAATACTCGAATATCAAGATGCCAGCGCCAATGGCAAAGATAATGAACTCGCCCAGCAGATTGGCGCCCAGCTCAATGGCCATTGCTTCGTTTAGAGGCGGCACCGTCACAGGACGACCAAGATTTAGTGCCCACATCTTGGTCTTCACCTCCACCCAATTGTAAACTGAAAAAAAAATAAAAAACGAACGTTAAATTCTCTGCATTTTTAAAAGGTGCAAAATTACTTTTGACTTACACTGTGCCGGCGGCATGCATATGTATTTCCTGAAGAATGGACTCGACTTGGCATTCGATTTTAGCACATTCGCGATGGGCTTACTAATTTGTTTAATGGCCAACACACCAAGTTTGGCGGCTGGAAATACTCCAATAACCATGGTTTATTGTTTTATTATATTACGAAAATCTCAGCATGAAAAATAAAAGTAACCAGGGCTAACGAAGAAGGAACAGCTGTTTTGCTATTTATTAGAGATGTGTTTAACCAGGGCTGGCGCATAACATGGAACAGCTGTTTGTCTTAACTTTTTATTAGAGATGGGTTTAGTGATAATACATTTTTACACTGCCTGAAGTATATATTTTAACGAACTAATTAGTAACTTTCGTTATCAGTTAATATCATGCGGACATTTTTTAATTCTTCGTCCTGCCATTCCACAAGATTATTCAGCGTAGATATTTGTCTTTCCAACTCCAGCCGTTCGTGTTCGTGCGTTGCGTGCTTCTTTTTAGTCTTTTTCGCTTGTCTTCAAAAACGAAACTCGTATTTATTTTGATTATTTATTTTGCGAAACTTACCGTGAAACTTCGAGATAGATCAATCCTACTCCGATAGTCAGTACGAAAAGTTCGCCAATGATATTGGCACCCAAGTTGGTGGCCATATTCTCACGCAGTCTGGGAATTTTTTTGGGCTGAGGAAGTTTTAGCATGCGCATTTTACATCTAACTTCGGTCCAATGAATAAATTGTCCAGCCGGTACGCAGAGGCATTTTCGAAATATTGGATTATGTTTTGCAAAGGTCTGGAAAACTTGGCTAACAGGTCTGATAATATGCTTAACCCCCAAAACAAGAATTTTCCCGATAGGAAAAGCACCGAGAACCATTTTTAGCAACAGAAATTTATAAGCAAGTTTATAATCGTACTTGACAGAAGTAACAAAAGTAGTTTATGAGCACTTCTTAGGCACGTTTTTTAATTCGGGCTTAATATCAAATTCGTTTAGCTTGATCTTAAGAAATTTCATTTCATTAATCTGTTGATTGATGCGGTCATTTAAGAGTTCTATCTCATTTTCCAGCATTTGCCTCTGTGCTCTGTGTCGATCATGTTTTTTCTTATCATTCTTTGCCTGACTAAAAACCATATTTTAATTACATATCATTTTGCTTCTCTTAACTTACCGCGCAAATTCAAGTGTAATAAGGGTTATTCCAATGGTAAATATAGTCAGTTCGCCGAGTATATTACTTCCTGTTTCAATAGCCATCGCATTATTCAATGGTGGCACAAATTTTGGTTGACCTAGACCTAGCATTCGCATTTTGGATCTAACCCCAATCCAATGTAAAACTAAGAATTCAAAGTTATATTAAATCAAAATTATATTATTCAAGATTACTCCTACTAACTTTGTGCTGGCGGAAACACTACGTATTTTCTAAAAGTTTCATTAGATGTAGCTTTCCGCTTGATGAATTTGGTTATGGGTTTACTTATCTGTCTCACAAGTAATAAGCTCAGTTTAGCGATTGGAAAATATACCATAATAAAACTTTCATTATTCCAAATAGAGAATGTATAATGTTGGCAAACTTATTATTAAAATATTAAAATGTATATGTTGCTGTGTTTTCAGTTTGTTGAGCTGCTAATGTGATTAATTATAATTTAAAACGGGGAATACCATTAATTAATAAAATATCGATAGCAATATTATACAAATGGAATACCATTTTAAATGCTATCGATAACTTCTAACTAAAAAAATTCCGATAAGTGTCTGTAAGCTGCAGTATCGCAAACTCAAAAAGTTTTCCAATTTTAAATACGTCAGTCGCGTTTTCGAGAACGGCGCATTGTTTTTAAGAAAGAATATGGATAGTGCTGTTACATCAATGGCGGTACCAAGTGGATTCTGCTTGTTTTGCACAGCCAAAACAAGTCTCGTCTGTCATCGGTGCGGAGACTTTTATTGCTCAAAGGAATGCCAGCTGAAAGATTGGCAACGGCATAGATATATTTGCTTCACTATTCCTTCTCTGGTGCATCCCATGGCCTGCTCCGTATTTCAAGTTGCAGAACTTGCGTCCGGAAGTGCTCAGAAGCTCCAGGAAGAAGAGGAAACTGATATACTTCTGCCGGAATTAAGTGTCGGTACAAAGAAGCAACAAATATCAACAGAATCGGCTCGTGTGACGTCGAGCCCCACCCTCTCCATAAGCCCAAAGGAGTGCGATAAGAAAAGCAATACAAATGTAAAAGTGGAAAATATCACTTCCACCAAGCCGGCAAGCAACAACAACAACAGCAACAAGATCAATGTTAACTCCAACGGGACTCGGAAAAAAAATGCAGTCATGCCTCCAAGCAGCTCCAGTGTTTATATTACAGACATGATTTCAGCGAATCGTTGTTTTGTACGCGACGCCAGCGAAGCTGCTGAGAAAGCATATTTGGAAATTTGTGAAAAGGTTTGTTTGTGTTGTGTGTGTGTGCTATAATATATAACAGTGTTGCTAGAACAGCTACTTTTCCGTCAAATCTGGCTGTTTTTTTTTTGGCGGTATAAAATCAAAGT
This sequence comes from Drosophila recens, assembly GCA_037043495.1. Classification (NCBI taxonomy): domain Eukaryota; kingdom Metazoa; phylum Arthropoda; class Insecta; order Diptera; family Drosophilidae; genus Drosophila; species Drosophila recens. The sequence continues at coordinate 69,688 of JBAMBJ010000322.1, read as the reverse complement.
CGGTTGTTGGCAACACTGATCTGCCTACAGTGGCTTCCAGTTTATTTGACCTACTATTAAATATTAAAAATTTTAAATTAAGTTTGCCTTAAATGGGAAAGAGGTGTAAATAGAACTCAAATGCAGATTTGTTATTTAATGTTTGAACTTAATCAAAATATTTTTTATGTTAATTACACATTTTATATATAAATCAAGAAGTTAACGAAATAAATATTATAATTTCTTCTAGGTGGATTTGATGGGCAAGACGCTACCCAAGAAAACCAACATCAAACCCCTTGAATATGCACTTCTCCATTTTAATGGACGTTTCCATCGTGTCAAATCAATTGGTAAACAGTTGAGTTCCCCACGTCTTCTATTGTTGGATGAGGGCTATGTCAGAGTCGATAAAAAGATCGAAATGCGCGAAATCTGTAAAGAGCTTTTGGAGCTGCCCTTCTGCAGCGCGCAGGTGCAACTTAAAGATGTGCCCAACTTTTTTTTAAATAGTCAAGCCCACGGGTATCTCAAACAGTTTGTGGGCGGCAAATTTAATGCAAGCTATAGCGAGAAAGGCGAAGTGGAATTGCAATATTCGGAATCAAAAATATCAGTGAACGCACAGATTTGCGAATTCTGTTCAGATATGGAGATTTATGGCAAAAATAAGAATAAATCAGAGCCTGTTAAAACAGTGAATCCACAAGTTAATAAAAAGGAAACGGATGCATCAAAAACTCCAATAGAGAAATGTCAGATCGTATCTAATCAAAAGAAAGCGGAAAACAATGCAGAAAAAAGCGTAAAAAGTTCACAACCATTAAATGCTATGTCGGATATTGTCAAACTGGATAATCCGCAAGTTGCCAATAAGGAAGCGAATGCAGCGGAAATTCCAAAAGCGGAAAATAATCAAAAGCAAGCAAATTCATTAAGCAATTGCAAACCAGCAGACATTAATTTTGATCAGACTTCCAAAATAGATGATGATGCATCAGAAACTCCAATGAATATGTTTCACAAAATGCTATATACTCAAAAGCAAGCTGCAGCACATTTATTGAGCAATTACAAAGCACCAGGCAACAATTTAGATCAAAGTCCTAAAAGTGATTTTAATTTACAGACAATCAAATTAGATTCGAAATCAATTTCTGATGGGAATCCCAATGAAAATGTAATTAGGGCAATGAAAATAGATGAACTTCTAGAGAAGAGAAGAGAGAAAACAATTCCTAATGAGAGATTCAAAGAAATCGCAAATGAAATGCGAACTCTTGTGTTTAATGCTGAAGAGAGCAAAATTCTAAAAGAATATCAAGATAAATATTCGATGCCAATTGCTAATGAGAAACCCAAAGACAATGGTAATGAATTCCAAATCCGAACGCTGAATTCTGAAGAGATAAATATACTAAAGGATTATCAAGAAAATGCAGTAACAACAAGTCCTGCATCGCCATCCTTAGAGCAGCAGAAGATCAGTCCTCCAATTCTTGGGCCCGTGTTGAACCCTGTATGTAAAATTATTATTGGTAGCAAAATGCTTAATTTAATATTTTGGGTTCTTACAGCCATTCGAAATGCGACGCCTTAGCACCACCAACAAGGAAGGATTTGACGTTGTTATTGTGGATAATGCGAATGCTTCGAAGGGAATCATTGGCGCCTTCGATAGCATTAATGCTAATGATTTATCCCATCTTTATTTCCAGCTATCTGAATTTAGAGATTCAGAGCCCTACAGACCAATGTAAGTATGTAGTTTAAAACCAGAAATCGCAATTAAGAGTTGTTAATTTAAAATATTTCGCTCGAAAATAATTATTTTGATGAGTGGGAAGATCTTAGATTTTGTATCCCGATAGCGGGATAAACTTTTATTTTCAGTTTAGATAAGTATTAATTTAAACCCTTTATTTTAGTATTTATGATATAATAATTCAATTTTAATATTTATTTAAAAACTGAAATAAGAGTTGGTTTTATATTATTCTGATAAACATAAACAAGAAATTTAAATTTTTCAATTAATATTTTAAAAAATTAAACAATGTAAAACTTAATATATTGTTTTTTTGTTTTACTTTATAAACCAGACTCAAGGAGTACGTGATTGCCAAATACGAAAATTCTTGGTATCGCGCCAGAGTTATAGAAATAAAACAAAATCTTTTCACTGTTAAGTACCTGGAGTTTACCAACGAAGCAACTGTTACCGAGCAGGATATTCGCCGTTATCCAGCCGCCTTGACAGTGCCCTGTCACACGAACACTTGTCTAATTGAAGGTGATATTACAATTTTGTTATTATTATTATTAAAACTCATATATGTTATTTGATATGCACAGGTTTTCCACACCGCTTAACGAAGCGACAACTTGAGTTTTTGACGGAGAAGCTGCACATCAACAGCCGTCTGCACATTGACAGTGTTAGCTATTATCAAGACATGGCCTTAATCAAGTCTAAAAACTTAATCGACGAACTTAACAAAATGTTATAAACTGTAACACGAAATAATGAAACTTAACATATTAAGTTTGGTAATTTTATATGGAGTGCGAAATTTCAATGCTTGTGTTTTAATTCCATTTAAAATCCAGCATTTAATCTTTAATCAAAGAAATATTGTTAATTGTATCACGAAGTAATGAAACTTAAAAAATAAGTTTTGTATTTTTATACAAATTTTTAACATTCTTGTATGTAAATGCGTAAAACGCTAATTGACGAATTTAACAAAATGTTGTGAATTGTATCATGAAATAATGCAACTTAAACATAGTTTTAAGAAATTGTAACAGACTTAAATAAAAGTTACTGTCTTGTTACATTTCGACATTCGACCAATAAATTTGTATATTTTCAGTATATTATTTCGTGTTATTTAGCGGTATTTTTATTGCTGAAATTAATGCAATTATCGATATTTGCAAGATGCCGCCACAATACCAAGAATCGATAAAAAAAAACTTACTACACAAAGCTTAATTGCGATGTATCGACTAAAAAAGCTTAGAGAAAAGTTCTTAGTCGCAAAACAGATCGCCTACAGTTCGGACTTGTGTATTTCAGCCTGTGCATTTAACACAAACTTAATTCCAAAACAGGCAAAATACTACGTTATACGTATTTATTACATTTAATATCCAGAAAAGGTAAATAACGAATAATTTTTAGTAACAACATAATTATATTCACAAGTACATATAAAAGAGAGTGAGCGCCGGTAAATTCCGAACGTGTGTATGTATTGTGAAAGCGGCAAATTGCTTAAATTACGTATTTGCCGGTGGTCATACATTGTTGATGATGCAAACAAGTTCATCGTCATTGTAATATGTATGTATGTGTGTATGTGGAGTGAAGTGATCAGAACGCCATCACACACACACACATGCATATCAACGTACATTTGTGTTGCCGCTTAATTCGCGGGTAAAGAATATGTAAAGGTGAAATAGAAGTCATTCCATACAAATGCAAAAGCACACACACATACATATACGTATGTGCTGCGTATGTATGCAACCACGCCATGGGAAAATGCATCTGTAATCGTTAAATGTTTAATTATTTCAAACATTATCGCTTTTACAACAAACACTGCGTATGTGCATAAATATACATATGTACATATATGTAAATTCTGCCAAGATTAAATGAGTAATACAACGCTGATAAAGAATTACCGGTTTAATTATTTTAATTTTTTTTTGCATAGTACTTAACTATTGGCACAATGTCCTTCGCTGGCAGGTTCAAGGGCAAAGACCAATTGCCTTTGAGCATAAAATACGAAAGCACTTTCACTTGAATACAACTTTTCCAATGTGTTTCGGGATTAATAAAGCGCTGTGAGCGAAAGCTCTTTTTCTCCAATCGCCATTCTCTGCGCACGCTTTTCGTGCGTGCAACAACAAGTCAATCACCCCCGCAATGCGTGTATTAGATGCGCTCTCTTTTGTTTCTGGAAGAGAGTGTTTTGTTTTTTTTTTTCTCCTATGCTCAAGGTCAGCTGACGATGTTAACGTTGCGCCGGCTTTTTCTTTACTGATAAGCGAAACGTATGTTTCGGCAGCCAACAGCTGACGATCAAATTATTTGTTTACACTTCACAAGCGTTTATACAAATATTTATTTGCGCGCTAAAACATAAATGTGTATGTATGTGTGTATTAATTAAAATCGGTCAAGTAGCCGGCTGACTAATCGCAAGCGCTGTGCTAGGCACCACCATCAACTGTCTGTCTGTCAGCTGCACAACTTTAAAGCTTTTTCTCTCTTTGCCTCTCACAGAAACTTTTTCCTTGTCAGTCTTATTGCTTTTAGGGGTAGCCTGTTGCCGCAGCCTTTGGCTCCTCTCTCTCTCTCTCGGCTCAGAGAGAGCGACTCGTTGGCTTTTGTTGGCCTTTTCTTTTTGTCAGTAGTCTCGTGGTTCGTGCTCTCATTGCATTACCGACATTCTGAGCGCTTTTGCCCAAAATTTTCCACAGTCGAACATTTTCTGTCATTGGGTAAAAAACAGCGCATTTCGAATTTAAACGTAATTATTTTAGCCGTACAACGCGTTGTTACTCTCTGTTTTGTGCGCGTCCGAGTTGGTGAATATTCTAAATTTATTTCTCGTCAATTATACAGCGAAAACCTAGCGGGCCACAAAATGGTTAACGTAACAATTTACGATGAGGCACCAAAACTCAAGGTAAACTCCCAGCCACAGAATCAGAATCCAGTGTCAATGTCATAACTACACATTGTTATGTTATATATATCCATAAAGATATGCGTATATCTAACTGGGCCCATATCAGTTGATTGAAACAGTTTTTGTGTTAGTTTTTATCTTGATTTTTCTTTTGGCAAAATTATGCAACTTTTATTTGTGCTGCACATGCAAAATGTTGTGTGTGACCTTCGCAGATGCGACGCAGTTGTCAATGCAAAATCTCTTCCATCTGTCAGTCTCTCAACAGTCGACGCGACGGCGCTGCACTTTGTGTTCTCATTTTGCTCTCTCGCTCTCGCGCTCTCTCTCACTCCCCCACTGTTTACTTTCACTGATAGCATTTATCGATAAAACGCACAAAGCGCCGCGGCGGGTGACATTTTACTGGCCACCCTAATTGACGATAATAATTGCCATGGCTATCGGACATTGTTTATCACATTAACCCTTTACTCCTACTCTGTTTATACGGTGACCATTTTACGAAATCATATTGTGAAATATCTGGAGCATGTGATATATGAATGATTTCCTTTAGGAATTTCGACAAATAATTATAGGAAATACAAATAAGATTATGAAATTGGGATGGTTAAAAATTGGAAATAAAAATTATCAAACTACTATAATAAATAATGTTATTAGTTGAAAAAAAGCTACAAATAAAAATATTGGAAAAGACGAAATCAAAAGTAATTTCCTTAAAGTAAATTCCTAAATGTTTTGCTTAAGTTTAAGAAACATTCTTAAAAATTATTTAGCAAAAAACAAAATTTTTCTTATAATTTATTTAGAATTATCTAGAATCATATATTGTTTACATATAAATATTGTGTGTCATCTTGTTTACAATTCCAATAAAAATCTCAATCAGTTTAAGCGTCATTCAATTTGAGTAGACATGAAAACGGCTTCTCATTTGAAGGTTTTCCTTCTATAATATTAACTAAATCGATTTTTGCCGAATTGTTGCATTCTTGTTTCTATTCTTAGATGTCTAGATTTGACTCCTTATTCGTACAAAATACTTAGACTTTGTGAATTTAAGAATTGATTGTGAATTTAAGAATTCGTTAAATTCGTATAAACTAAGTAATAGATGATAATAAGAACTATGAATATTGGAAATTGATGAACACATGATTACTTCTTCTTGGAAACGGATAATGCTTAGTAAAAGTTATGTATCCAATTCCATTTGGAAATTTAAAATGCTTATTGGAGTTTTAATCAAATTATTGTTTATTCTACTTATTATCGTTTATCGTAGCCCAACGAAGTACCACAAAACATGGCCGCCGGAGCTGATTCGCAATTGGAGCACATGTGCCGCCTGCAGTTCGACTCGCCAATTCCCCATGTCCGTCTGTCCGGAATTGTGTGCACCATTGGCCCCGCGTCGCGCAGTGTCGAGATGCTGGAGCAGATGATTGCCACGGGCATGAACATTGCACGCATGAACTTCTCGCACGGATCGCACGAATACCACGCCGAGACGGTGGCCAATGTCCGTCAGGCCGTGAAGAACTATTCGGCCAAGTTGGGATACGAGCATCCCGTTGCCATTGCATTGGACACAAAGGGTCCTGAGATTCGTACTGGCTTGATTGGCGGCAGTGGAACTGCTGAGATTGAGCTGAAGAAGGGCGAGAAGATCAAGTTGTCCACCAACAAGGAATATCTGGAGAAGGGTTCCCTCGAGGTTGTCTTTGTGGACTACGAGAACATTGTCAATGTGGTGAAGCCCGGCAATCGCGTTTTTGTCGACGATGGACTCATCTCGCTGGTGGTGCGCGAGGTGTCCAAGGACACGGTCACCTGCGAGGTGGAGAATGGCGGTGCTCTCGGTTCCCGCAAGGGTGTCAATCTGCCCGGTGTGCCCGTCGATTTGCCCGCTGTCTCCGAGAAGGACAAGTCCGATTTGCAGTTTGGCGTTGAGCAGGATGTAGACATGGTCTTTGCCTCGTTCATTCGCAACGCTGCCGCTCTGACCGAAATTCGCAAAGTGCTGGGCGAGAAGGGCAAGAACATTAAGATTATCTCCAAGATCGAGAACCAACAGGGCATGCACAATTTGGATGAGATCATTGAGGCCGGCGACGGCATCATGGTCGCTCGTGGTGATCTTGGCATTGAAATACCCGCTGAGAAGGTCTTCTTGGCCCAAAAGGCCATGATTGCCCGCTGCAACAAGGCCGGCAAGCCCGTCATCTGTGCCACCCAGATGCTGGAGTCCATGGTGAAGAAGCCACGTCCAACACGCGCCGAAATCTCTGATGTTGCCAACGCTGTGCTCGATGGCGCCGACTGTGTCATGTTGTCGGGCGAAACCGCCAAGGGTGAATATCCCCTTGAGTGTGTCCTGACCATGGCCAAGACCTGCAAGGAGGCCGAAGCTGCTCTGTGGCATCAGAATCTGTTTGCCGATCTGGTGCACGCCGCCTCGTCAACCACTCTGGATGCCTCCCATGCCGTGGCCATTGCCGCCGTTGAGGCGGCCAACAAGGCCAAGGCAGCCGCCATTGTGGTCATCACCACCAGCGGCAAGTCGGCCTTCCAGGTCAGCAAGTACCGCCCACGTTGCCCCATCATCGCGGTCACACGCTTCCCACAGACTGCTCGCCAGGCTCATCTCTACCGTGGCCTGGTGCCACTTATCTACAAGGGTAAGTCCTCATCTCATCCTTGTGTAGAAATAAGAATTGAGTTAAAAAGAAAATACCCGTATAAATGGAAAAATTCTTAACTGTTATCAAAATTTGTATCATTAAAATTAATTTGATCTCCAATTTTTGATCAGATTCTAAAAAAGTATTTTAAATATTAATTACATTTATTTTTTTGAATCGTATATCTTTAATATTAAATAATAATAAAAATCAAAAAATAGTTATAGAAATTGAAACTAAATTATTATTTGAAAATTTTGTTAATCAGATCAAAATTAAAATGAATATTTCAGGGACCGCAAGAAAGAGCTATGAGAAATTGGAAAAACTTTAATTTTCAATTTTTATTTAATAATTATAGAATAAAAGTTTATTTTATATTTTTCCATTTCAAAAAACATTTATTCAATTTTTATTTTTGAACGTTTATAATAAAAATTTAAGAATAATTCCTATTTTAAATTTTTATAATAAAAATTGAAAAACATTTTTTAACTTAAATTTTTATAGTAAAGATTAAAATATAACTTTAATTTTCAACTGCTCAAGAAAAAATTAAAAAAGAGTTAAATTATAGTTATTAAATAAAAATTGAAATTGAATTCTTATTTTATAAATTTATTATTTAGATTGAATAATAAGAGTTTTCATTTAATTTTTTTTTATAAAAATCAACAAATAACTTAAATTTAATAATTTATATTTTAAAAACTATAATCGTTACGTTCTCTAGAATATTTACATGTTTACATAATTATTATTGGTTTTTTTTTAATAATTTTACTTTTTATAAATTATATTTAAAAAATGATTCTAACGAATATTTACCAATTTTGTAGAGCCCGCACTTGGCGACTGGCTGAAGGATGTGGATGTACGCGTCCAGTTCGGTGTGCAGGTCGGCAAGAAGAACGGCTTCATTAAATCCGGCGATGCTGTCGTCATTGTCACGGGCTGGAAGCAGGGCTCCGGTTTCACCAACACCATTCGTATTGTGTAAGTTTAATGTCTGCTTAATTCAGTAATAAACCAATATCTTATTTATTCAAACATTTTATTTATTTACAGCACCGTCGAATAAATCTAGACATTATGTCGGGAAATTGAACGATGCACCACTTTGTAAGCGTTTTAAGCGCTGTGTTCTAGCATCATAACTGTTATTAACCAAGTTAATTTATTAAAAAAACAAAAACATTTTAAAATATACACAGAATATTGGATATGAATATGGAAATTGAAATTGGATACATTAAAACGCTGCCCAAGCGCCACAGATGGGCTCCCAGGCGCGGAGCCTCTCATATATACACTCAGATATAATTTATCATTGTTAAATATAATGTTCTTCTTAGTAGCAAAGAATAATAAAAAACAATATATATGTATGTACGAATTTTATTTGTTTACTTATTGTCATTTAAAATAAACAAGTTGCCGATGAAAATTTAGATAGAAAATGCAGTTGGCTTTCAGATCAAAATCATACGTAAATTCGTAGTTATTATTATTATTATTTGTATTTTATTTTTATTAGTATTTTTTTAATTTAATTTGCCAAAATTTCGCTATTTCTAACATTTATTGCGCGCTCCGCATCACGGGGATCGGCGCCACTTCATTCATTCACGCCATGGGCTAAACAAGATTCCCAAAGCTACTCAGACGAGGCCAAGAAGAAAAAACCAAAGGTAAAAAGCACAAATCTGGCCAATTAAACAATTAACTGCAATTGATTCGAGATTCTTAGAAGAAAGCCAAGGTGAAACTCGATCGCGGTCCGTTTGCCTCCCAAATGGATTACAGGTCGCGATTGCAGTTCAATGCGCCCAGCTTGGCTTATCCACTCAGCGGAATCGTTTGCACCCTTGGACCTGCCACCAAAGATCCACAGATGATTTTGAAGCTCATCCACGCTGGCATGCGTGTGGTTCGCCTCAATTTCTCGCATGGCACCCACGAATTCCACTGTCGGACATTAAATGCCGCTCGTCAGGCCGTCGAATGCTATGCCCAGCAAATGGGCGTCTACAAGCCGGTGGCCCTTGCCTTGGACACAAAGGGACCGGAAATACGCACAGGTACGTAGAGTAAAGTTGAGTGAACTGTGAGTGTTTTGGGAAATTAAATTTTATTCACTGAAATTAAATAATACATTTTGAATAGTTGGAAAAACTTTAGCTTTAGTTTAGTTACTTTAGTGTGGTAAGGTAAAATTAGGGACCGTAATCATTACTATATGAGTTATATTATAAAAATTACATAGTAATGATTATTTAAAGATTTTTAAGGTTTTAAATAAATAAAACTTACTAATAATCATTATTTATAATTTTTATTTTTTTGCTCAAAATAAAACTTACTTTAAAAAAAGGTAATATAATAATTTTAAAGATTTTTTTTGTTTTTAACGGGTCCTTTAAGTTTTTTTTTTAAATATTTGGGTAAAATCCTACACAAAGGCCATGAATTAAAAGTGAGTTTTATTTTGAGCAAAAAAAAGTAAATCTTATTAATAATGATTATTTATGATTTTTATTTTTTCGCTCAAAATAAAACTTACTTTTAAAAAAGATAAAATAATCATATTAAATAATTTTTTTTACGTTTAATGGGTCCTTTAAGTTTCCTTTAAAATATTGGAAGAAAATCCTACCCGAAAGCAATAAATTAAAAGTGAGTTTTATTTTGAGCAAAAAAATAAAGTAAAATTATAAATAATTATTATTTGTGAGTTTTATTTTTTTCGCTAAAATTTAATTAGTGTTACCATTATTTTTTTATATATTTATTCTAGACATTTATTTTTGATCTAAAAAAATTTCATTAACCATTATTTGCGGTCCCTGGCAAAAATTCATCGAAAAATCAACATCTCGATTTACGCCAAACCGATTTTTAAGTACTTAACTCGATAATTTGGTTGACAATCAAATCGAGTTAATTAAATCGAGTTCACTAGAGTTTGTTTATCAAATACTAAATTTGCTGAATTAAGTACAGTTAATTAGGCATAAGTTGCTTTAATGTTAACGCTTGAGATTGAAAACTTAGAAATTTCGAAAATACGATATCTTGAGGCAAAAAAATATTTAAACGAAATTAAAAACCCTTATGTATATGCAAAATGAATTAAAGAAACTTAAGCTCTGATCAAAACTTACTTATTTTTAATTATTATTTGATAATTGGTAAAACATTGGTAATATTTGAAGATACATCGATAACTCGATTAATTAACATTTTTTTTTACTTATTTATATTTAAATTTTTTTTTTATTTATTTGGGAAAACTTGATGTATCGGAATTATTTGAAGATATGCCGACAAATCGATAAATTTTATGTTTTTCGATTTTTACTATTCGATATTGGACTGGATTAACAGTTTGGATTAACCTCACTACTTAAATACTCTCCATCCAACAGGTCAGAATTCAGGCGGCGAAAAGGCCGAACTTGATCTCAAGCAGGGAGATACAATAAAGCTCTCAACGAACAAGGATTTGGAGACCAAATGCAGCAAGGAGGCTTTATACGTAAGCTATGAAAATTTGCCCAAAATTGTGAAGCCCTGCGATATGATCTATCTGGATGATGGACTCATCTCGTTGAGGGTGACGGAGGTGGCGGGATGTGAGGTACATTGCGAGATATTGAATGGCGGCAAGCTGGGATCCCGCAAGGGTGTCAATCTGCCTGGTCTGCCCGTTGACTTGCCCAGCGTTAGCGATCAAGATAAGGAGGACTTACTGTTTGGCGTGGAGCAAAATGTGGACATGATCTTTGCATCGTTTATACGCGAAGTGAGGGACATCCAAGAGATGCGGGATGTATTGGGCGCCAAGGGTCGGCACATCAAGATCATCTCGAAGATTGAGAATCAACAGGGCATGCAGAATATTGACAGTATCATTGATGCCTCCGATGGCATTATGGTGGCTCGTGGGGATCTTGGCATTGAAATACCCGCCCAGGATGTTGTTCTGGCCCAAAAATCCTTGATTGCCAAATGCAATCAGGCGGGCAAACCCGTCATCTGTGCCACCCAGATGCTGGAATCCATGGTGAATAAGCCGCGACCCACGCGTGCCGAGGCCTCGGATGTGGCCAATGCCATTTTCGATGGCGCCGACTGTGTCATGTTGTCCGGCGAGACCGCCAAGGGCCAATACCCCGTGGAGTGTGTCCAGTGCATGGCGGCGATCTGTGCCAAGGTGGAGTCCGTGCTCTGGTACGAGCACATTCAAAACGAGGTGAGAAACTGCATTAAATCCTCGGGCTCTGATGGCTTAACGTCCGTCACCTCGGGCATTGCTGAGATCGCATCTCTGGGCCGGGCTAGTGCCATAATTATTGTGAGTCGTTGTCCGGTTGTGGCTCAGCTTATAAGCCAATCTCGGCCAAGGTGTCCGGTCATTATGCTCACCCAAAGTCCGCGAGTGGCGCGACAGTGTGTGATCTATCGTGGCATTTATCCGATTGTCATTGAGGAAATGGCCCATGGCTGCACCGATTTTGGCCTGATTCTGGAGTCGGGCATCAAGCAAATGGCGCTGATGAAACTTATGGACACGGACAAGGTGATCACCCTGATGTCTGTCGATGCCTTGGAGGCACAAAAGATATCCTTCCGCCTGCTGTCCATCAATCACCAGTCGCATGAGGCCAAGTGCCAGGAAGCTGTTCTGGCCCAAGTCAAGGGCAACAAGGTGCGAACTCAGAAAAAAGAACAAATTCAAAAGTGCAAAAAAGTTGCTGATAAAGCGAAATCGCCGCAACAGATCGAAAAGTGTAAAAAGCTCGCTGAAAAACGGAGAAAACGTATGGAGAGAAAAAAATTAGAGGAGGAGAAAAAAAACGAAACGGATAAAAATAGTATTTGCAAGTTAATTATGGCTCAAGCTAAGAAAAATAAGGACGATGACTTCTAGTAGTTATTGTATTAAATTATAATGTATTTCAATCGAGCTGCGTTGCCAATTAAAGATCTGGATTTTGATTTAATTTATTAAACATTAAACAAAAATATAATAGGATACACATTTCTTTTATATTGCATTAAAATGAATTGAATTTCATATTAATTAATATCAAAATAAAGAAATGAATTAGTTTTTCCGTGCTGACGTCTGAAGCTTTCAACAGCATTCTGTAATACAGTGCGTATGATTAACGTAACGGCGACGTCGACGTCAGCATCAACTCTGACGTCAACGCCGACGCAAGCTTAACGCCATCTGTTGGGCAACCAACGTAGCATCTCAATGACAAACATGGTGATGACGATTCACCCCTTCTCTTAAAACGTAGTAGTTTAATAAAGACGCGGTATTATTTACTACCTTCTGCAGCTTAAGACTTTATTCTTTCCTCGAGCTCAAATTTATTTAAATTTGTAAGTAAAATATGAATTCAAATGAAAGTAAAATTTCACTACGCGCCTTAATGAATTTATCGATAGCTAAATTTAGTATTTTTCAGCGTCTATCGTTTTTTGTCCGTCGTTCGCTGTGAATGACAAAAGGCCAAGCCAAACAGCTGATTCGTTTGTTTTCATTCCTGTTTGAGAAATGTCGTTAAATGAGTCAATAGATGAATAAAAACAAAGTAAAGATGTAGTAAAGTATTTATAAGAGGCTGAAAGAATAAAGGGAAAGAACTAGCAGAAAGCTGCTGAATAGCGTGAATTGACAGCAGTTTATTTTGAGTGTTTATTGACATGCTTAAAAGACCTTTCCCTGTAGAACTTTCTCAATGAAACGCGCCCAGCTGGTCTTCAGCAACTGAAATGCCCGTTGTTGCTCCCGGTCCGACAGCGCAGAGTAGCGTATGGACCGGAAGACGAGACTCTTGAGCATACGGAGTCCCGCATTATTGGGTGCCATGCTCATGATGGCGTAGTAAAAGTCATAGCTCAATCCTTTGGCATTCCAGAAACCAGGATCATCATTGCAAATCACAACGGGAATGTCCGAGGCCATAAACTGGGCACCGGGATGGTTGCGCAAGTCCCAAACCAAATGTAGCACCTGATTCGAAATGGGATTCAACTCCACAGCAATTTGACGCTTTTTGACCGCATTCATTAAGATCGGATGTTTGACCAGGGCAAATCCATGGCCAATGCGAGTGGCATTCAACAGCACAGCGTCCAGCAGATTAACGTCCGTGGAGGCGCTATACCAATCTGCCAAGAACAAGGCTTCAATATGCATTCTCCGATGGAATCTTTATTAATAGAAACTTACTTGATTCGCCGGCGTGAAGAAAAAGACGCGAATTGGACGGCAGATCCTTTAATACCGAGAGATGCTCAAACAGCGGCTTACCCTTGTCCTCCTGGCCAACCAGATCAAAGCCGACTACAAATTGGGGAAAGGTTTTCCTGGAGGAGTGTAAAAACAAGATTGAAAGTTAATCTGCATTTGATTTTAAAGCGATCGATTCTATGGCAGCTAAAGACAATTCTTTTGTCCTTTATAGTTGTGCGATATAAACCAAATTTAGTCAGCATATATTGTACATATAAGACTATACCAGTTGTACAATATGTAAATTTCGTTTAGATATCTGAAGTAAGTATTTTATACCTCAGACAATACTAAAAGCAGAATCTCTGAAATTTGTCTCAAAAAACAAAAAAGTTTTTCATACTAAAATTTGATTTGCATCCCATTGTTCCTATGGCAGCTATATGATATATTGATTCGACTTTGACCAAACTTGGTCAGGATGTAAGAGACAGTCGCAAACATATAATCTGTGGGTTTGGTTGAGATATCTTAAGAAACAAAAAACTTGTTCATACTAAAATTAAATTTTCGACCGATCCTTTGACAGCTTTATGATATATGAATCCCATTTAGCCGCTTTCTTTATAAAAGCCGAACAGAATAAAATTACAATATCATAACTGAAGAACTGAGAGATTGGTTTGCAATTAATGACATCTGGCATATTTCTAGATAAAGCTATAATACTCTGCCTGGGTATAATAACTCAATTCTCTGGTAAAAAGATCAAACCATCAGCACTTACTGTAAAATCTTGAACTGCTTCACATTTTCTCGCATCTTCTCAGCATCAGATCCGCGCCACACCGCATAGATGACCTTGATGCCCAAGAAATTGGGATGCAGCTTGACGAATTTATCGTTAATTAATTGCATTTCACGTACAGTTTGTTCTTTGGGAAAAGTGCGACCGCTGGCGTCATAGAGCTGCAGAAAAGTATACAGAATAATACAGGGACCGCAAATAAGACATATGAGAAACTGGATAAACTTTTATTTTCAATTTTTTGTACAAAAGATTTTTTTAAATTAAAAATAAAAGTTATTTTTCAATGTTTATTTTAGCAATTGAAAATAAAAGTTATTTTTTATTTTAAAAAATGAAAATAAAAATTATTATAGTAAAAATAATTATTTAATTTTTATTATAAAAGCTGAAAAATAAAAATTTAATGCAAACGTCTTTTGAACCGGAAGGTGTATTTCATTCACATGTATGTATTTCATGTACATCTCACTTTTGGAAATTCGCCTTCCAATTCCAAACACTTTTACAGTCAATTTTTATTTTTCAACTTTTATAATAAAAATTAAAGAATATTTTTTATTTTTAATTTTTATAATAAAAATTGAAAAATAACTCTTTTTTTCATTTTCTAAAATAAACATTAAAAATAAGAGTTAAATTATAATTTTTTAATAAAAATTGAAATTTAATTATTATTTTATATTGTTTTATTTAGATCGAAAAATAAGAGTTTTCTTTTAATTTGTTTGATAAAAAACAACAAAAAACTTTTATGTAATAATTTATAATTTACAAAATATTATCGTTACGGTTCCTGGAATATAGATAGTAAAAGGTTCTAAATGTCACTTACGTTTTTCAGGCTGATACGCAGCTCGGCATACATGACGTTGTCATTGTACAATTCCTCCAGCAGCTGCCAGTGATAGGCACGAAATGCGGGCAAATAGATGATAGCTTCGGTTAGGGTATCAAACATGGCCTGGAAACGATCCCAAACAGCGGTTATTGTTGGATACTCCACTGTAAAATACCCGATGTAGTTGAATTCCCTGTTGAATTTGACTTTGTTCAATTTACTTACACTCCGGCACTGGCGTATAGAGATTGAATAGTTTCTCAAAGTTCTTGTCATACAATTCTGGGTCTAGGGAATTGCGTCTCTCTTCGGCCACGGACACATACTGCGATGTGCAGCCGTGTTCCTTGGGTGTCCGTCGAAACGTCAATCGGCTCGTGCCCTGGGCATCTGTGCAGCGCAGCATTCCCGGCATATACGATAGATTCTGCACCACCCACTTGGAACTCACCGACGCCGTGTTGTGCGCATGGAGTAGGGCTCCCTTGGGCATTTGTTGCAGGAATCTAAAGACGGCACTGCGATCGATCAACGGTTTCGCCTTGAAGAAATGCATGGCAGCTGCATTTTGCTCGGCATTGCGAAAACCTTGTGACAACTCGCCCAGCTTGTATTGCATGAAGAGATCATCCACCTTGGACTCCTCTGCACTTAGCGTTATCCGAGCGCCAGTCATTAGCTGTTCCTCGGCATTGAGTACAGCCTGTCGTGCTTTTTCATAGCCTACAATTTTTTTCTTTTCATTAATCTGCATTTTCGCATGTCTATGTTTGTGCCTACTTAAAGTGTTTTCCAGCTCGGCACAAAACAGTCCAACTACGCATCCAAGCAGCAGCAATAATCGCTTCATATTATTATTTATTGACAGCCCTGATAACTGTATGTCTGTTTGGTGATTTGTTTTGGCCCAGTTAATTAGCTGCCTGCCTGTACAAATATTGACTGCTGTTCTATTGACACGTTCAACCGCCGCAAACACTTCCTTAACGAATGCGCTAACGACTGCTATTCCAAAATTCAGGTCTATTCGCCAGCAGCTCACGCCAAGAACTGTTCATCAGAGTCGCCAGTCGAGCGACAGTAGCAAATAATACAATTATTTTTTAACAATTGTCTAGGTTCCAGCCATTATTCAACTGCTTTTTTCTGTCTTTTTCTTTCATAAATTTGTTCTAGTAGTAAACATTTCGCTTGGTTTTTGACTGGAGGAATGGTTGTGCATGTTAAGTATATACGAAAAATTAAATAAAATATGCTCGCGTAGAATGATTTTTAATTCGTATACCCTTTAATTAAATTGATAGAGTTGTAGTTGATGCAATAGATAAGAAATATTGGTTTATATTATTGTAGCTTAGAATTAATCCAAAATTACATTATAACTCATAGCCAAAGCAGCGAAGGTCTTCAGGCTGATAAGAAATATATATTGTAGTTTATTTTAAATTCAATAACTATTTTAAATTTATTAAAATATTTTATTTGAAATTTAATAATATAGGAAAATATTTATTTTTATATTCTTTGACTTTGTCTCAGATATGTTGTGTAAAAAATTAGCTTGCTAGCTCTTACCGTTTGGCCTACACAACGATCAATCAGAGAGTCACGATAAAAAGTTTTGTTTATATCGATTAATCAATATTAACATTTAATTCTTTCCTCTCTCTCACTTCAGTTTACTTACAATTTCAATTAAATTCTCATCTGACTTTTTGTCTCTCTCAAAAATTACAGCGTAACTCATAGTCAAGCAGCTTATCTTTGTTTTCATTTTGGCAAATTATCACTGACGTTTGCGGACACGCTTTGCCGGTTTCAAATCGCATACTAAATGAGTTTTTTTTTCTCTCAGGTTTTTGAAGAGTACGAGTATCAGCTCTTGGGGCTGGGCGTTTACTTAACGGTAATTGGAGGCATCAATTGTCACCTCCATAATGTACATGAAATTCAAATTTATAAGAAATAATTTGTTAGTTTTTAAGCAAATATTTGCTGACTCAGCGAAGATGACAAAATGACAAATATTCAGCTATTGTTTTTATTTTTTTCCCCTGAGAAAATGTGTGTAAATACGAAGATCAGATTAGGAGTCATTGTGTTTTAATCTAACCTAATTTAATCTACATATTTATTGTTTTTAGCAAAATAAATTATAGTCAAAATAAAGTTTTTTAGCTAACTTTTTAATTCTGCGAAACGAATCAAATTGTTAATGGTATTATACGGTTCATAAATGAAAATAGTATTTGAAAAAAGGTTTTTTAACCTTTCCAGCCATTTAAATAATCAAGCAATATTCCAAAATTTATTGCTTAATTGTTCTTAGAATATTGTGTGAATCTTTTTTTTTTTAATTTTATATTTGTTTTATATCTTATATATTTACACATGTATGTAGACAATGATTATTATTCAACCTTATCATATTGCTCTCGCTTTCTTTCTCACACTCGCTTTCTCTGTCACCCTTTCGCTCAGTTTGCGCCTTGTTTTGATTTGGCAAATTTGTACATTTCCCATTCAATGTCGAGTATCAATTTTAGTGGCCCCAACAAACAATTTGGGTTAGTAAATAAATATGCAAAAATTTAACTAAAAATAAACAAATTCATTTGTTAGCCCGACGAATACCAAATACTCTACTCTGCAAGTCGGTATAATTTTTCTAATTGTAGTTTTTGTATTTACTTTGCCTTTTAAATATAACTTTAATAATAATTAACTTGTTAATAATTATGAATCATTAACACATCATTCGCTTGTTAGTGTCTTGCCGTGAAAACTTAGACAGGGTATACACAAGTGCACACACAGTATGGCAAATAAGTGATTTGACAAAGCAAATATTCGCAGTTTTAATATTCTACTAGTTACAATTAGCAACTATTTTAAAATTAAGAAAACGTTAAGAAGCAAAGAAAACCAGGAACCGTAACTGTTGTTATAAGTTTTAAAATAAAAATTGCAAATTAACAATTTTTTTTAAATTTATATTTTTAAGCTACGAAATAACAATTTTTTTCAATTTTTATTTAAAAAGTCAAAAATAATCAATTAAAATCTTTTTTTTTATTAAAAGTGTTGAAATAACACTTATTTCTGATTAAAAAAAAAAACAGAAATAAGAGTAATTTTCGATAAAAATAAATAAAAATAATAATATAACTTATAACTTATTTTTTATTTTTATTGAAAAAATCAAAAATAAGTGTTATATCACAACTTTTAATTAAATTTGATTTATATCTTATAAATTAAAAATATAAGTTTTTTAAAAATATAAGTTAAGAATTTTGGTGTATACCATTTTACTATAACATATTTCCTTCACATTGATTTTTTTTAGTTGAAATTAGCATTCATAACTCTTATTTGCAGTCTCTGAAGAGAACTTATTCTTTTATCACAAAATCAAATATGTGAATTTTTAATTTTGTCAAAACAACTACTTGACACACTGTATGTGATCTGCGTTTACACTTTCCATGTACACACACACACACACACACACACACACATAGAAACAAATGTGCGATTTTGTCTGTTTTATTCGCGCCCCCTGTCGGCCAGCCTGCACAATTTGCAAACCGTTGACATTGAACTCTGCCACAGCTGGCGCTCATCGCGCTGCCGGCGTCGACAGAACAGCGCTGCACACGCAGCGGAATCGTGGAGAGTTTTGGAGAGTATGCGACAGAGCAATGCTATGGAGGGTTGACTAGTCCAAGTCTTTATCAGTTGTAGCGTGAACTGCCAGCGACGAGCATCATAAAAGGTCGAGCATCTAAATAAAAATATAACTAAAAAAATATTGTTGTTGCGGATTTGTTTTGATATTTTACTTGGGAACGGAACAAACTGCGCAATGTGGATAGTTTTGATGTGGATGCCGTTGCTGCTGCTGTTGGGGCAGGTGCTTGGAACAGATCAACGTATGCTAATCGATGTCCTAAAAACAAATATATATAATATTAAATAAATTAAATTTAAAACAACAGCTTATGAGACACTGAGAGAGCGCATTATGAAAGCGGAGCAAATGGCCTCATTGGGTGGCAATCTGTGGCTAACATCGGATGAGGAGAAGGCCAACAGCATACTGATGAATGCCAAGCGGGCGGAGATTGCCGAGGGCATCAAGCATCCCGAGAAATATCCACCAGCCATGCACTTCTTTCAGGGCAAGCAATATGTGAGGCAGAGCGAAGTGTTCCGCATCATACAGAAGATGCCCAAGGGCGCCTTCCTCCACGGTCACAATACGGCCATGGTCAGTTCCAGATGGATTATAACCAATCTCACCACAACCAACAATCTCTATACCTGTCGCGATATCAATGGTCTGCTCATCTTCACCTACGATACGGCGAATTCCAATTGTCACAGTGAGGAGCAAAATGTGTGCACTGAGCGGATCAATGCCGAGGATCGGCATCAGTACGAGCGACAGCTGGAGAAGCACATCAACATGCACAGCACAAGGCCAGAAAGTGAGTAGAACCTTAAGTATAAAATATTTGATTAAAGTGCAAAATTCTTAAAAATTAAAAAGACTCGTAAGCTCGTGTTTATTAGAATCAGATCAAATAATTATCCATTAATGATTCTCTCTAATTAATCTATCTACACTCAGAAAAGAATATCAAAAATAACGTTCTCAGAAGCTATAAATTTTCAGAATTTCCAAATTTGAGTAAAGTTCTTAATCACAAAAATATTGGGAAATATTTTGAGACTTTATTAATTATGTTTTTTTGTATGGGATAATTTCAGAAAAATTTTGTATATAAAGGATAAAAAAGTGAATAAAATAGTAATTTTTAGCAATTTTCAAAAAATTATAAAAAATACTAGCGAAGAGATTTTTAAAAAATTTATTTTGCATCAAATCATTTTTTGATTAAGACCGATGAAAAAAGTCCAAACAGTAGACTTTTACAAAAATTCAATGGGTATCTAATGGGTTAAGGAAAGTTTTGTATCATTCAAACAGAATTTAAATGACCTTTTCTTTGATGCCAAAATTAACATAAAGTAAGTTCAAATTATGAGTATATTTTACTTTTAGTTTTGTCAAAATACTGTATTCGACGACTGTATAAATCATAAGCTAATTCCAAAATTTACTTTTCTATAAAAAACATTTTCATATTTATTTCGAAATCAAATTTAAATAAGTCTAAAATAATCCTTTTTCAAGATCTTAAAAAGTTGTATTTAAAATTATTTATTTTCTTCTTACCTTTGCAGCTCTCTTGCCCAATCGCAAAAAGATTTGGCAACGTTTTGAGAATATTTTCACCACGGTGGATCGTCTTTATAAATATCAGCCCACCTATTGTGCTTATCACAAGCGTTTGCTTGAGGAGCTCTGCGAGGACAATATTATCTATGCTGAAATACGCGCCTCCCTTTCGCCTGTAAGTATGCTACAAATTTGACTCTTAGTTATTTTTTATATTTCAATATTTTTTCTTTTCAGCTTTACGATGACCACAATCGCACTTATAGCTCGCTGGATGTGGCCAATCAGCTGGAGCGAATTGTCGAGGAGTTCAAGGCAAAGCATCAGGATTTTGTAGGCCTCAAAGTTATCTATGCTAAACGTAATCTGGCCACAGAGGAGAAAATGGCAGACAATATACGCACCTTCAAGCAGCTGCAGTAAGTTGATCTATCTAACATATTCATACAATTTAGATTTGCTTTAAGAGGTAAATCCATTCCAAAATTTAAGTCTATAATTCTAATTTTGAGTTTATCTGGGGTGCTACAGAAATCTCTTTCACTTGAATTTGACGTAAATTTGTATGAAATTTACGTCATTTTTCAGGTAAAACAGATTTCTGTGGCACCCCAGTATATTTCTTGAAGTCTGTATTCCGGTTAAAGTCGCTAAATTGTGAGAATTTTCAGTATTAAATTTAAATGACTTAAAACAAAATTCTTAATAGATTTATAATTGGTAATTTTCTGTCTGCGCGTCCGTTTATTAATCTCAGAGACTTTAAGAGCTAGAAACCACAAATTTAAAAAAAATATCGTACATTTCAAGAGTAATTTTAGTCTTCATGTACTCGTTAAAATTTTAAATCTATCTGGACGTTTCAATACGATTAAATAAGAAACACAGAAATAATTCAGAACATTTTCCACTGAATAACGCTGTGGAGGATATAAATTCAGTCAAACTTCCCTAACTCGAATCGCCATTATCCAAAGAAAAGGTTCAAGCTATGGAGATATTCGACTTATCGCTTTCGCGATTTCTGTGGCAGCCCCGATAGAGTTATTTTTTTTAAGTTTATTTATTTTACTGCCACTCATTTAGCTTGAGTTAGAGAGAAAGGCGAGTTATAGAAGTTCGAGTTATGGAAGTAATTATAAGGTATCTTATCACTAAATGCAGGATATCTCATAGTCTTTCTTAACTGATTACAATCGAAACTCTCCCTTAGCGCTGCCAAGCCGAACTTCATCATTGGCTTCGATATGATTGGCCAGGAGGACACTGGGAATATGCTGAGCAAATACGTCAATGAGTTTTCCGACATGCCGAGCACCGCAAACTTTTTCTTCCATGCGGGCGAAACAAGTATATTTCCTTTTTTCCACTTCAAACTCAATTTTGATACAACTTTAAATTTCCTAGATTGGTATGGACGCACCGACTGGAATATGATGGACGCCATTTTGCTGAACACAAAGCGCATTGGACACGGATTCGCTTTGCCCAAACATCCGCAATTGTGGTCAACGATCAAGAAGCGCAACATTGCCATCGAGGTGAATCCGTTGTCCAATCAGGTCTTGGGCTTAATTTGGGATCTGCGCAATCATCCGGCCAGCTTTTTGATAGCCGAAAACTTTCCCATCATCATATCGGCCGATGATCCCGGTGTCTGGGGTGCCAAAGGCCTAAGCTATGACTTCTACTACGCCTTCATGGCGATGGCACCCGCCGAAGCCGATCTGCGATTCCTCAAGCAGCTGGCCCTGAACTCCATCAAGTATTCGGTGCTGACGCCCGTCGAGAGGCGCAAAATCAATCGTGTGTTTCAGCGAAAGTGGCAAGAGTTTATAGCCAACATCTTGAATCCCAAGTTCAAATAGTTAATAAAACAGTAAGTTAGTTATTAGCTTAAGCTAATACAGTTCTAAAACAAGAATTTTCGGCTAGAGCTCTGAAAATTTCACTTTAAACGCGTTTCAAGCGAAATATTTTAGTTTTTCCAACGAAAACATAGTGAATTTTCCAAATTTAGTAATTTTATGAAACTAAATTATTTTTACTATTTAAAAAATGACATAATATTTTAAAATAATCAATATATTTTGGGTTAGCTTATCTAAAAAATTCTTTAAGAAAATTATGAAAATTTCACTTTAAACGCGCTTTAAGCGAAATATTTTAATTTGATCAACTAAAATATAGAGAATTTTCCAAGATTAGTAATTTTATGAAACTGAATTATTTTTACTTTTAAAAAAATTCCATAATATAATAATCAATAAATTTTGGTCTTTATCAAAATTAATTTTATTATGAAATTCATACAGAAATATTTCTTTTAACTCGAAGTACACAAATAATTTTCGACTCGAGTTCTAAAAATTTAACTTTTAACATTTTTAATGCGAAAAATTTAATTATCTAAAAAAAATAATGGGAAATTACCAAATTTAGAAATTTAATGAAACTAAATTATTTTTAATATTTATAAAATAATTGCCATAATATTGATTATGAATACATTTTGGTTTAGTTCTTTAAAAAGAGTGTTTACTAAAATTAATTATATTATGAAATTCATACAGAATAGTTTTCCCCAAATTCAAAGTACAAAGTACAAATAAAATGCTTCTAATTTGTGAGAGTCTACTGTACAGTGTTTCAAAATACAAGCTGACAGACTTAAGTCTAAACTGTATTGGCCGCAAACCAGCCGTGCAGACATTTGGGCACAGGTCCATTTGTGTGAAAGTCACAGCGTCCCAGTTCCGTCATGGTCTTGGCACAGAGCACAATGAGTCCCACATAACGATCGTTGAGTCCACCGACAACCATGGAGGCCAGGATGACGCCATCGTCCTCGCTTTGTGGCTCGGGAGAAGGCACAAAAATGGGTTCACTCGGATAGATGTTATCCTCGCACCAGGTCTTGCAGGTTTTTGAGACAACATCCACCTTGATGAGCTAATAAATTAGGATTGTTAGTGTTAAAAGAGGTATACGAAAAAATATTCTATTCCAAAATTCAACTTTAAAATTCTTGATTTTAAAATGGCAACCAATCAGCATTAAAATAATCTAAAAAATTAAAGAAATTGAATATCACTGAAAAATTCTTAGGGAAAAATTGAAAAATCTTACTTGAATCAAGTATTTTGTACTTGGTTTAAGAAAATTTGGGATAAGCGAACTTCTGAGGCCGCACAGTGGGGCCATTGCTCATTTTGCTTTCCAAAAATCGTAACTTTTGAACCAATTGAAATATTCAAATAATTTAAATGACATCTGATATATAACTCTTCAATCTATGAAATACTTAAGTGTTCAAGAAAAGTGAAACGCCCTCTAGATGCTTACTTATGGGCTATTCAAGTTGAAATTTGTGAAAAAATCAATTTTTGGTACCTAAAAAAAATATATTTAACAATTTCTGATTTTATTTGTTTCATTTTGAAGGTTTTTATATTTTAAATTATTACCAACAAAATTAAAAATAAAATAAGAATTTTTTAAAATATTAAGTTTTTTTTTAAAAATTATTATTAAACACTTAAGTGTTTAAAATTAAAAAAAAATATGTTGCTTTTAAACACTTAAGTGTTAATAATAATTTTATAAACAAAATCTTAATTAAACACAAGGTTAATAATAATTTTTTTAAAAAATCTTAATACTATTTTAATAAAATCTTATTTTTTTTTTAATTTTGTTAACACTTAAGTGTTAATAATAATTTTTTAATAAATACTTAATATTTTAAAAAAATCTTATTTATTTTTTAATTTTGTTGGTATTAATTGTAAATTATAAAAACCTTAAAAATGAAACAAAAAAAATTTTTAAACATCTTTTTATTCTGTGTAAAGAAGTAATGTCCAACTTACTGTGCCGGGATTATGGGCATCCACATCGGAGCTGATGGCATAGAAGTAGCGATATTTCTTGCCCATATATCGCTCGTAGTAGATCCTCGGTGTCTCACAGCCCCAATCGCAGAGCATTTCGGGTCGCAGGAAAATGCCCGAGGCACCTTGATAGGCCTCCGCTTGAGTGTCCTTCAAGCTGACCAGATTGACACCGTCTTCGACATCAAATCTTGCTCGCTTGGAGTCCTTTTGGGCGGTGTCCTCCTCCTGCTTGCCATTGGTGGCCATGTAGCTGATGTCCGCATACTGCGAGGCAGAGTGTTTCATTCGCGACTGTTGTACCACATTGAGACCAACCAGGGACATGGACTTGACCAGCCGTCGCTTGCTGGAACTGGACGCATTCCGGCCAGCGCCCAGTGGGAGCACGAAGCGCAGTGGGCGACCTCGAAAGAGTGTCGCATAGTTCGGATTCGTTTGCATGTTGGCAATCGCCTCCAGATACATGCAGTTGATCATCTCGGGATTCTTGTAGCTACAGATGTCCACCACGACATGGTTATCCTCCTCATAGGCATTGATGATGTGCAGATAGAAAAATGCTTCCGATTCGTAGGTTTGCACCAGTTTTCCTGTTCCACGTTCCAGGAGATGGAACAGAGTCGGTTTATCCTCATACCATTTTAAGCAGGCCGACAGATTCTGATTGGACAGCTGCGATTTGATGTACTCCGTCAAGGAGACGGACAACGGCTGCTCCACAATCACAAAGTAGTGCTCGGTCAGGCCGAAGGTGTGCATGTAACCAGGATGCAGTTTCCAGCGACAAGGTAGCGTCGCCACAACGTGTGCATCCTCGAACATCTGCTGTCCGTTGGGAAAACAAATGACGGTGTAAGCCGGCCCAGACTTGGTCATGCTCGTGCCCAGATTGTAGACGGTGCCGCTGGGCAAAATATGTGGATGCGAAGTGTGATTGATCACGCCCACAAAGTCCGTGATGCAGATGCGCCCCTCTGTGGCCAAAGTGCAGGGATTAATTCTAGAAACGTGGGAAATAATAATCAATCTAGCTTATAGTAAACTTATATCAAACGGGTATCTACTTATTATCTATAGCTTTTAGGGAATTTTGATCTTCTAATAATGCATGCAAGTAAGTTTGAACTCAGACTAAAATTACATCTTTATATTCAGAATGTAATATTAAGGCACTTAATATAAAATAAAATATTTATAATAAAAATATTTGTAATGGTAAAGCTGTATAGAAACTAAATTAACTGATAATATTTAAATTAAAATGGAAATATTGCAAGATTTTAATAAAAAGAAAATTTTTGAGTTTGAGGAATAAAATGGATAAACTTTTTAATATTGGGTTTTTCTGAGTTTTCCACAATCCTCATCATTTTAAATTTTTTTAAAACCCCCAGATTTTTAATTTTTAATTTTTTTATTTTTGATAATTTTAGTTAAATTTAAATTTAATATTACTTAACTTTTTATCTTACTTAATTTTACTTTAATTTTTTACATTAATTTTGGTCAGCTGTACTTAGTTGACATTAAATAAATAAATACAGGGAATATTTTAGATTTGAAAATATTATATATGAAATATGTATAATAGGAAAATGTAATATTTAATATTCAAGAGAAATTTACTTAAGGCAAACATATGTATATATTACGTATACGCACCGATGCATAAAAGGCGTCTCAGTCAAAGTGTAATATTGATCACCAAACGGGTAAATGGAAATCATGGAATTATCCGTGCCGCTGTCAGGCCGAAAGATAGCGCCAAACTTGTCAAAGATCGAATGACACGGATCGGGAACAGCGGCCGTGCCAAATTCGGTGACCACAATCCGTTGAGCAGCGCGATTCTTTTGCAGTGTTTCCGTGTCCACAAAGCGATTTTGATAGGTCACCCGACCCGCTTTGATGGCGAAGCGATGCAGGAGCGCGGAGCAGTCAAAGAGATGGCCAAAGGTCATGTCGCCCACCTTCCAGCTGCCAGGGCCATTGCGCAACAAGCTGCCATTCAGCCAGGTGGGAATATGTCCGCTCAGATGACCCTCAATGGGATCCACAATCTCACGCTCACAGGAACGCAGCCAGACATCGGATGAACAGTTTGGATAGTAGCGTCCATTTCCATCCAGGCGAGTGGCTTCCGGATTGTCCCGTCCCTCATCGTACTTGACCTGTGAAGAGTTTTATTTATTTACTTTTTTGTTTAATACATTATCGATTGGGATAAGTTGCCCTTAAGCCATGGCTTAATGCCGATTATCTGTTGTCAATACGCCGTGTTGTAAATTCCACGTATTTCATCAGCTGTAAAGGTTCCCATGGAACTTATTAGACAACTTGTGTTCACAGTATTTCAAATCAAATTGAAATTTGAAATTTTTAATACAATTTTCGGCACTTTTTTCGGGAATCCGAAATTTCCAAATTTTTCACAAAAATTCTATTTAAATTAATTTCTTAGGCTAACCGCAAAAAAGTCGCGCATAAAACTTTTGAAGACACGTGCGGACATTGCGAGAGTTTCACAATAAAAATCAAAGAAGATTCCAGGCTAATAAAGGTAATCCCGAGAGAAGACTCCAAGTTGAAACCTTCAATTTATGCGTTAGTTTTAAGAAGACAAACGAACTGCTAGAAAACCAAATGACAACTGAAAAAAGTTGTTCAAGTGGTCGCCAGCAGGTTGACTACAGTCTCAGTTCTCAGTTCGGAAGGGAGGCCCCCCAGAAATGCACCCTACGTCGAGTGTTATTCATAATTTTGATTGACAGTCCAGCGACGTTGTTGTAAGCCACACCACGTCACATGTAAAATAAAAACAAAGGCAGAAAACCAAAACAGAATAGACAAAAATTGTGGCACAGCATTTTTGCCGCTTCGTCGGCAATTGAGCAAAGTGTGTAGGGGAGCTCTAAATTCGAACTAACATTTTGTTATGGGCTTAACAGAGTGACGATATTTAATACTGATTCTACTCTGACTGACTTCTCTGTCTGACCTTGTTGCATAAAATAATAAAAAGTATGTATTTTCCTTCTGTTGCAGAAGCCCCGTCAAAACGAAGTTAAATGCAATCCAATATGTTAAGGTAAGTAATACAAATGTTCGCCAAGCCTAAAGCATAAATTGCGTATACGCCACGTGGCCACAACAAAGTGTGTGTGTGTGTGTGTGCCTGTTTGGATTTAAGTTCATGATCGAATCAATTATGGGCCAGGCTAAGGCTAAGTCCATAGCCGGCAATTGGATTCGACTTCGCAGTCAGGTGCAGCTAAATTCGAAATATAAATTGCCTTTAATTATAAAAATGAAGCTTGCAGCTGGGCGTGCATTTATTTTTGCTATTTATGGCCAACGTTCACAGACGAGATGAGCAGAAAATATGAGCTGATTTATTTCCTTAACATGTGACACACCCCAATTTACAATGAATTTGCATTTAAAACTTGTAGATTAAATGCATTTTATAAGCATATCAGTTGATTTAATTTACGTTTGAGTTTAATGTATTAATTAGTGGTTGCTTTTATGTGTTGCTAACTGCTAAGCTTTTTAAAATACGGATAATTTAGAAATCAAGTGCGCTTAATACCAATTTTAAGAATAGGCTTTTAGTACGAATTTAAATTTAACGTATTTATATTTTAAATACCAACACCCGTCCAATAAAATGTTTGAGATTTATTTTAAATGCATTAAATAAGCATTAAACTAATCAAGTATTTTAAATACTAAGTATTAAGACCTGCAGTATTAATTCAAATTTAACGTATAAAATAACTGCCGCTTTGCGGTGTTGATAAACGCATAAAGTGCATAAAATAGAAGTAAGTGTTGGTCAACACTTACCAAACAAAAATCAGCTGTTGCCTGACAACAGCCGAAAATAGAACGGCGCAAAAAGCAAAATAACAATAATAGCTAAAAAGAAGAACAATAAAAGAGAACAACAAAAACAATAATATTATTTATTTAATTGAGACGTTTTCCATTTTGCAGCAACAGTGGCGAGAGCAACATTTTGAGTCCGTTCAATTTATGTGACTTCCATAGTGATTGTGGTGACTTTAATCCAGGACTATCGCCCTCCCTGTCGCACTCCTGTTACACGCACTACGGCTGCCCCAGTGAGATGAATGGACAACGGGCGCCGCTGCCGTCAAATGGTGGCGCCCATACGCCTGGCGTCAGCCGCATACCAAGGGGAGCGGCCAGGCCGCGTCAAGGTCTCTCGCCGCGCATCAATCATTCATTTGTGCCCGTGTTCCATGAACGCACCATCGATGAGGATTCGGCGATATTGAGCGATCATCTGTGGAAGCTGGCACGGAAGACGGGCAGTCTGAATTTGGCCAACAAGGGCATGGCACGTGGTGAGTATCTATGCAATTGTTATTCTCACATTTGAGACTCTCTCTGTGTGTGTGTGTGTGTGCAGTGGTTACATTGGAACAATTGAATCGTTGGAAATCATTGGAATATCCGGCAGCGGAGCAGATTAAATCGCATGCGATAGGCAATGGCCTCATGGATAGCAGCGCCTTATGGTTCATGTATATGTAATCTCTCGATCTTGGCCCTGACACGACCCTAGATGGAGCCGTGCAAATTATACGCTACATTAGTCAGCGACCTAGACGACTTTTGTTGTTGTTGCGCAGTTGCCTCTCCATTCAGATGTCGATCAACGTTTAGTTTGTGCCGTGCTCTGGTTGCCCACAGATTGCTCGCTCGCATTGCTCCGCTCGAATCCTGTCAAGATTGCGTCCTCCAGGCGAACACGCAAGCAGCTCACATCGTTTTGCATGTGTGGTCCACATACGAGACGGAAGCGTTACTATCAGATACGTGAATTTCAGATGGCCTCATCCGCCGACGAGCTGGAGAGCGAGGATCCCGATGATGAGATTGAATTGGATGATCCAATACCGCCGCCCAATTCAGATGCTCGTAGTTACAAATCAAATAACCCAAAGACAACTTCTAATTCTCATTCCTTCCCCCTGTTTTTGCAGTTCCCGAGCGTCTCTATGACATCAACGATGCGGATGAGGACAGCAAGAAGGCCAACTTGGAGCAGCTGTCGTTGAACGAGGAGGATGCCTGGTGGAATCAACAGCCCATCAATAACCTCGACTTGAGCTCCAATGCCCTGACGCACCTTTCGCCCAAGATTGAGAACCTGTTGACTCTCACCGTGCTGCAGTTGCATGACAATGCTCTGGTCGCACTTCCCCCCGAGATTGGCAAGCTGGAGAAATTGGTGCGCTTAAATCTTGGCCACAACAAGCTAAGCGAATTGCCAGCCGAACTCTTCAGTTTGCCAGAGCTGAGGCATCTGAACATCTCCCATAATGAGTTCATCGAACTCAATCCCGACATTAGCAATCTACACATGCTCGAGTTCCTGGTGAGTTTAACATTCATTTTAAAGTCTATCTATAAGGTTGTGGTCTATTACTTCAGGCAACAAAATTAAATTTATTTTATTACTGTTGGCAAACTTACTTTTTCAATAATGATGAAGATCCACTTTAAACTTTGTTCTATAGTCAAACTTTTTTTTAAATTTGAAAGTATTATCATAAATTCCAATTGTTTCAAAAGTAAATTTGGGACGACATTTCTTGGACTTCAGTCTGAATTTCTTAAAAATTTGTTAATACTGCAAAAAAAAATTTAAATTCGATATTTTCAATGGGGTTAAATAAATAAAATTAAAACTTTCTAAATAAACTCCTAATTAATGCAATCATCTTAATATTAACATAAATTATTATTATTAATTTATTGAAAAATTGAAGAGTCTATCTATAAGGTTGTGGTCTTTAACACTGGACGACAAAATTAAATTTATTTTATTATTGTTGGGAAACTTAAATAATGACGAAAAATCACTTTAAAGTTTGTTTTAAAGTCAAACTTTTTATTAAATTTGATTGTATTATCATTATAAATTCCAATTTTTGGAAAAGTCAATTTGGAACAACATTTCTGGAACTTTGGTCTAAATTTCTTAAAAATTTTTTAATATTGCCAAGATAATAAATATTTCTATTTTTAAAATAATTAAAAGTCAATTTGTTCCAAGCGGTAAAAAAATAATTTTCTTAATAAACTTCTAATTTTAATCATATAATATTAATATTAATATTAATTCTGTAAATATTTTAATATCCTCAGAATTAGAACATTAATTTATCTTACAAATAATTCAGAGAAATAGTTAATCAGAATTTTTATTATCAAAAATTAATTTATTGCTTGACTAAAAGTTAAGATAAAGTGATAAGCTTCAATAAAACAATACCAGAAATCAGATAATGAATTTTTACCATAATCTGTGGCCTTATCAGTATTGGAAATTATTAGAAATTATTAGATTTTTAACAGAGAGTGTAATTGAAACTAATCCCAACCGCTTGCTAACACAATTCACACAAGGATGCTGGTAACAATAACCTAAAGAGCTTGCCCGGCGGCATCGGTTTCCTGGTGCGTCTAACGGCGCTTTTGTTGCCCAATAATCACATCGTGGAATTACCACCAGACATTGTTAATATGCGCTGTAAGTGATTCTAATCCCTGCCAGCATTATTACACTAAAGTCCGTATACTTGTTACAGCTTTACAGAAGTTGGATCTGATGAAGAATGATCTGACTGGCTTGCCAGAGGACATGGGTTTGTTGAGGAAGCTGCAGTGTCTGTATGTGCAGCACAATGATATCAAGGAGCTGCCCAGCTTTGAGGGCAACGAGACCCTTAATGAGCTGCATGCCAGCAACAACTTTATAGAGGTTGGATTAATGTTACTTGAAAGGATTACTTACTCTGATTCCTCTTCTATTCCTGCAGCGCGTGCCCAAGGATCTGTGCAGTAACTTGCCACATCTGCAGGTATTCGATCTGCGCGACAATAAAATCAAACAACTGCCGGATGAAGTGTGTCTGCTGCGCAATCTCAATCGCCTGGATGTGTCCAACAATTCCATCAGCGTGCTGCCCGTCACCTTGTCATCCTTGGCGCACTTGATCAGCCTGCAGGTCGATGGTAATCCCATCAAGACCATACGACGCGATATTATACAGTGCGGCACAGCGCGCATTCTGAAAACGCTGCAAGAACGCGCCCAGGCCAAGGATCGGCAAACTGGAGGAGATGCCATGAGCTGTGGAAATGCTGCTGGACAGTCGACGGTCGATGATATGCCCGCTGGCAGTGTGGATAGGTAAGTAGCGACGCGAGTGTTGCTCCCATTCCCATGTCCATGTCCAGCACTGATTCAACGCCGCAGCAGCCAACAGCAGCGGCAACATGTGGCGCCTGTCCAGGCTCAGTTTCTACAATATCCGTATCCAAGTCAAGCACAGTTTATGCCACAGCCGGAGCAGTTCTATCTCTATTATCCGCAATATGTTGTTCCTTTAGCGCAGCACAGATCACAGTTTATGCCAGCGACAGTCCAAGAGCAGGAGCAGCAACGCTTGAATCCCTACATGGCACAGCCTCAACGGTTGCCCTATGGAAACTCCTTTGGCCAAGCTCCTCCTCCTCACATGTCCCATTACCTGTCACAGCAACAACAGCAACAAGAACAACAACAACAGGCGCATCATGTGGACTTAACTCGCTGTGCTGTTCATCCGCGTTGGGTGTAGTGTATCACCAAGTCGCATTCGATTTAGTAGCGCTTTTTATGCCCGTTACTTAAATAATAAGTAAAAGGGTATTTTGTATTCGTTGCAATGTATGTAACAGGGAGAAGCAAGCATCTCCGACCCATAAAAGCAGCGGTGGGAAATCAGAATTCAGGAGCAATACAACAACATCAACAAACACAACCCTATCAGAGTCTAGCTAAGTTGGGAGCAGCCGCTGCTCCCGGAGCCACTGCGTGCCCACCGCTGCTCAGTATCAACAGTCGAGTCAATATAGCCATGCCCATCTGTCTGTCCGTTCGTCCGTCTGTGTGAGCGCCTAGATCTCAGAGACTATAAGAGCTAGAGCAACCAAATTTGTCACACAGACCCCTATAAACCCCACGCAGATCAAGTTTGTTTAAAATTTTTGCCAAACCCTTCCCTACGTATTTACTTTTTTTTGGTAATTAACGCTATCTATTTATTAAAGCTATTATCCTACTTAAACGCAACAAGATCGTACAAATAGAAAGGTGGTAATGGCTGATTTATGCTTTTCAGCATTGTAAGTGCCTAAAAGCATGCAATAAAATTTAGGCACTTACAATTTTAAATTTACTTAAATAAGTAACGGGTATCCCATAGTCGGGTATCCCCTTATGTCGACTTTCTCGCTTGTTATATATAAATTGTTTCCTTTTATATGCTTGCAATTTGTACTCATATTTGTATCTGTATCTTGCAGATACAAACTGCGTCATACACGCACATTAGCTGTGAACGTAGAGAATCTTACCAATGTGCCGGACCACGTATTTGAGCTTGCCGCAGCCGAGCAGGTCCATGTCGTGGACTTTGCACGCAATCAGCTCAAGGCTCTGCCCAACGGGTAAGCACAAAGTGGTCCATTTGACCAGTTTATATTAATTTAAAATTTAAATTAATTGCTTAAATCAAACGCTGTCTTTAGCTTGCAGCACATGTCGAAGCTGGTAACGGAGCTGGTCCTGTCCCACAATGCCATTAGCCATGTGCATCCCTTCATCTCGCAATTCACGCGCATCGCACATCTGAATCTATCCAACAATTTGCTAACAGACTTGCCCCTCGAGTTTCGTGTGCTGAACACGCTGCGCGAATTAAACATTGCCAACAATCGGTGAGTGCATTTAACTCTCCTTTAACCCAACACTCTGTTAACTGGGCTTAAACTTGCAGCTTCACGTTCATACCAAAGGCGTTGTATGAACTGCAAGGACTCGAGATCTTGATTGCCAGCGAGAATCGCATCAAGGCCTTGAATGTGGCGGGTTTAGAGGGTATGAGTCGATTGAATACGCTCGATTTGCGCAACAATGATATCGAGTCTGTTCCGCCCATACTGGGCAATCTAACCAACATCACGTAAGTGTCCCAATCTTAACCAGAAATCCATATTTTAAATGTCTTTCTTTGCAGTCACTTGGAGCTGATTGGGAATCCATTTCGCCAGCCTCGTCATCAGATCCTAATCAAGGGCACGGATGCCATAATGTCGTACCTACGTGACCGTATACCCATTTAAGTCTTTCCAAGGGGGCGTGGCAACATTTGAAAACATATTTATTTATTTTTTAGCGCACTTTTTACATTTTCTTGTTGTGTTGAAAATTGTTGACAAAAATGGCTTGACCAAAATTAAAGTAGCGTTCACACAATGGCACACACACACACATGTATGTGTATGTATGTGTGTGTGTGTATGTGCAAATGTGTGGGTGCCAGACGCGCGTAGTACTTTGACCATTTTAACACATTTCCCCCAGGAGATACTAGTCAGCGTTTGGCCACAAACACAACACAACGCGCTCCTTTGTTGGAAAAGCACGCAATAAAATGTTGAGTATTTAATGTTTAGTGTATGACTTTGTCCAGGAAACGTATTGATTATAATATATTTAATAAAAATTATATCTTGTTATTGGTGAATAAATTAGTTTGTATTTTTAACCAAAAAATAATTATTTACCAATGACATGGTAAAATTTGAAATTTTATTTAGAATACATAAAATAACTGATCCTAAACATTTTTATTGACCTTTTTTTAAATATTAACTAAAAATAAAAATATTTTTTAACTTGTTTTAAATCGGTATTACACAAATTTTAAGAAACCTTTTGTAATATTATGTTTTCTACACTAAAATCCAAATTTTCTATTTCATTAATGTTAAGTAAATCAAAATAAAAGGTAAGTTAAAATTAATTTATATAAAAAATAAGCGTTCAAGGCTATAGTCAAGCTCCCGACTTTAGGTTACCCGTTACTTATTTAAATAAATTTAAAATATTTTTAATTGCATGCTTTTAGGCACTTACATTGCTGAAAAGCATTAATCAGCCATTACCACCTTTCTATTTGTACGATCTTGTTGCGTTTTAGATAACGCTTGTTTTAGATAACGTTAATTGCCAAAAAAAAATACGTAATATTTTAAAAATGGTGTGTGTGGTGGCTTTTCGCGATTTACGGAGAAGGGAAGGGGCGTGGCAAAAATTTGAAACAAACTTGCCTTGCGTGGGGTTTATTGTAGTCTGTGTGCCGAATTTCACACAGACGGACGGTCTATATATTTTTGAACGATATTTGTATGTAACTATTCTCGATTCATATTTTTAATTTGTATTCAATTTGTGTTACACAATTTTTAAGAAACCTTTTCTAATATTAACTATGCTTTCTAAACTAAAATTAAATTTTTATTATTTCATAACTGTTTTAAATGAATAAAAAAAATGTAAGTAAAAGTTAATTTATAAAAAAAATTATATAGTTCAAATTAGATCCATTTTCAGGATACCTCGTTCAAAAATAATATATCCAAATTTTTTTTCTAATTTGTCCAAAAAATGTTTATGATTTCGCCTTCTCGAACTTTCACTTTTATCGATCTCGGGGCCGGCATTTAGTTGTGCTCCACAACCTCGTTGCGCAATCTCTTGGCCAGCGTGCGTCGCAGCTGGAGGGCCGCATTGTCGGCCTCATCCGCCGGCGGCGGCGGCATGGTCAGCTCGTCACCCTCGAGCAGCTACTGCGCCACTTGAGCAGAACTGGGACGTGCCCCGCCTTGGGGCAGCGTGTGCGGAGTGCTGCGTGCCACGGTATCTTGCAGCTGCTTGGCGCGTGTTTGCTTCTTGATCTCCACGATCTTGTCGCGTTGCTGTCGCAGGTATTCCTGCCTGGAGACCACCTCGTTGGGATCCACTTTGTCCTCCTGCTCGAAGAAGAGATTCAAGCGCTGAAATTTGTCATTGACCAGCTCGAGATTGGCCTCCTGTTCGGGTGTCAAGGCCGCCTCTGGACTCTCCAGATCATCCGCCACGGTTTTGGCAATGAGCTGCTCCACATCCACGTCGGCAACGGCAATGCTGTAAGGGATGTGTTGAAAAAAATTAAGAACTTTGGCAGATACTCATCTCTCATTCCTCAACCAACCCCAATTCCGACTCCGCTGCATTCTCATCTGCTGCTGCATCCGCTGAGAGACTTTGTGCCAACTGATGCCTCTCTATGAGATCCAGCGCCTGCAGCTGCAGCTCCACATTGCGCTGCGTCATCATGCGTATAAAGATCTTCAAATCATTGGCAGCCCAGATCTGAAAAGTGTACATGAGCTAATCTCTAAGGGATAATCGGAAATAGCCCAGGGAAATAAGTATATGTGGATGAAGTTATTGAAAAACAAAATATACTTTTAACGAAAAAGATTCGATGCAAATTTCTTATAATAATCATATCATTTAAATTCCGTTTGAATGACACAAAAGTTTCTTTAACCCATGGAAATTTTTTGTTTTTTTTCTACTTTTTTCCTCGATTTTTAAAAAAAATATTTTGATGCAGAAAAACTCTTCAAACAATTCTAAGAGTGAGTGCCAAAAAACAAATTTCAAAAATCTCTTCGCTAGTATTTTTTATGATTTTTTGAAAATGTCTAAAAATGACTTTTTTAACCCCTTTATCCTCTTCTATTCATACAAAAAGTGACATTTTATCAATTTTCCAAAAAAAAATTTGGCAGTCACTCTCAGAATTGTTTTAAGAATTTTTCTGCATCAAAATATTTTTTTTTTTAAATCGAGGAAAACAGTAGAAAAAAACACTTACAAAAATTCTAAATTTTCCATGAGTACTTAATGGGTTAAAGAAATTTTTGTGTCAAACGGAATTTAAATGATAAGATTATTTTAAGAAATCTGCATCAAATCTTTTTTGTTAAAAAGAAGTATATTTTTTTTGAATAACTTCATCCACATATAGCTACTAAATTTTCCTGGGTGTAGAATCTTCGTCGACGACTTCACCTGCTGAAAGAGCACCTGATGGAACTGAAATGGATTCTCGCCCTGTCCCTGCTGACGCCCCTCCAGGCACGCCAGCTCAAACTGCTCCGGCGTAATGTGCAGCTCCTCCATAAAGCTGCCCAGCATAAAGTCCACCAAGTTCTTATATTCCTCATGTATCTGTCGTATATCCGGATTGTTCTCATCCATTTGCAAATTTGGATCAAAGACTACAACAAAGCAGACACAAGATTTAGCTGATGACGTGGCAGCAGTCGGCAGAATTAATCCTTACCCAAGGACTTTTGCTCGATGAACGTTTGCAGTGGCGCATTCCAGACGGGTCCGTGCAAGAAACAGACCAGGGAATCAAATACCCACGAATCCTCAGCAGACATTATCAATTACAAATTCAATAAAAAGTGTCTTAAACTTTTCTAAATTGCGAGCAACTGGAAATGTCGTCAGCTTTGATATTTTTTGTGTTTGGTCCTTGAAATGTGGTTGCCCTGGTTACCAGAACAACACCCCAGCCAACCAACCTCCCCCCCCCCCACCAGCACAATAATTAAAGGGTATACAATAGTAAAAACACTTGAAAAGTTTTGCAATTTATGTTTTTGTTTAAAAACTATTAAAAACTATGATTTAATTTACTCAATCATAATATAGAGATGTTCAAATAATATATATATAGATGTATATATATGTATGTTAGGTATCGTATGTGTGTGTGTGTGTGTGTGTGTGTGTGTGTGTATGTGTTAGTGTTGGGAATTAGACAGCATATCATATACATACAATACACATTTTTGTTTATATATAAAGACTATGTATAAACTATAGTTCTCATTTTCTATTATGCAAATTTCATTTCATTTTATTTTATTGTTGCAGTTCAATGAATCAAACAAAAACAACAACATGGAAGGATATATATTTAAATGTTTTCTTATTTTTTTTTTGGATTTATATTATAAATATTGGGATTACGGACAGGCTGCTCCAAGAGGGAAACCATTTTGATCGAGGAAACGAAGAAATCATAAAACATAAATAAATATAATATAAATATAAGTATATTTGTTTATAAAGATGCACACGTTGCGTTTGTTTGATTATTAACAGATAACTTTATTGTGGGTGTTTTTCTAGTTTGTAGATTGTGGATATTGTTGTGGTTGTTTTAGTTGCTGTTGTTGTTGGTGTGGCGCTTGTTTCATTAACTACATTAATTCGTATTAAAAATTATTTAATTTAAAACATTACAAAAAAAACTTACATGGAAAACGCAAGAAGACTTTTCTGGTTTTTTGTTTTGTTTCTATTTTGCTTTTGTTTATGCGTACATTGTGGAACCCTTTACAATCTATTTGTAATTGTAATTATCATTATTAGTTTTATTTTTATTTTATTTGTAAATGATCTGTGTCGAAGTGTGTGAAGCGCAACATTTAATTTATATCTTTTTATAAAATGTAAATATGCTGCTTAGTTTCGTAAGGACAAGTTGTTGTTTAGGTCTAGAAAAAACCCCCCAATTTATACAAATTTGTTGCCAGTTCATTATCAGCTTTATCATCTTTAAATTGTAGGCATTTATGTAATTCGATAGTGGGAAATAACTCTAAATTATATACAAGGTTTATTACGCTTTTACTTGATGTTGAGGGCATTTTACATATGGCTAAGAACTCTGAATGCAATTCAAAACAAAGTTTGTTCGATTGGCCGTCGATTGGTAATTAAATCAAATATTGTTGTGTTTATTTCAAAGGCAATTGTGTTTGAAAACAATTTCATTTGCCAATATTTAAAAAAAGAAAACAGAAAACTAACTAATATTAACAATTAAATAGAAATAAGCATATTTTGTTGAGTTGTTGCCTGAATTTGTTACAACATTAACAATTGCCTTTTTGAAATACACACAACAATAGAACGGAATATTGCACAAGCGATATGTTGACCACAATAATAATCATCACATTTTGGCCAACTTAACAAGCTTTGTTTTTTATGAGGGGGATTCCTTGTGGGTTTTATTTGATGAGCGGGCTATATAAACACGGCCAATAGACACTCATTTTGTCAGCCACAATCGTCTTTCGCTGTTGTTGTTGTCATTTAACCTCTATATTTATATATATGCATATAATTTATTTATTTTGGTTTCTTTATGGTTTTTAAGCACTCGCAAACACAACGCACACAACAACTGCAATTAAATATGTTATTTATTTTCTGTTGTTGCTGTCGATCAAGAACTGTGTGTGTGCACATAATATTTATATTTATACCCTATAAGTTATATTCATTTTTCATATATATATATATTATATTTATATATATATATATATTGATTTTGTTTTTTTTTTTCGTTTTAATTTAGTAAAGTAAGATTTTATAATTTCTTGTATTACTTTTGTTTTGTTGTTGTTTTTTTTTCGTTTCTTTAAAATAAATGTTTTTAGACTAAAATTTAATTTTATGATTTTTGCTTGTTCTTCTTAACATAATTGCTTACAAGCAAGCGCTCCTTATTGAGGCGAGGCTCTGCCGGGGACGACTTGCTGCCCTCCACTGCCTCCTCCTCCACTGCCCCAACACCTCCTCCTCCTCGTCCTTCGCCGAGTGTGTCCCGATCCTATTACGGGCTGATTAATTGGTTTAAATGTTGTTCTTTTGTCCGCTGTCTGCTGTGTTTATTTATAATTATTGTATCTGTTGTTGTTGTTGTTACTGATGTTGCTGTTGTTGCGCCCACTGATCAACCCTTACATTCGTTGGTGAGTGTGAGTGTGTATATTTAGGGGGTTTATGTGTACGTGTGTGTGTATGTACTATTTTATAATTGATGCCGTTGTGCTTAAATGTGCCCCCTTACTATGCAATACGCGCTCGCTTTTGTGCTTGGGGGCCATCCGAGTCCTCATCCTCCTCGTAATCATCCTCGCCAGAATCGCTTTCATAGTCCACCAATCCCTGCAAATTGTAATAGAGATAATTAATAAAAATGTATGTGATATGCTTATCAGTTTATCCAATTAAATTGTTTGATTTACATAAACTCGGTACCTCATACGAATTCCGAAACATTTTTAAGGAATTTAAAAAAAAAAGAATAAAAAACCAAGAATTAAATTTTAGGAGTCCAAAATTGGGAAGAAAAAGTTAGGAATTTCAACTAAGAAAAATATTCTGAGTACAAAAATTAGGAGATACAAATTGGGAAAAGTACCTTTAGTTTTCCTGTCATTGGAGATAGGCCCAAAAAAAAAACAATCAAAATATGAAAGGGTAGACAACCGTCTTAATTCGCTACTCAATACGCTACATGCGACCAACATAAAGATGAAAATTTTTTTTATTTTTTATATAAGGTTTATAAATGGTTGGAATAATTATCAGAGCCGCTGGCAATCGAAGTCCTGATTTTGAAATAAATGGTTCGACAAATGTTGTCTTTTTGCTAATGAACAGGATTTTTAATAAAATATTTTAGATTACGTCTTTTTTTAATTTTTTTTTTCCCAATTTTTGTTTTCTTAATTTTTGTCTTCCTAATTTTGGATTTCTAATAACTGTATTCCTAATTTCGGATTTGTAATTTTGGATTTAAAAATTTTTTTTTCGATTTCGGCTTTTTTAATTGTTGTCTTCCCAATTTTTGTCATCCTCATTTTGGATTCCTTGTAACTGTATTCTAATTTTGGATTCGTAATTTTTGGATGTTTAATAAAATCGACTTTTTCTAATTTTTGTTTTCCCAATTTTTTTTGTCCTCATTTTTTTTCCCATTTTTGTCTTTCCAATTTTTGGTTTCCCAGTTTAAGCTGTCCCAAATTTTTTCATACTAATTTTGGATTTCATCCTAACTGTATTCCTAATTTCGGATTCGTAATTTTGGATACCTAATTAATCGATTTCTAATATTGGATGCCTAATTTTTTTTCTTTCGAATTTTTGTATTCTGAGTAATATATTTCGACATTCGCATATAGAATTCATAAACTCATTGTCATATATTGTCACTTAGTGCGTTACCTTTTTGGTCATCTTATCCGCATCGCTGCCCGCTGGCAACTCCGCGCTGAGCGCTGCTGTCTTGTCGGCGTCCAGTTTCAGCTGCGCATCGCTGGCATCTGTGGCGGGTGTCTGCTCGCCTGCGGCTCGCTGTTGTTGGCGGGGCTGTTGTTGGCCACCGCGGTGGTCGCAAGGCTGGGCGTGCTGGCTGCCGCCGTAACGGAGGCGGCCATGGCCGTTGCAATCGTTGTTAGAAACTGTGAGGCCGCCACGGCGGCAACTGTCGCCGAGTCGCAAAGCGTCGCTGAGGGTGATGATGATGACGTGGATGCTTCCAGGGACGATGACGTGGATGATGATGACGACG
The DNA here is from genome assembly GCA_037043495.1 of Drosophila recens. NCBI lineage: Eukaryota > Metazoa > Arthropoda > Insecta > Diptera > Drosophilidae > Drosophila > Drosophila recens. The sequence continues at coordinate 28,894 of JBAMBJ010000322.1, read as the reverse complement.
AGGACGACGATGATGATGACGATGATGATGACGAAGAGGACGACGATGACGCACTGTTTGCAGCTGTGGACAGCAACAGTTCTGGATTTTGTGGCACAGCAGCGCTCAATTGTTGTTGCAGATCTGCAATTTCGGGCTGTTGCTGCTGCTGCTGTTGTTGTTGCTGTTGCAGCTGTTGTTGCTGCTGGCTTTCTAGTTGCGCCGCAGCGGCCGCATTCGATGTGGATGCCACGGCAACGGCAGCAGCCGCTGCCACAAGTGTGGTGTTCAGGGACAACGTATGCTGTTGCTGCTGGAATGAATGCTGTTGCTGTTGCAGGGCAATGTTGGCTGCCGCTGCCAGTTGCACGGCAGCCTGAGCCGCCTGCTCATCGGCGCTGATCGTCGTCGTCGCCGATTCGGGGCTACTGCTGCCACTTGCCGCCGGCGCTGATACTGAAGTGGCAGTGGCTGTTGCTGTGGCAGTTCCAGTTGCTGTTGCAGTCGCTGTGGCATTCAGATTGCCCAACAAGCCACCACTGTGCGGCGACGTGCTGTGCGGCGGCGATGATTTCTGCTGCTGCGTCTGATTCTGTGTTTGCGGGCCATTCTTTTCGCTGACTGCTGTGAATAAGGCAACAACTTGTTAGCTCGAGCTCAACTATTATATCCGCTTTTCACTACAAATTTGTATCTAAGCTTTTACAAATTTGTTCAGTATTATTTGAAATAGACATACCTGTTAAATAATGATTTGTAATCATAATTTTTAGTAATTAGATTATTTTTGTTTAAAATTACGACTTTTTTTTGGTTTTACCCAATTATTTAATGATTACGATAACAAAAAATCAGAAATAATCTAAAATTATTACAATTATTCAAAAATAATCACAAAAAATCAAAAATAATCTTTTTGAGTATTCGGATTATTTTTGATCAAAAATAATCTTTTTGAGTATTCGGATTATTTTTGATTTTTTTTTTTCAGATTATTTCTGATTATAATGAAAAGCTTTGGCTACTTTGATTGTGAAAATTTAAAATAATTTGATTTAATCAAAAATAATTAGAAAAAAAATTCAAAAATAATCTTTTTGAGTATTCGGATTATTTTTGATTTTTTTCTGATTATAATGAAAAGCTTTGGCTACTTTGATTGTGAAAATTTAAAAAAATTTTATTTTTACTTAATAGTCATAAATAATCAGAAATAATCTAAAATAATTAGAAAAAAATTCTAAAATAGTCCGAATGCTCAAAAAGATTATTTTTAATTTGTTCGAACTATTTTTGAATAATTGTAATAATTTTAGATTATTTCAGATGTTTTGTTATCGTAATCATTAAATAATCACAAATTTTTCAACAGTGAATTATATAGTCACTACGATTATTTCCAAAAATAATCTAATTGATTAGTAATTCTAATCGAAATTTAACAGGCATGGAATTAAAATTATATTTATTCAATATAAGATAAACTATCCGTTACACAAATTAAATATGTACATATTAATTGCATTTCATTAAATGTGATTAAAGTTTATTTCTTTGACGTTAAAACTTGGAAAATGTACACAAAATTTGCAATTTAAAGAGTAATAATAATAAGGAACTTACATTTCATGACATTGTTATAGCTATCAATTTCCTCGGAGAAGTCATCCTCCTCATTGAACCACATCTCCTCCTCCTCCTCCATTTGACGCTGGTCGCGTCGAAAGCGTCCGCCACTGCGTATTATGGGCAGACTTCTAATAAAGCAAGAGAAATCATGATATAACTTGTATTATCTACTGAACAAGTGAATAGAAAATTTATGTAAATTACCCATCAGTGCGATTCTCCATCTTGTCGCGATCCTTGAGCCGATCCTGGTATTGATCATATCGGTTCTTTAGGTATTTAAACGTTTGCACATATTCGATTTCATCAAATATCTTGCTAAAGTTCTCCACAAAGTATACACACAATGTGCGTATGTCTTCAATCTTGATAAACTCGAATAATTCCAATATAGCCGACTCCAATAGATTATAGCGACCATTGTTACGAATAAAGGCATCCACAACTGGCGCAAACAGATTGCATTTGACAATGTGCCTGGAAAAGAAATTGTAATTTATTAAATTATACAAAAAAGACAATAACAACTACAACAGTAGGCAGAAAAATAGTTGGGAGCAGTCGCTGCTCCCGGAGCCACTGCGTGCCCATCGCTGATTTAAAGCTGATGCTCACCTGTTGTAGAACTCGTCTTTCAGTGCAATTATCTTGCGCAAAAGTCGCAGAGCGCCAAGTACAAGGAACGTGTGTGTGCTCTTCATCAGCACAAGAATTCGTTTGAGGAGATCTTTTTGCAACAAGAAGTTCTTAATATGATAGCTATGATGCTCAACGCAAAATGACAAAATGTCCAGCACAATGCCGAGCAGCTGTGCAGTCTGGTAATCCTCGTTCTGAGGACGATCGCCCATCGTGTTGAGCATCAAAGGAGCTATTGGAAATAATATTATATCGTATGTTTATTTAGTTAAATTGTCAAGCTTGTAGTGTATTTACCAACTAGCGTTTGTACGCTGTACTTGTAGAAAAAGTTAAGAAAGTCGCCCTTCTCAGTCAACATGTTTTCGGGCTCCAACAAGATCTTTATAATGCCCATCAACTGCACAGCAATTCCCAGCTCTGGCTCCGAGTCGTTCAACATTTGTTCAATGGCAATGTTCAGCAACATACGCTCCTGAGAGGAAACAACATACAATTAGAATCTAATATAAAATATATATACAGTTTGTCAATAAATTCTTTACACTCCCTTAAAAATGTAATATTTTGACTTTAAATAAGAAAATAATAGCTTATTAAATATATTTGGAAAGGTGATTTAATTTTCGTTCGAATGATGCAAAATTTCCTTAACCATTGAGTACCCATGGAATATTTTGCATTTTTGCAAAAGTCTACTTTTTCAACTTTTTTGCCCGATTTTTCACAAAAAATATTTTGATGCAAAAAAATGATTAGAATAATTCTAAGAGTAACTGCAAAAAAATTTTAAAAATATTTTTGATGGTATTTTTTAGATTTTTTTGAAATCTGCAAAAAAGTCACTTTTTGCATGAAAATAAGGAAAAATGGGTAAAAATTGTTATTTTAGGATTTTCAAAAAATTTTAAAAAATACTAGCAAAAATATTTTTGAATTTGTTTTTTGCAGTTCCTCTTAGAATTGTTTCAAGAATTTGTTTGCATCAAAATATTTTTGTAAGAAATCGAGGAAAAAGTTTTGAAAAGTGACTTTTACATAAATTTGAATTTTTCGAAGGAAAGTTTTATGTCATTTAATCGAAATTTAAACGACCTTTCCAAATATATATAATAAGCTATTATTTTCTTATATTACATTTTTAAGGGAGTGTCAAGAATTTCTTGACAAACAGTATATGATTTAGAGACTTACGCCTTCTGGTCGATTGACCTGATTCAGAGTGTAGTTGCGCACCACAAGCGGCGAGAATTCCACAATGGCCGTTAGAATGTCTATGGAGGCCGACTTGGTTTTGTTATCGTTCATAACCAGCGTCAGCTCGAGAGCCTGCAAGATGCCCAGGCAGGTGAGCGTCTTGTAAAACGAATCCTTGCCCTGCGGCTGCAGATTTTGCGCAAAGTTGCAAAACTCTTTAAGAAACAGGACAATATCACGACGCTTAATGTCGCCAGTTGCTGGATCTGTGAGCAGGGTGAAGACATCGAGCAGGAAACGTTCATCCTCCTGGATGAGCGTGACAATCTCAACTTTGTTGAAGAATATGAAACTGGATAACGTATTTAGCATATTATCCTCGACAAATACCGACGGCGTTGGCAGTATTATATCCTGAATGTACTGCACACGAAACGTTTGATGGATTTTGGCCAATAAATCCTGATTCTTGATGGGCACGGCTTCACGGAACTTGGCCCACTGCTTCAGATACTGTCGATGCTTCTTTGGCTGAGCCACACTCGGGTCATACTCCAGGCAGCCAACCACATCGAAGATGGTATCGTCCGCAAACATAATCTCGAACAGAGCATTCTTATTTAGCAAGAATATATTCTTAAAGATCTCAAACAGATGATGAAGTCCCTCGGTGTTGTCGAGATCCTCGCAGACGTGAAACAGATTTAGCAGCTTCTTGATGTAGTTCTCCGACTCCAAAGCCATCGACAGCTTCTCCTTGCGCAACGGCGTCGACAGACAACTCTGTATTGTCTCGGAGATGTCCTCGAGCCGCGACAATTCGCATGGCGGCAACTCAATGGGCGGGGCTGTATCGGACATGTCCTCAAAGCGCTCATCCTCCGATTCCTCCACAATATCCTGTGTGATTTCCACCGATGGATCTTTGCCTTGCACCTGGAGTAATAAACGGAATATACAATTTGAAAATCTCAACCAATTTCGAACGATATTGTGGATACGAACCTGGCATATCTTCTCCCAGATCTCGTCACAACCAGCCTTTTCCTGAAAACTCAGAGCCAGATCAAAATTATCGCCCTCCGACCAGACAATTAACGTATCCTGCTGCTTCTGATAGGCCGTATCCGGCTGTATTTTACTCTCCAACAGCAAGGAGCCATCCGATTCGGCGCGCACCAACAAAGACGTGCCCTTGAGACGCTCCACATACGTGGAGGAGACGTGGCCAGTGCCACGATCATCCCACTGCCGTTCCGCGTTCAGCGCATAGAGTTTAACACGTCGGCGGGTGTCAGTCGTCATGGTTGTGTCTTTAAGTTAACAAGTCCTCTTTTTGCTGCTGTTGTTGTTGTTCTTTTTTCTTTTGTAAGTTGTTGTTGTTATAATTGTTGCACAAAGACAATTTTAGTGCTTGTTGCGGTTGTGGCTTGTAGCCGCGCTTGTGGCTAGTCTACTAGACTAATTACAATTAAATTAGGATATTGAATTTGAAATTCAAAGCATTCGACTAATCTCTACCCTTGACTTGCATATCCATGTTATATTCTTATGCTGTGAATTGTGATCTGCAAACTGCAAAAAGAAAAAAAAAACGTAAAAAAAAAAGTTATAATTATTTATTTATTTTTAAACTAAGCACACTTGTTAACTCGTTTATTATTAGTTCCCACACAATTAAGTTCACTTTGCAAAATAACTTGAGCAAATACGTTTTACAACACTGCATCTATGCATCCATCATGTATGAATGAGTGCATTCTATCTTTTTCATACTCTACACATGCATACATACATACATACAGGCATAACAATTTTTAACGAAAATATACGAAGATATGAGACAGCTACGATAGCAATAAACGCGTATCAAAACAAAAACTGCAAACATCGCACAATGAATGAAAATGTGAAAGCTACGTTTGATTTTGATACGTATGTATAGATATGTATGCATGTGTGTGTGTGCACAAACTACTTGCAAAAAGAAATGCCAAAAATTGCTTTTGCCCAGACTGTTTACAAACATACAGAAGAAAAACAAACGTTTTCCAAATCTCTCCACAACGCACTATTTTACTATTTCTTTTAGTATGTCTGTGTGTGTGTGCGAGAGTATTTTTTATTTCTGATGTCTACACACATTGCAAACTATTATCGCGCTTTCGCTAAAGCGACCCACAACGACGGCAAATGCAAACACGCGCGCGACAAAAACAAACAAAATGAGTGACCAGAACAGGCGACAGAGAGAGAGAGAGAGAGAGAGAGAGGGAGAGCGAGAGAGTGCAAGTACATACACATACATAAATTTGTGCGTATGTGTGCAATTAGTGGGTGGCGGCCGGCAAGCGGGGGAAATTCACTTTGACAAGATTAGATTATCTCTCACACACACACACACACACACACACACTGTTGCCTCACGCACAAGGCAACAAAAATCAATGAGCAAGTGTAAAAAAAAGTGTGTAAACAGAGTAGATATTTAGTTCATACTATAAGAAAATATAGAGACAAGGTCTACGTCATCGATAGAGGAAACGCCGAATAGTCAGTCACTTCCCCCGTTATGTCTCAACAGATTGGCAGTGGCGCCAAGAAACGCTTAAAATAGGTGTAGAGATTTTGAGCACACTAAACTACGTATTATTTATTACCCGTGTATGTATTTAAGTTTACTCATACAGTGGTTTTTTAGAAATAAAGCAACAAAATAGAAGTACACAGTTCAAGAATTCATATAGTTTATTAAGAAAATCTTGACATTTTTCACATTTCGTAAAGGGCTCCCACTGATAAGGCGCTCTGTAATCTGTAATCTAACCGAATGAGGGAGGCGCTCTCGCGAATGTGTATCAAAACAAAAGCAGCAATTAAAAACAAATGCTGACATTGGAGGCATTTCATTTACGCAACCAACAACTTGTCTACGAACTAAATGAAAGGGTTAAAAATAAACACAAACAGCTGTAATTTAAATATTTGGCAAGGATGTGATCATTGATAAACACAAAATTTGCAATTGTCCAAAATTTTATAATTGCCACAGTCATCATAACATCGAAAGAGAAAATGTTCCAACTCGTCGCTCAGTAACAGACGTCAAAAGTTAAAGTCAGAGAACGCGAATTGGAGAGGAGAATGGGAGCGGGAGAGTGCTGATGTTGCTGTCAAAAAAAAAGAAGGAAAAAAGCCAACACAATGGCAATAAAACCAAATGAAAAATATCGACACTGCCTGCAAGTGACACAAAAAAAGGGGCGAGGCTGGAGGCGCATACGTTTGTTTGTATGTGTGATGCGTGCGCGCAATCGAAACAGGAAAATAAGCAAAAAGGAATGCCAAAGTGTATACAGGACAATGACAATACGCCATGATTCTGCTGTTGCCGCTGTGTTTTGTATGCGTGTGTGTGTGTGTGTGTGTATAAGTGTGATGGATCTCACACAATGAATGGGCAGTAAAAGCTGCAAGAAAACGAACGCGTCGTATCTTGTTCGGAATATGCAGAATACGCGCGCATATGTATGCATATACACACACACACACACACATGCATAGATGTGCATGTGTGTACATTTTTGTGGGGTAGGCAAGACATATTAACATGCATACATAAATACGCTTGCGAATGTCCCGTTTATGGTCATTCGAAATATTTAAGTTGCAATCAAAAAAAAAATTTATTTGGATTTTAACCAAATGTACAAAATACACACACACACTAACGCAACGTCTAGTGAGTACATCGCTTTTCGAGCAGTTTCTTTTGCTTTCATTCAATAAAATTATTGCGAATGACAAGCACAAAACAGAATTGCAAAAAATTGCAGCGTATATCTGGCAAAGAGCATGTTAAAAGAAAAATGCCGTCTACGCTCGCAATCTTTACATACACACACACGCACACCGTCTCGGTCAAAATTTAAATGACGCATGTATCATTTGCACAGATATTGTTTTGATTTGTGGTTAAGAAAAACACGAATTTATATGCTGACTATTTTTGCATTGGTAGTAAACGTTTTCAGTTTAATTAAACGCACACAAGATGTATAAAAACAATGGGTACACACCACGCAGCCACACAGAGACATCACGTACACACTGAAACAAAAGTACGCGAGCGCAAAATCCACCACATGTAACAGCGGCAATGTCCAAATTCAACACACTACAAAATAGAAGAACCAAAAACTCAACTCGACGAACGTTTGTTGCATAAAGACGAGTACGAATCCATAAATGAAAACAATTTACCTCAAAATATGCAATGTTCACTCAGCGGCAGGATTACTTTTTCAACGTTAAACAATGTCTTATGTTTTACGATGAACACATTAGACACAAGTACTTAGTAGTCCATCAGAATCGAGTATAGTTACACGCGAAAATTCACATGCACACCTAAACGGACACTCGCACACACACACACACATACACAAGCTCAGACAACACAGAAGCCGCAAGAGGGCAACAGCGGTGTAAAGAGAGAGCGCGAGGGGTAAAATTGAATCTTGTACCAAAAAAGTGTATGCACTCACGTTGCAATTCCTTGTTTTTGCTGTCGGCTGCGCCTTTTCACATTTGTTTAAAGTATATACAACTTGCGTTTGCGCATATTTACTGTTTCCAACACCTTATTTACCATATATTTACGATTTACTTTTTATTTTACAATTTTTTCGCGGAACGAACAGACGCTGCCACCGCGAGAGACGACGATTTTGTTGTTCTGACGCCATATTGTTTTTGTATCAGGTGGCAGCCTTGGCCAAGTTTGGTACAAAATAAAAATAAAAGGTGGCAGCCTTGGCAACGGTATCATGTTTGACAATATTGAACTCTTTTCAGAAAAGTTGTTAAATATAAACATTGATTTTTTTTTTAAATAAATATTGTAGCTGGAACTTTGAAACTTTCACAGGAATTTTGTTATTATTGTTTTCTTTTTTATAAATATTTGTACAAATTTATTAATTCTACACCACGCAAAGGCCCAAACCAATTTTAAAATGAACTCTATTATTTAAAAATGAACTTTATTATTTTAGAAAATCTATAATTTTCTTAGTTTTTAAAATGCACTTCCAATATTATTTTTTATTGAATTATTTAAATTTATTTAAAAATTTAACAAAGTTAACACAAAAAGTTGCAAATGTGTGGCAGCTTTGGCCCAACTTTGTCAAAACAAGGTGGCAGCCTTGGTTTCAAGAAACGAGGAAATTAATTAATTTACGTCGGAATCGAATCCTTAATTTTTAAACATCGAAATCATCGATGGAAGGAAACCTCTATATTTTCCCGCTGATACAACGACGATTTTGTCAACGCCATATTTTTTGTTGCACCAAAGCTGCCACACAGTTGCATTAGAGTTGTGTGTTTCATCGATGTTTTTGAAATCGAAAACAATTCCTGAACTCTAATCGATAACTCTATTATTTATTTGTTTGATTAAATATTCTTGCCATGGAACCGAAGACACACAAATATTTTAGCATTCCGGCCAAGTACAGTGGCTGCTCAGTGGAAGATTTGGAGCTGAACGTACAGAAATACGGCGACAATGTTGTGCGCATGCAGCTGCTAAATCGTGTGCACAACAAACAATGCGGCGCACAGTTGAAACGATTTTTACTGCTAGCCGGCTTGGCGTTTATTTACTACGGCTTCGTGCTGACAGTGGGCGAGGAGGGCTCTGCCAAATTGCAGCAGGCTCACATGCTGTACCCTGGCCTGTTGTGGCTGGTCTTGGCCTTCAAGATACTCCGCACCACCCTCGACTTGGTGCACTCCGAGAAGATCTTCTACAGCTGGGACATGGCTCTGCAAACGGAAACAGTGCGCACTTTTGGCCGCAAATCTGTGTTCTGTGTGCAACGCGGCCATCTTCATGACATTGTGCTCAACGAAGTCATTGAGAACGTAAGTTTAAATGCTTATTATTGGCAATCTATTAACACTTTTATTGTTTGCAGCTGGATGTTAAGTATATGCTCATATTGCGCACCAAGGGCAGCATGTTCACGGAGCGTCCAATAATACCGCTCTTTAATGTAAGTGCTCCTTCTCTTTCCAAGCAGAATGTACACTCGCCAGAAAAAGTATGCGTACACACTTTTTTTAACTTTAACAGCTATTGTAAGTCAAGTCAGCATAGTAAGAAAAAATATGTTTGGAAAGGTCGTTTAAATTTCGTTTGAGTGATGCAAAAATTTCCTTAACCCATGAAAAATTTTGAATTAAAAAAAAGTATATTTTTCAACTTTTCCTCGATTTTTTACAAAAAATATTTTGATGCAAAAAAATTCTTGGAACAATTCTAAGAGTAACTGGAATATTTTTAATATTTTTATATTTTTTTTGCATGAAAATGAAGAAAAATGGGTTAAAATTGTCATTTTTACGATTTTCAAAAAATTATATAAAATACTAGCAAAAATATTTATTTTCCAGTTACTCTTAGAATTGTTCCAAGAATTATTTTGCATCAAAATATTTTTTGTAAAAAATCGAGGAAAAAAGTTTTGAAAAGTGACCTTTTACATAAATTCGAAATTTTCGAAGGGTACTCAATGGGTTAGGGAAATTTTTGCAACATTTAATCGGAATTTAAACGACCTTTCCAAACATATTTTTTTTTTGCTATAATGACGACTTACAATAGCTGTCACAGTAAAAAAAAGTGTGTACGCATAGTTTTTGTGGCGAGTGTAATTTCACTCAGATGCTGTGTTGATTAATTTGCCATTTCCTTTTGCAGAGTCTTTCGCCTTCCTTTGAGTGCCTGAAGCATATTCATTTAATTCTGCACAGCTATTGGTTAAATAATAATTTAAACAAATCGAAGCACGCCTAGAGCAAGGACTTGTTCACCGCATCGTAGAGTTCCACCATCTTGTCCAACTATATTTAATTGAATTTTAAGTTGAATTTACTAAACCAAAGACTGTTATTAAATGTATTTATGTTTTACCTGTAGCATCGGCGTGTAATCTTCCTGCGTTGTTTGGGGTGGTAATTGGGGTATATGCAGCTCAACGTCAACTCTATTAAAATCACCGCGTATCTGCAAAGTCAACATTTGTTAATATACAAATAAAATGCAAGTTTTTTTTGCTATTATACCAAATTATTGAGTTCGGTTGTGAATGCGTGCTTTGCCATTTTCCGATAGAACTCCAAATATATGGACTTGGTGAAGTTCAAATCTTCCTGCGCCTTTCGCAGCTCGTGCACTTGCTGCAGCGTCATATCTGCACAAATAGTTTACTTAAATAGTTTGCAAATAGATTTATTTTACATTTATTTGTATTTACTCTGCATGGCGTTGTTTTGTTTGGCGTCTGTCTTTCGAATACTTTTCAGTGCTGCACAGTGGCGTGGTTGCGGCACTTAACAACACTGATTTAGCAGCTGGCGTCATTTGGCAACACAAATAAATTAAATTGTTGCTTTTATGTGTCAAGTGAAATAAAATTCAAAACTGCACATTTGTAAAGTGATTTATTTAGATTTAATTTATATTTACTTTGTACGGCGTTGAATTGTTTGGCCACTTGTTTTTCGCAATTCGAATACTTTCCAGTGCTGCACAGTGGCGTAGTTGCGGCACATAACAGCACTAAGTCATCAGCTGGCGCCATTTGGCAAAGCAAATAAATTAAATTCTTGCTTTTATGTGCCAAGTGAGATATAATTAAAAACTACACTTGTAATGTCTGCATAATAATCTGTTAAAATAATTTGTAAAGTTATTTATTTAATGTTTATTTATATTTTACTCTGCATGTCGTTGTTTTGCTTGGCACCTTGTTTTTCGAATTTCGAATGATTTCCAGTGTTGCACAGTAACGTGCTAGCGACAGCTGACACGCAACAGCACTGAGTCGCCAGCTGACGTCATTTGGCAATGAAAATAAACAAGATTGCGTTTTGTTTATGTGCCAAGTTCAAGAGAGGATTTTGAATGATCCTTTAGAAACCCAAATCCTGGACTAACAGAGTACTCAAATGCACCCACACACACACACATTGGCAAGCAATGCAAAGGAGCTGTCGTCGGCACTGTATGAAATTGAAATTGAAACAATAACAAAACCGTAAGTCGAGTCATAAACTAAAAATACTTATACGGGCGTGGTGTTAACCACATGGTCATCGCATTCACCTAATATGTATGTGTATTTTGTGCGATTTCAGTTCCTTGTTTAACTGAACGGTATATTCAGTCGCCATGAACCGTTCGGACTCCATTCCCATGAAACGGGATCGCTCCTTTGACAGCGTTCTCAATCGTCTGCTCCGCATGCGCTCCCAGAATCATGAAAGCTTCCGTGCGGCCATGTACAACTTTCTAATCGCAGCCGGCGTCGCTGCCTTTGTCGCCGTCTGCTTTATCCTGGGTCCGTTTGTGCGCCCGCTGCTCTGGGCCTTTCTCATGGGCGCGGTATTGTTTCCCTTCAAGCGAAAGTTGGCGGAACTGCTTAACAATTGGTTCCAGCGCCTGGAGGAACGGGACTCCAATGTGCTGGTCTCGATTTGCCTGGCCCCACTGGAGGCGACGGAGCATTGTGGACGTCTATTGATCAGCTGGTTGTGTCAGCATTGGCAGCTCCTGCTCTCCGGCTGCGGCGTCGCTATCTGTGTTAAACTCCTGGTCCTGTATGCTCCCAAGGGTTTCCTGCTTGCCCTGTGGCAGTGGCTGACCTTCTCCCATGGCCTCTTTGTGCGCATCATTGGCTACTTGAATGTCTATTTGGTAAGTGGATCTAGTGATGATCCAATTGAGTTTATAACTGTTGATTCTTTCTTTATAGCTGCTTGTTCTTATCGTCATCTACTTGACATCGGTGCACTTCTTGTGGTCGCCCGAGAAGAGCGCGCATTTCGTCGTCGCCGGCCAGTCCATGTGGGTGGCCATTGCCGGCTATCTGTGCAGCTTCCTCGGCGCTCTTCAGGTGCCCGTCTTCCTGCTCATCATGGCCTATGTTGTGGCTTCCACAGCGTATCATTTGCAGACGTGCGATGACAGTGAATCCGCTTCGTTTCTCGATCGCGTGCAAAAGTTATTCGATAGAAATGACTTTGAGAAATCTCTCAGCAATATCAGCATCTGTCGTCGAGCTGGCGGCGAGGCATCATTGCAATCGGATGTGGAGGACATTTCCCTGAGTGACACCATCGATTCGACGGATACATTCGATGCCAAGCCCACAGAGGAAACGGAGGGAGGACATCAGAGCGATACCTTTTTCAAGCTGTTGTTTTACGCCTGCCTAGGCACATTTCTGTATCGCAACATCTGGATGTTTATATTGGCGGCTGTGCCGATCTTCCTGCATTTACTGTACACCGTGGGCAGCTACACGGGAATTACCCAGTTTGTCTGCAACAAGATCAATGATGGCTATCAGGCCATGAGGGTAATGGAAGAAGTTTTTTAAAAGTATGTAAAATTAAATTAATATGTTTTTTAGACCTGGGCTCTGGAGCATCATTCGGCGGTGCTGCCCCTGTGTCTGCCTGGCGTGCTGGAGCTGAACTATAAGATCAATTGCATTGTTCGAGATTCGCTCAAGTCATCTGTAGAGTCCGTCACGTCCATACTCATGATCATACTCATGCTGCTCATCATCATCTTTCTGAGTGTTTTCTTTTGTGTCAACATCTATTCGGAGACGATTGAGGTGGCATATCTGGGCAAAGATCTAATTAACAAGACAATCACAGATCGTCCTGAGCTAATTGATATTCTGCCCGCCAATATACAGGCGTCCATTGATGATGCGCTCGACAATGCGCACCATTATGGACGACGTAAGATCGAGACCTACATTGATGATTGGCTTGCGGATGCGGACAAGGTGCATGCGACCAAGCTCAAGGAGCAGATACTCGATGTCTGGGATAGGTTGATACAATATTGGATTGATTTCAACAAGGCGGGCACTTCGTATGGTCCTCGCGTACCCACGGATGCTCTCAAGAGCACCTTTGGCGAGATTGTCGATAATCCAGGTAAGTTTTAAATTCAACTCTTATTTATTTGTGTTCTTATCTTATCATTTGTCCTATGTCTTGAGTTGTTTTCTTTATATTAAATAATCTTATTTAGCTTTTAGAGTATGTATCGCTTCTGTTTGGCCTAATCCTTTGACATCCCGTAGTAGTTTTCCGTATGCGTCTTCTCCAAAATAACTCATTACATGTTGCATCTGCTAACCCGAGATTATTTATTTTAACCAAGGACATTTTAAAGAGCTAGTTTTAGTGGCAAAACAGGGCATTATTGGCTGGGCGCAGAGCAATACCCAAACCATTCTCGAGGTCGCCGAGTCCTTGTGGCACATCATTCGCACCAATCTATCCGTCATCATGGGCGTGGCCGGCGAAATCCTTTCGTTGCTGCTGTCGGGCGGACAGGCGTGCATTGAATTCATCTTGGACATGGTAAGAACTTCAGAAATATTGTTATTAACCAGGGATTGAAACCCTTACCGAAACCGTAACCTTTAACCGTTAAAATCCGATTGAAATTTAAAACCGTAACTGAAACCGTAACCGAAAAAAAAATTTCATTTGACCGAAACCTTAAAACCGAAATTCTGCTAACCGAAATAACCGTAAAGTAACCGTTTCATTTATAAGGATTATTTTCGGTTATTTTTAAAAAATTAAAAAATTAAAAAATTAAAAAAAAGTATTCTTTTTAATTGTTATTTTAAAAATTTCAAATAAGAGTTATGGTGTAACTTTTGAATAGAATTTTAAAAACATGTTTTATTTTAAATTTGTTCTAAAAAATAAAAAAAAAAACAAGTTAAAATATTTTAAGACGTAAAATTTTGAGCTGTTTTGGTTTTTTCCGACTCAAGTCTTGATTGCGATCTCTAATATTTTATTATTCATTTTGTTTTTAATTTTTATTTTCTTATTTTTTCATTTTTAATTTTGATTTAAATTTTCTTATGTTTAATTTTTAATTTATATTTTGTGGTATTCATGATAAAGTTAATTTGTTAAATTAAATATTAATATTGTTAAAATATTAAAGAATATAAGAAAAAAAAGTCTGAATAAAACAATAAATATGTAATGAGTTTAATTATTATTATTATATTATTAATATAATTATATTTATTTAAAGAAATTTTGTTTTGTGAACCGGAACTTCAAAACCGAAACATACAATTAAGGTTCAATACAATTAGGTTTTAATCCCTGTTAATTATTATTAATTAACTATTATTTATTTCCCCTTTTATTTTCAGATCGTATTCTTCACAGCGCTCTTCTATCTGCTGTCCAGCAGCCAGGAGAAGTATGCTCCATTGCAGATAACCAAATATCTGGGTTACTCTGCCTCCGGCATTAAGGTCGCCGATGCCTTGGAGAATTCCATTACGGTTGTGCTGATATCCATGGTTCAAGTGCTCCACATTTACGGGATTGTTCACTTGGCTAGTGCACACCGTGTTTGGTGCACGCATTGTCTTCCTGCCCTCCGCGTTGGCAGCTCTGCTGGCGGCTGCTCCATTCCTGGGCAGCTATTGGTGTGCTGTGCCGGCCTTTCTGGAGCTGTGGCTTGCACAGGATCGCTTCTATGCAGGCCTGACACTGTTTCTACTACAGTTCTTTGTGCCCTCTTCCTTTGAAACGGCAATCTATGCAGATCTGAAGGGGTGAGTGATTATTTTCAGGGTATTGTTTATTTATTTACTATTGTTATTTATAATTGAGCAAAAGGAAGTGAGAGTAGTTGTCGATTTAAGCCTTTAAAGTTTTAAAAAGTTTCATTAACCAACAAATTTTGATTTTAAAATTAAGATTAATTTTTTCAAATTCTGGCGCCTTTTTAAAATAACTGTCGATATCCAGCTAGCGAGTATATCGATACAAGTGAACATTTAAAAATTGCTATCGATATCTATCCTAATGCACTTGTATAGTGGATATCGATATATATATTCAGCATGCATTTCGATACACTTCAACTGCTCTCTGTCGATAACAAAAACAGATGTTTGGTCAAGTCTAAAAACTCTGCATAAAATAAAAAGCTAAAATCCGAAATGGATGAAGTTTGCCGTTGCTGCACGATGAATTGCACCACACTGGAGAATATATTCGCGGAGCGAGTGCGGACGGATGATCAGCCAGATCTGATTGTCATGCTGGAATACTGTACCAATTGTGAAATCAGAGAATTGGACTCATTGCCTCAAAACATATGTGGACCCTGCATATCGGCTGCGAAAAGTGCATTTGAATTCAAAATGCGATGCGAGCAAAGCCAACAATATTTCAGGGAACTGCTCAGCGAAGCTGATCAGAAGCCCAACATGGAGGAACTCACCACAGGCGATTGGTGTTTGACCGAAAGTCCAGTTAAGGAACTCACCACAGGCGATTGTTGTCTAGCCGAAAGCCCCTTTGAGGAGGTCTGCATAAAGTCAGAGCCAGACAATTTGGAAATCTGTGCAGTTGGCTCTATAAAGGAGGAACTGAATGACACTGTGAATGAGGATTACTCCGAGGGCAGTGAGGGAACGGAAGAGACAAGTGGGAATCCCGAGGAGCTTAAATGTCATCTTTGTTCAGCTCAATTTCGCGGGAATGCGTATTTAAAAAGACACATGAGACGACAGCATACCAACGAACCTCTGGACTTCAAGTGCCAACACTGTCCAAAGTCCTTTGCTCACAATTGGCATCTCACCAGGCACATTGCCGTTGTGCACGGCGAGAAGACATTCCAGTGTCCCGAGTGTCCAAAATGCTTTGCCAAAGCTTTCAGTTTGAAGCTACACGGCAAAGTTCACCGCAAACAAACGGAATTCAAGTGCCCACAATGCCCGAAAATCTTTGGCAAAGAGTTTCTGCTCATGCGACACATTAAACGGGTTCACGTTGGCCCAAAGCCTCACATCTGTGCCACCTGCAGCAAATGCTTTGTGTCTGTGAGTGCTTTGCAGAAGCACTTGCCACAACACTCGGACGCACGTCCCTACAAATGTGGGCAGTGCCCGCGGGCATTCAAGTCCTCGGATGTGCTGCGGGGTCACATGGTGATGCATTCGGATGAGCGACCCTTTCAGTGTCTGCGCTGTCCGATGGCTTTTAAGCTGGTCTTCCATTTGAAAAGGCACATTAAAGTGCTGCACGACAAGGAGAAAGATTTATAATTTACTGATCTATATTTAAGCTACAGTTGGATTGTGCCTTCAATAAAATGTTAATCGGAATATGCTGCATCGAACAGTGTTCGGTTGGCTTTAAAAATTTTCTTAATTTTTTAAAATACTTAGCATGACTACCATTTTTTTAATTATTTATAAATGTTACTAGAAATAATATGTACATAAAAACTAATAGATGAATTAAACAGAAATTATATATATTTAAAAAATATATTAAATAAAATTATTTAAAAACTTAAAAAAAAACAAGGCTATAGTTGAACTTCCGACTATAGGATACCCGTTACTTATTTAAATCAGGGATTAAAACCGAAACGAAAAACTAATAAATTATCAGAGATTGCAAACAAGACTTATGAGTCGGAAAAAATAGAAACAGTTCAAAAATTTCCGATATAAATTATTTTAAATTTGTATAATAAAAATTGAAATTAAAACATGCTTTTGAAATTGTTTTTAATAGTTATACCATTACTCTTATTTGCAATTTTTAAAACAATTAAAAATAAAATTTTTTTTTTTCAATTTTTCTTACACAAATTTGGTAGTAAAAATTTGTTTTTGGATGTATGAAAAACCGAAATCAACCCTTATAAATGAATCGGTTACTAAACGGTTACTTCGGTTTACAGAGTTTCGGTTACGGTTTCAGTTACGGTTTTAAATTTCAATCGGTTTTTACCGGCTTAGGGTTACGGTTTCAGTTAGGGTTTTAATCCCTAACTTAAGTAAATTTAAAATACTTTTTATTGCATGCTTTTAGGCACTTACATTGCTTAAAAACTTTAATCAGCCATTACCAACTTTCTATTTGTCCGATCTTGTTACGATTTAGTAGGTTGATAGATTATAATAGTAGCTAAAGTTAATTAGTAAAATAATCCTAATACCATGAAAACTGAGCATGTGGTGGATTTTCGTGATTTACAGCGTCGGAAAGGGGCGTGGCAAAATTTTTAAACAAACTCGACCTGCGTGGAGTCTATAGAAGCCTGTGTGCCAAATTTGGTTGCTCTAGCTCTTATTAGTCTCTGAGATCTAGGCCCTCACACAGACGGACAGACAGACGGACATGGCTACATCCACTCGGCTGTTAATACTGATCAAGAATATATATACTTTATAGGCTCGGAGATGCTTCCTTCTCCCTTTTACATACATTGCAACGAATACAATATACGCTTTTACTTATTTTTTGATATAGGGTATAAAAACTAAATCAAGTTGGGGGAATCTTTAATTGCGCAATTAAATTCTCGAATCGCAGCTTATTATTGGATTTTAATTGAAGACGAATTACTGTGCATACTAATTGATATGAACATTAAATCAAATTTACATTTTTTTGGAACGAGAATTTTAATTACAAGCTGCAATTATATCTTGGAAAATTAGGGAATTCTTAATATCCCGAGTCATAGCTAATTAGTTTACTTTTATTACAGACAAAAGCTGTAATTAACGTGTTAGTAATTTTTATTTTATTGTGTAGACTAAGAACTAATCAGAAATTGTATAAAAAAAATGCATTTTCATTTTTAATGAACTTGGCAAATTAGGGAATTCTAGGAACTTCCAGAGTATCTATGGTTATTTCAGCTTAAAGTAAAATTGTTATTTTCAATTTTGAAATAAATTTAAATGCCTTTATAGTTTATTGATAAGAATCAAAAATAAATAAATAAATTTATTTAAAAAATAGGACATTTTTGAAACGTTGCACAGTGGGGCCATTGCTGATTTTACTTTGCAAAAATCATAACTTTTGAACCAAATGAGATAACCGAATAATTTAAATGGCATATAATAGATAACTCTTCAAGCTATGAAATAAATGCTTAAGAAAAGTGCCACGCCTCCAAGATACTTACTTAGGGGCTATCAAAGTTAAATTTGTGAAATTTGTGCAAAAAATAAATTGTTTTGCACCTAAAAATAAATTTTTCTTAAAATTTTTGATTTTTTTTTGTTTATTTTTAAGGTTTTCATATTTAAAAATTACTTTCAAAAAGTTTAGATAAAAAAAATTTTTTTTTCAAAAATTATTTTTTATTTTTTGGGGTGAATCGTCAGAATTGCATATATCGACCTAATTCCTATGGCTGTATATGATATAGTAGGGCGATTTCAACCAATCTGACATATGATGAAGCTGCGGTAGTCTTCTACATCCAGACCAAATTTGGTTCAAATCGGATTACTATATTATATAGCTGCCATAGGAACAATCGATCGAACTATGCAATTATGCCGCGTGTTTTTTTTGTGAGGTTGAATTAGTTTTTTTAGATTTAACCTTCTTAGGCGGGTCCGGGCGGGTATGAAACTATATATAGCTATAAAGAGAAATCAATTGTGAAGCGTTTTTTAGCTATGGGAACTCAATGCATTTTAATTCATGAGACTTTTCGTCTACCAAAGTTCAAAAATAGTCAAAATCTAGTGTTTTGCAGGACCGCCGGCCGAACAACTTGCCAAAAATATTTTTTTTTGGGTAAGCGTTCGGAAAAAGTAATATACGGATTCGATAGAGAATTCTTCAATGATTAAGAATCCAAATAGGATTTTCAGATCAAGTAAAAATTGTGGATAGTACAACCTTTTAAGGTTGACCCATTTAAATTTAAAGAACACTAGATTTTGACTATTTTTGAACTTTGGTAGACGAAAAGTCTCATGAATTAAAATGCATTGAGTTCCCATAGCTAAAAAACGCTTCACAATTGATTTCTCTTTATAGCTATATATGTTTCATACCCGCCCGGACCCGCCTAAGAAGGTTAAATCTAAAAAAACTAATTCAACCTCACAAAAAAAACATGCGGCATAATTGCATAGTTCGATCGATTGTTCCTATGGCAGCTATATAATATAGTAATCCGATTTGAACCAAATTTGGTCTGGATGTAGAAGACTACCGCAGCTTCATCATATGTCAGATTGGTTGAAATCGGCCTACTATATCATATACAGCCATAGGAATTAGGTCGATATATGCAATTCTGACGATTCACCCCAAAAAATAAAAAATAATTTTTGAAAAAAAAATTTTTTTTATCTAAACTTTTTGAAAGTAATTTTTAAATATGAAAACCTTAAAAATAAACAAAAAAAAATCAAAAATTTTAAGAAAAATTTATTTTTAGGTGCAAAACAATTTATTTTTTGCACAAATTTCAACTTTGATAGCCCCTAAGTAAGTATCTTGGAGGCGTGGCACTCTTCTTAAGCATTTATTTCATAGCTTGAAGAGTTATCTATTATAATGCCATTTAAATTATTCGGTTATCTCATTTGGTTCAAAAGTTATGATTTTTGCAAAGTAAAATCAGCAATGGCCCCACTGTGCGTTGGTTTGGATTTTCCTACATAATTTTAAAATAAACAAAGAGAGATTTGCTCGAATTAAATTTGTATATTAAAATCCAATTTATTTTTCTATTTAGTGGCGGACACCCGTATCTCAATGGTCTGGCGATAGCTGGCGGCATGTACTGGATTGGCTGGCAAGGCGCCATCTTTGGTCCCCTCATGCTGTGCTTCTTCATTGGCCTCTTCGAGGTGGCCACCCTGGCCATGAGGTCGAACCAGGAGCCGAGGTATGTTTGGAGGTCAAGTTAGTTATTCAATTTATAGCATGCAAGTTAAGAAACTTTTATCAAATATAAACTGCAGCCCAAGGATTTAAGTAAGTTTTTCAGTTTTTATAATTTATGAAGCTTCTTATTAGCTGTCTAATTAATGTTAATTGGCGTATAAATTATTGATTGTCAAGTTTAATGTCTTGCAGGCGCAGTTCGGATGAGGAAACCCGGACGACGTGAGTTGGATAATGGAACATTGAAAAACACACTACGAATTTCTTCTCATACTCGAAATGCAACCTAACAAATCAATTGGCCAAGTTAATAAACTTGCCAACTAACTTATAATTGTCATCACAGTTTTCCAGTTGAAGTTTCCAGTTTATTTTTATTATATTAACATCGTTTGCTTCTATTTTGTACTAAATTTAAAAGTATACAAAAATACGAATCCGTCTTGAAATCTCTGTATTAAAATTAAACAACTTAACTAACTATTTATACATAAGACTTGGTACTCTTGAAAAGCTTAAAGACACTTGGAAAAGCTGCTTAATCCTTGAAGCTTTGGCATTTAATGCTTTTCAAGGGTATTTACGCTTCGATCAGCCGAAGATAGCTTTTAAGTTGTAGTATCTATCACATGACTCTTGTTTGTTTTGTTTTGCTTTTTTGTACATAACGAAAGAATTTCTATTTAAAGCTTGACTCTGAAAAAAAAACCGCCAAACCGGTTCGAATGCAAGAACGTACCTAATTTTGTGCTCGCTACAAATGTGATTTGTTTAAGCTTAAGTTTAAAGAAGTTCCGTTGCAAATAAATGTCATTTAACAACTAACAGAAACCAAACAGAGCCCAGTTAATTGGAAGGTTCTATTTGCAGTCAAAAACTTGTTACGCTGAGCGAGGAAAATGTTCAGAACGAAAAGGAAAAACCCGAAATTGAAGCTATAAACTGTGGACTCGAGGAAAAGCGCGTGGGAAAACCTGTTGTGCTGAAAATCATAACACGAATGTTGCAGCCATTGGATACAAAGAAAACCAGTTAAAAAACATTTATATTACTTTGCTTTTATTTGATTAAAAGATATTATGAAAGAAGGTATTCAAACTCGGTTTTTTGAATGCCGAATAACGAACGACACTGAAAGGAATTAGCAGGGACCGAAACTGTTATGAGTAATATAAAAAAAGTACTTTTAATAATTACGTAAAGACTTTTACTTTATAAATCATACTTAATAATTATTTTGGTTTAAAAAATAAAAATTATAAATAATTATTAATATTGATTTTTATTATATAAATCAAAAATAATGATTAAGTTTGATATTTTCTTCTTTTGATTTTTTATGTAAATTTGGTTATCAGGTAGATGATGATGTTGAAAATTTGGAATGTTTATCTTGAGTATTAACAAAGATATTCTAAAAAGACTTTTAAAAACAATTTTAAATTATAAAAGCATTTAAAGAGTTATATGTTTTCCACTCTAAAATAATTGTTATTTGAAACTTGTATTTTTTTCCTCACAAATAAAAGTTTTTCGAGACTTATTTTTTTATTCTCAAATATAATTTTATTGGCTGTTTGCAAAGAAACTGTTTTAACAAACAATTTGATGTACTTTAATCAAAAATCGCATTAGTTCTTATATGTGATTTTTTGAGTTGAAATTTTGATCAATAACAGTTATTTTCAGTCCCTGGGAATTAGAGTATAGTTTGAAAATTGTAATTAATTAATTGCCTCGGCTGAAAACCATTTAAAATCATTTTATTACTTTACTTTTATTACACAAAAATCTCATAAACAAGTATTCAACTTATTTGGTGTGCATGTTTTTGAATGTGAACTCGGGATGACGCTCAACACTGCAAGAAATTAGAGTATAATTTAGTATAAATCTATAAATAAATATTATTTTTATAAATTTTTGCTTACCCATGGAAAAAGGCAAAGTCACAGACGCGGAAGTTCTGGTCCATGGCTGATAGCTTGGCCACCTCCTCCTCCGTCAGCTTAAAGTCAAAGACATCGAGATTTTGCCTCAAGCGTTCGGGATTTGTGCTCTTTGGAATGGCCACATTGCCAGTGTCGATAATCCAGCGGATGAGCACCTGGGCAGGCGTCTTGCCATGTGATGCAGCAATCGCTTTGACTTCAGGAATGTCCATTAAATCGGGAATATCGCGTACCATTCCAGCGCCAGCATTGAACTTGGCAATGCCCTTGGAGCCCAGAGGAGCATATGCGGTGACCACGACATTCTCCGACTTGCAGAAATTAATCAGATCTCGTTGTTGCAGATAAACGTGATGTTCAATCTGATTGTTGGCTGGCGGAATTTTGCTGTTCTTCAGCAGACGCGCCACCTGCTCCTTGCTAAAGTTGGAGACGCCAATGGACTTGGCCAAACCATTCGCCACGAGCTTCTCCATCTCCACCCAAGTGGCGGCATGATCGGTGGTTAGATCGGGTACCATAAGACCCTCCTCATCCATCTTAAAGCTGCCGTCCTCGTTGATGAACAGCGTGAATGGCGTGTGAATGAGATACATGTCCACATAGTCCAGCTGCAGATCAGCCAACGATTTCTTAATGGTTGGCTCCACTTCATGGGGACGATTGGCTGTGAGTAGATTGAAGATTAATAATGATTATTTGCGGGTTGAATCAGCTGCTTACAAATGGGCGGCAGCTTGGTCACAATGTAGAGCTCCTCGCGCTTCACCTTGCCGGCATCCAGCCAACGCTTGAGGACTCGTCCAATCGCTTGCTCATTGCCATAGACTGGCGCCGTGTCGATGTGTCTGTAACCCGCCTCCAAGGCTGCATCGATTGCGGTTTCGATTTCCTCATCGGACGCCTGTTAACGATAATGATCATGATGAGATCATGATGAGTATGCGGTTTATTTAATTGTTTGTCACCCTGACGTGGTAAAGTATTAAGAACCCATAAGGTAGTTAATAGATATATGTATGTATGTACATGGTCTGTTTAAACTTATAACGTAAATCCGAATTATGGATTGAGCTTTAAATCGAAATAACAATCTTATTGTCGTTATAGCGCCAACATAATATTAAGTTAAAGTATTTAAGAATTGCTTGCGAAGAAATCGAGTTTCGATTTTTCGATGTATTTTTACATCACTAGCATAAACGAAAGTATCTCAGAGATAGATCGTACGTTAGAGCTAGAGTTAACAAATTTTTTATGTAGACTTTTTATAAGTGTGACCACAAATTGAAATTAAATAAAATGAAAGAGTGATTTTAGAGCTACAGACTTCACATTTAAAATAGGTAAGAAGCAGAGACTGCAAATAATAGTTATGAAATTTAAAAAAAAACGGAAAATTCGAAAACAGGATAAACTTTTATTTGAAATTTTTAATTTTAAAATTGTAAATACTAAAATTAATTTAAATGATAAAACTTAAAATTATGATTTTTAAATTTTTATAAAAATGAGCCCTAACTTTTTATTTAAAATTTAAAATGGTATATATATATTTTGCGTTTCATTCCGAAGAACTTAAAAACACATGTTTGACTACGTTGACGGGGGGAATCGAACCCAGTTTTTTTTTCAAACTGGAAGTTCTACTTATTTGACAGGTCGGCGACTCTAACCACTGAGCTACCGGGCCACACAAATTTTTATTATAAAAGTAATATTTAAATTTTTATACACATAAATCTTATTTGTCAATTTTTATTACAAAAATTTAAAATAAACGTTAGGGCTCAATTTTTATATAAAAATTGAAAAATAATAATTATTTTGAATTTTTATCATTTAATTTAATTTTAATAATTACAATAAATATTTTTTTTTTATAAAAATCAGCCAATTACTCTTATTTTTGAATTTTGTTCAAAAATAATTATAATCGTTACAGTCCCTGGTGAAAAGTGAGTCACAGTAGCAGGGTATCTCATAGTCGAGCAGTCTCGAATTAATCATTTTAAAATGTTTTTCTTTCATAATGATATCAACAATCACGTCTCTTATTGTCGTTCGTAATTACACTCGAATTGCATACAGTGGAATCATTCATCTGTCTACTCTTTTTTTTTAGTATTTAGAGAAAGTCGACCCATTGTATAGATCGATTTGTTTACTGAAGACTGGAAAACCGGTCAGCTGCAGCATTTCAACTCCATTCCCAGCCCCCCTCCCCCTCCCCCCTGCTCTTCCAGCGGTCAAACAAATGACGTGACACTTTCATTCTTTTTGTAAAGAACCAAATAAATAATATATGTATGCGTGTAAAGTTATATTTAGCATGTCACGCACAAAACATATTGATTACTAAAAAACTTAAAAACTACTAAATATTATTGATAACTCAAGTCTGATGATGAAATTACCTGCCAGGTGCCAATGCCAATGATTGGCATTTTCTCACCATTGTTAAGTGTCAAGAATTGTGTGTTAGCCATTTTTTAAAATAAAAATCACTTGTTGAATTTGTTTTCGAGATAACGAGGAGTGAACACAACCGTTCTCACTGAATACTTTGATTGGATTGATGACAACAAGGGCAAGTCGCTTGCCGGCAAGTGAAAAAGCTTCTGACGAGCTTTTATAAAGTGGCGTGCACTATGGGCAAACTGTAGCTTTGACAGAACAAAAACTGCATAAAGTGGGCAGAAAATAAAATAAACTGTTCTATTTTTATTCCTTTTTTTTGGAATAAGTTCTATGGCTTTTTTATTATTACATGGGACTAAATAAGTCGTGGTTTGTGTGTTTATTATTTAAAAAAAATATTTATAATTCTTTAAATTTTATGTTAAAAAAGCTTGTCTTTTAGGCAATCGACCGACCGCCACAATCTGTCAGCCGTTTGATTCTGAACATGTTTGGCGCGTAAATAAAAGCCAATTTGTGATTTTAAAAATAAAAACAATAAAATTCATACCTTAATCCAATTAGTCTGAGTATTAATCTTCTCCAAAAATAATAAAAATAAAAAAAAAACAAATTGCTTCACGCAAATTAGTAACATTTGTGTTTTGACTGAAATATCAGTCCAAGTCTGCCTGCCAACGAGATAAAGTAATAGAAATTAGCATACAAAATATAATGAAAAGCTTACCTATTCTATATTATTGTGTATGAAAGTCAATGTCTACTTTATCAGGTTGCTGACCTGTAATGGGCATCGATCGAGCTATTGAACGACTCAAACGACTCGAACGAACTACTGACCTATAAAAGGACTCGAACGAACTATAAAAAGACTCGAACGAACTATTGAACGAACGAACTAAGCAACTGAACTACTGAACTATAAGACCTACAATCAGGGATTTAGTTCGTTCGTTCACTTTGGTGAATAGTTCAATCGAACTTAGTCCGAACGATACGTTAAAGAAAAATATATTAAATACTTCTCTTGCCAATTTTATCAATAATGGTTTTCATATTTTTCTTTGTGTGACTTTGGAGTTAACTTTCGTCGCTAGCGTGAACTGCCATCCACAGGTGATTTTGTTTAAATTGTAAATTGACTTGAACTGTCCCAGTGGCGGCAACAAGCCACAACCGAATGTGGTAACGCTACGGAATGCATCGGCGAATGTATATTCGTAATACATACGCGCGTATGTTAACATAACATTAACTTTTTACATAGTCTGTTAGCGGTTAAGCGGTTTAGCAGAGTCGCAATCCATAACCGATTTATCCGAGTCACCCAAGAGAAACGAAAATTTAAATCGTTGGCTTGTGACTTGGCTAAAAAAATTGAATGGCCAATTGAATTTTATTCCAATTAGAGCTCACATGTATCTAGCTAGAAGCTAATGAGTATCTGTGAAGTACAACAATTTGTGAGTACTTTGTAAGCTTATCGTTATGGATTTTAATTTTTTTTAATTGCCCTTCGTAGCAGCTGCGTGTTCGTCAATCAATGCCAATCAAGGATTTTGTGGCAAACAGGGAGACGGCTTTGGTAGCTTTGGCTGGGTGTTTGGGGGCATGCCGCCGTACATAGTCCTGGCTACTGGCTCCTGGCTCCTGGCTCCTGACACTGAATGCCACTTAATTCGGTTTTGAAGCGAGTTGCATGTCAAAATGATTGCTCTTCTGCAAACAGCGCATCTGTGTTTGAATTATGATGGAGCGCGCAAATATTCCAGATGCAAATATTTGCGCTAAACTACACACACACATAGATACACACATGCACACACATACAGTGAAAGCGTCACACACGCACGCCAAGTTGAAGTGCAACACATAGCGCCAGTCGCAGAGCTGCTGCTGCTGCCCAGGAACAGGACGAACCCCGCCCCCAACTTACAGCCCCCTCCCACTCCCGCTCCCCTCTGTTTCCCCCACCTCTTGACTGCCAACTAATGGCAGTGAGCTGTGAGCAGCGCTAAGCACTTTTGAAAATGTGTAACCGGCACTGACTGACTTTCTACTCGTATCTCAGCTGCGAACGATCCGGGCCAGAACAGGACGAGGGGCAGGGGGCAGGCGGCAGGACGACCAGGTCTGACTGTAGCTCGTTTGGCCGGAGCCAACATTTGCCGCTGCCGTTGTTGCTGCTGCAGACATCCGTTGCCGGAAATATGCTTACAAACGTTGCACGTATACGGCATACAGGGCGATCCGTTTGGAATATACACAGAAAAAAAAATGCCATTCTAAAATCAAGTATAAAAAAAATACTTAATTTAAGCCCGCATTTTTTAAGTATTTATACAGGATTTAGCTGAATAATCAGGCCTCTCTCATTTGAACTGGTCCGGTGGCTCAATGGTTAGAGTCGCCGAATCCAGTTTGAAAAAAACCTGGGTTCGATTCCTTCCGTCAATAAAAAAAAGGTATAAATAAAAATATGTTAAAAAAAAATATGTTAAAAAAATATCTATTAAAAAAAATTGTAAAAAAAATGTTTAAAAACCAAGACGGAAAAAACAAAAATCTTAAAAAAAAAAGTTTAGAATGTAACGAAAAACATTATAATTTAATAAAAATTTTTTAGCCTGACTTTAAGAATTTCAAAATTGAATTCGGTATTGAAAAAATCAAGTATTTCATACTTGGTTTAAGAAAATCCGAGACTACCCCACCTCTGACATCGTTTCGGATTGAATTCGGGCTAAATATCTCGGATTTTTTTCTGTGTAGCTACCGTTGCTGTGTGCTGCAGACATCCGTTGCCGGAAATATGCTTACAAACGTTGCACGTATACGGCATACAGGGCGATCCGTTTGGAAGCTGGTTACACCAAGGCAGCCTGTCAACCTGCCCCCGCCCCCCTTTCCCCCTCCTGCCACTTCCTGCGCCAGCTGTGCGTTTGTTTGCTCAGCAGCGTAAAAGACGAAGACGCTGTCAGCGACGACGGCGACGTCGACGTCAGCAGCGACAGCGACGACGTAAAGAACTCAAACAAAATATAACTGTTGGAAGAAGCTGCTGCCTCCGCCGCTGCTGCTGCTGCTGCAACAGAAAAAGTTTACAATTTATCTAGTAAAATGTAATTAGGATCCTGGTGCAGGCGCCTCCAACCCCTAAGACAAACCCTGCGTCCCCTACATCCCTTAGATCCTGACAGGACAGAGCCTGAGAAACAGAGAGAGAGAGAAAGTCATGGAAGGAAAGGGGGGAGAGAAAGGGGCTTCTCTTTGCTTTAAGTTGCAGCTGGTTTGCTTTAAGTTGCACGAGAACGAGAACATGCCACAATCAGATTAAGTGGCAGCCTTATAGAGCACATTCTGCAATTGGAAAAGTATTTATTTATATTCCCAATTTATTATAAATTCCTGCGTTTTCCTATTATCTATTTAAGGTGTTTTATAACTATTGAGGAAGTATTTTAACGTAAAATTTGTAGAAAATTTCTACTAGAAATGAATGTGAAAAATGTATTTAATTGTTAATTAATTTATTATAATAAAATTCATTAAAAAACAGTTGACCAAAAGTCCCAGACTCCCTGAGGAAGGCGAAAAATGTTGCCAAAACGCGAAGGAGGACAATTTTTCTTAATAAAGATGTAATTTATTAAAAAAATGAACCACAACGGCCTTATTAACCCAAAAACAAATATTATCAAAAACAAAAGTCTTTTCAAAATAAATTTCAATAACTAAATAATTATATAAGTAAATAATTACATACAATAAAACTAAAATATAATTTATCTGAACATTGTAAAATGTGCAATAAAAGTCTTACAAAATGATTTGGGCCCACTATTTTTTAATGTTTTGTTAAGGGTCTGATAACTACCTGAAAGATATTATCAAGTAAATTCAGCAGAAATTAATGTCCATTTAAAAAATATTTGTCAAATACATTTATAAACATTATACAAAATTATTGTACATTGCTGAATTGCAAATTTAATTGAGTTTAGCTATTTATAACTGCATTTCAATATTTGGCAACCATATTTGCACTTTTGTTTTCCCTTTCAAATTGTTTATAACCTTCACAATACATCTGCAAATCGCTTCAGTTGACAATTACTTATTTTTCTACTCTTTTTTTTTTAGCTTCAGAAATTGATTTTCGTTCACTTGGCCACTTCGAAAATGGCGTATGCGAGGGCCGTTCGACAAGTTAAGAATTTCATTAGTTGAGCGGCATGCAAACTTTTCGAACAGCCGCCGCAGAAGAC
>JBAMBJ010000321.1:0-18839 GCA_037043495.1 Drosophila recens | reverse complement strand
AAACTCTGGCCGCTAAAATTGCAATTAGTTGAACTAAACAATTGAGTCATGGAATAAATATTTCATGTCACCTTGACTTGGATGTGTTATATAAACTGTAAAATAGATCTGGAAATACTCCTAATACTCTCCCTCTCTCTCTCTATCTTTCTCTTTGTCTGGCTGTGTCTTTCTTTGCACTTCTCCCAACTGACGTGGCCAATAACACGCATCTGCAGAAAGGCCTCGCAAGACTCGCGAAATGCTTAAAACCGCACAACTCGCGAACTGAGTAATTCGAGTCGAGAGCATTGAGAACTGTTGCCAGGGGCTCTAAATTTAAGTGCATGATGAAATCAGTACTGGAATATTACCCTATATATAAGTATAGGAAATAAAAGCAGACCCTAGCAATATAGCTCAACGGAGGAAGCGGAGGCCCGTCAATGACACACATTTCTTATCAGTTGCCCGAAAGTGATCTAATCAAAAGTCTCAGGTTCGCGGAGACATTTTGTCTACGCGCTCCACAACATGTTGCCCATGGGTCTGAGTTTCTTTGTCTGGGAATGGGGAACGGGGAAGAGGGAACTGGAACCACGCCATTTCGCCATATCTCAAGTGCAATACGCGTCGCGATAAACACGCGACCTTGCAAAATGAGCTCCTCCTCCCTTTCCCCTTTTCCCTTTCCATGTTCCACAATGTTCTCTCTCTTTCTGGCAAGTATATGACGCATATTTGCCCTAGCACCGTTAAATATTGATTTAATATTCTTTAGCTCTACTGTTGATAACTATTTACTTACATTTTAGTACTGTATTTATATATATATAGAGAGAGAAAGATATATAGTCAGTAAAAACGAGACTATGTGTGAGAGAGAGAGAGAGAGGGGAGAACAAATATCTGGTGAACAGTCAGACGATTTGTCGTCCAAGTTGTTGAAATTTGATAAGGAGCTCCATTTGGTTCCATCAATTTGCCCCTGTAATATAGCTTGTCTGATTGCTCTAGGCAAATATTTGTTGTGCAAACTGTAAACTGTTGACTCAGTGATTGCATATTGGAAGAACTCGTGTCACGACCCGTTTCCATCGCTAGTCGAGCAATTAATTGGTTATTGGGGATTTTAAATTTAAGTAAATATGCCAAAAATTACAAAGACAACTAAAAGTTTAAGTGTATTGACTGAAAAATTTTGATTAGTTAATAAATATATATAGTTTAAGCTAAAAACTAGTGTCACGTCACGTTAACACCGCTAGTAGAGCAATTATTATCATTTTAAGGCTTTGAAAATTAAATAAATATGCCCAAAATCACAGAGGCAACTAAGACTACTTCGAGTTTATAGTAAAATTAATTGATTGGTTAATAAGTAGAAATTGTAAAAAAAAGCGTGTCACGACACGCTCCCATTGCTGATATATGAAATAAAATATTCGAAAAGATGCAGAAAATTCGAGTTCCGAACAAATAGTCAGATAAATTATTTAAGTTAATTTAACTTAATTTTTAAATACCGAATTAACTTTCTAAATTCTGTGACTTTTCACTACCGAATAATGCTCATATTATTAAAAAGCTGACCCAAAGCCATAGGTCACGAATTATCCGGGTTACCATTTTACCATTTTTTCTCTAAAGGAAAATGCTGGAAAAACCCGATGGGTAACTCATTGTGGAAAATTTGCGGCTCATTTGGGAAAACGGTGGATCAGGTAGAACAGAAGATGACGGCACTACCATCAGGTAGAGTCACAGATACAGATACATCTGACAGTACATAGATAGATAGTTGTACTTGATGCCAAACTGAAGCAACAACAACAACACGGGAACAGCAAAGTCCACTTAAAAGATGGAAAAGGGACAATATGGAGGGAAGAGGGAAGGTCGCTGGAGGGTCAGGGGGATGGAATGACAGTAAACACTTTCAGCTGATGCAATGTCATCAATTTGGAAAATCAACTTAAATGCGGACCCTTCCCAAATGGCCCTGAAACTGAAACTGAAACTCAAACTGGGACTGTGTTTGCATAAATTACGCTCCGATTCGAGTACCCGCAACCGGGCATCGAATGTGTGTGTATGTGTGTGTGCGAGTGTGTGTGTGAGTACACTCAGTTCAGAGTTGTTGTTGCCAGGTCAATTCTGTAGTGAGAGTTGATCGGAGTTTTTTAATTGATTTAGTATGACATGACACCCAAGGTTGTGCAACTGGGGACAGCTATTTTTAGTTAGTTTTATGCACCCCCAACCCCAACCTTCCACTCTCCTCCCTCCCTCCCTTTAAACAGGTTCGAGAGCATTGAATCAGTTGCTCTTCAATCCATGACCTTCGTTTCGGATGGCGCACACGCAATTTTAAGGGTGATTAGCGCTCGGATTTTGGACATGGGGACAGGGGTGCCCAGGGGGTTGCAGGGGATGGAGGGGGACTTACGACAGGGAGTTGAGTTGAGTGTTAAATTGATAAATTGCCCTTATTGGAAAGGAAGTTGTGAACTGTCTGCGATTGCCATACATAGATACAACTTGTGTGTGTGTGTGACTGGGGCGAAACTATTTTTATGACCAGTTGTGTGAGGGGCTGCGGGAATTATCCACTGAAATCCTTAAAGTTGATTTAATCTTTAATGAGCTGAAGATATTCCGCTATAGTCTTAATTTTAATCAGAAATTATATATGAATTTAAATTTTAAATACAAAGATATTAGATATAAATTAAAATTATGTTAGCATTAAGTGAAAAATATATTTATATATTAATGTGCACAATTCTATAATTTCATAAGATATTTTCTGATTATTAAATCCCTCGATTATACGTTGAATCTTTGCACTCTCTTCTTAGTTAATTTTCAGTATAACGTTTCTTATGTCGATTCGTATTTTGTAGATTTTAAGTTTATTTCATTAACTTTTATAATAATATAACAATGAGTTCTCTACAGTGATTAAGATTCTTATATACACTAGATAAATGTTATTGACTCAACCTTTAATGCGTATGACCGATTTATTGTTTCGATTGCTTATCTATTGGTTATTTATAGATTAAATATAGAGATATATTAAATAAATACCATAAAAATTTGAAAAGATGAATCAGCGTGACAATTTCACAAGATCTTAAATAATTGGCGATAAAGCTGATTCTTCTTTCTCTGTGTTTTTCGCTCTTTTACTTTGTCGCAACAGCAACGACCACAAAATCAAGAGAAGCAGCAACAAAAACAACAGAAACATTTGCATTCTCATTACAGCTGTCATAATAGCAGAGCTTAGGATTGTGGAGAGGTAAAGAGTTGGAGTGACAATGGGGTTAAAGAGAGTATCCTCCTTGCTGAACGCATACAGTTAGTCAGAAAATTGTTTTAACATAATTTAAAAACTACTTGGCAAAAGTAACCTTTTTTAGTTTATTACTATTTTTACTATGCAACTTATACTTATAGTTTTTAGAACCAATTAATAAAATAAACAACTTATTTTTTTGTCAAAACAGTTACTCGACATACTGTAAGTGTGTGCAAACATTGCATGTGTGTGTGTGTGTGTTGCACTCGTCCGCGGAGAGCATGAGGATGTGTTTTGAGGGAGAGCGCGAGAGGCTTCAATGGAGGCGCAGATAACCCGCGTCAGGTACTCACGTATGTCCAGTAATTTCATCATTGCTACGTTTTCTCCAATTTCAAGAAACTATACGTAGCCAAAAAGAAAAAAATCAAAAGAGAGATAGAGAAAACCCGTTGCCAAGCAGAAAATGAACTATTGATGAAAAAAAGCTGACGGGCGAATGCAACACAAGCAAAAGATACAGAGAAATGACTTTGTAGAAGATGCACACATACATGCATGCATGCAAGTCACTCTGCCAGAGTGTATGTGTGTGAGTGTGCAGAATAAAACAGATGATTGCCCATAAGCAAAGCAAAAACAGCAATAACAACAACAAGCTCAGCTCAAAAGCTTTGCGACTGCGACGCCAACAGCGACAGCAACTGAGGCCGGCCGGGCCCCACTCGGACTTGGCTTTGGCTCTCTTGCGCTGCCAGCGAAGACATAAAAAATAAATAAATAAATAAGCGAGCTGAAAAGAAAGAAAGAAAACAAGCAAACATCAACAGCCGCAGCAACAGCAACAAACATGCAATACATACGCACATACATACATGTGCACATACATACATATGTGGAAAACAGATGAGAGCGACGCGACGTTGCCGCTGTACAACTCGTTTGCAGGCGGCTCAGCAAGCAAAGTAAGTGAAAAACGGCAACAATGTGCAGGCAATAAGAAAACAGCAACAACAAACAGCCGCAGCAGCAGCAGCAGCAGCAACAAAACCTTAGGCAAATTACATACATACATACAAATGTATGTACATAGTTGTATGTGTGTCGGTTTTGGGGGGCGCGTTGACTGCGAGAAACGAGTTGGAAAATCAAGATACTGACTGAGCGTTTGGCGCAGCAGCAGCGACGCGACGCCGACGGAGCTGCAGCGCCCATAAAAACGTTGAACGGCCACGGCTGACTTTGTATACAGCATTGCATACATGTATGCGAATGTGCATATACATATACACTCAAATACATGCACATGTACATATGGGCTGGGGATATGCGGGAACCTGCTGTGCGCCAGAAAAACAGATGATGAGCGAAACAGCTGCAAAGTCAAATGCTGTCGTACTCCTTACTGTTGTTGTTGTGCTCACAGAGAGCGAGAGAAAGAGCCAATGCTCAACACATTTGAGTTCAATCAGCTGTGCGCCGTTTTGCACTCAAACCAACATTTTAACTGTGCCCGTCAGCTGTGAGTTAAAGAGCGCCCCACTGAATTTAGCACTCAAAGAGCAGACTTAAGAGCGCCACTGAGCGATGCGAGCTCTTGAGTAGACGTGCTCTGTACTCTTTAACCCAAAGCAGCAATTGAGTTGAAGTGAATGAAGCGTATTTGAGCATTATTTCGTAGCATTTTCTTAGTAGAAATTTATGCAAAAAGAACTCGAAATGTGTTTACTTCTTTTGCTTGTTCTTGTTGTATATAAATAAATGCATATTTATTTATGCTAATGACCCCCGCTCTGGTCAGCACGACAACAAATTCAAATCACAAAACTTTTACGCAAAACTGTGTGAAAAGTTGGCAAAGTGTTTTGCATATTGAGCATAAATCAATTATGCATCTTTAAGATAATTTTCTTGAGTTGCTCTGAAAGCGCAAATACAAAAAAACATGCATATTAAATGCCATGCACATAATTTAATTTTTATCTAATTTTAAGCATTTCCTCGAAAACGCAACACAATTTTCCGCAACAACAAATTACACACACACGCACGCACACAAAGAAAATACAATGTATGTATGTACATGAAAAATTGCCTACACGTCAAACAAATTGTCATTGTTGTTGCTGCTGTTTGTTGTACAGTCGAACTTCCCTAACTCGAACTTCCCTAACTCGAAGTCTCTCTAACTCGAACAAAATCGAGTGGCAATACTTGGCAAATTTCATACAATTCTACTTCCCTAACTCGAAGTCTCCCTAACTCGAACCTTTTTTCGTGGATAATGGTGATTCGAGTTAGGGAAGTTCGACTGTATTTGTATTTTTTGTTGCTGCTGACGTCGTTCGACGCTGCGCTGCACGTTTCAAAACTTTTGCTCGCTAGATGGCGCCACACGTACCGTTTTTGAGCGACAATTGAAAAATCTGATTGAATTTTTTACTTTTTCTTTTGCACTTCTTATCGCTTATCGTTTGTCGTTTATATCGTTGCGTGTGTGCGTGTGATATAGTATTATTATCTATAATTGATGAATCAATTGCAATTGCAATCAATTGTGATTTTCTTATCGATTAACCTTATTATTATCATTGCTTTATCAGTCAACTGAAATCGTTTCAGTTTAAAAATACGAAAGCGAAATCGTTCTCCTTGAACCGCATATTATAATGGGTCTATTATAAGACCTATAAGTAGAATTCCGCGAAAGTGGATGTACAATTTAATAGATCTGCATAGACAATTTCCAAGAACTTATCACGTATCTTTTTTTTAAATGTATTTCTCTATCTCTCTTGGCATAATTTTGCACCTAAAACAAACATAAAAATCTAAAAGTCTAGAAAAACTCAACTTAATTCTTGTTAAATTTCATGTGATTTTCTTTTTCTTTGCTCTGCACGTTTTTCACGTAATGTGTTTGTATTTGAGAAAAAAACGGAAAATGTGGTTTGCTTTTTTTATACAGAAAAAAACTAATTAAAGCATAGATTGTGCTTAGGAAATGTGAAAAATGGCATAAAAATAAGAGTATTTTGAGTTCTTTTCTCAGATTTCAATGGAATACTTAGTTACAAAGCATAAAAATTAGCTTTTAAAAAGTGTTTATATTAGGAAATGTCTATAACTAATTTGTTTTTGTGTTTAAACCAAGAAATAGTGAAAATAAAATTTAAATTTAAAATTTTTCTGATTGTATTTTCAATTTCAATATTTTTTGTGACTCTTTAGCTTACTTTTTACTTTGAAAATAATATAAACTAAGAGTATTTTGAGCTCTTTTCTCAGATTTCGATAGAATGTTTAGTGAAGTAACATAAAAATTGGTTTTTAAAAACTGTTTGTATCATTAAATTACTGAATAATTTAGGAAATGGCTATAATACAAATGTTTTTTATGTGGTTGAAC
Organism: Drosophila recens; assembly: GCA_037043495.1. Lineage (NCBI taxonomy): Eukaryota > Metazoa > Arthropoda > Insecta > Diptera > Drosophilidae > Drosophila > Drosophila recens. Next base: position 12,144 of record JBAMBJ010000321.1, on the reverse strand, counting down.
TAAGAACTAATGAAAATAAAATGTAAATTGCAAATCGGGAGCTGACTACATCAATTTTTCTGATTCAATTTCAATTTTAAAGTGTTTTTTAATCTTTTTAGCGCACTTTTCACTTTGAAAATAATAAATAATATAGTGAAATGGCTGATAACAATAGCCACAATTAGTTGATAGGTGATTAAATTAGTCTATTTATTAGTTAAACGTGCATCTGTCTTGTGTTTTGCACTTTGCTCCGGTTTAATCACCATATATTCATATATATATATTAGTATAATCCAATTTAGAATCTGCTGTGTCATATTTGCATAGATTGTGAAATTCTTGGCTTTGATTTGCATCATCATTTTAGCAAAATATACATTGAGAAAAGGAGACAAAAGTCGAAGGCAAAGTTAACGTTTCATTTGGTTTTATTATCTGGCAAACATATCTATACAAAAGCAAATGTATCTGACAGCAGCATAACCCAAAGATACACACACATATACACACACGCACACACACATACTTGAGAGAATTTCATTTCAATTCGAAACGAAACGAACAGGCACAAACATGCAAAGAAACACACAAGGAAACAGGTTCAGATACATTTCAATCTTTCGTTTTCAATCTACGTGCAACAGCAGCAACAACAACAACAGCAACAACAACAACAGCAACAACAACAACAGCAACAACAACAACAACACTATCATAATCTAAAAGATGCATTCAATTGAAATGAAAGGACCCAGCATGAAATCATGATATGAATATAAAATTATTCTACAAAAAAGAAAAATAAATAAATAAAATAAAATAAAGCAGAAATGAAGATATTAAATTCAAACTGGACTTTCAAATGCTGGTGAAATTCGTAATGCTCCAACTTGAGAATATCAGATATAAATATGAAGAATAAAAACATGGAAATGAAATAAAAAGAAAATGTATATTATTAAATGATGATGAAATACTTTTAAAACTTATAGAGATTTCGAGAGTCACGATTGTGTATAGAATTTATATTATAGATACAAACTATAATAATAATTAAATTAATTGCTTGTAAGAAATAATTGTCAATTTATTCATTTAAAACCTGAATATAACTGATCATCTGATATAATATAATGTATGGAGATCGTTACAATATGTAATCATCAAAATCATATAGAATTTTAATTTTGCTAATAATAAAATTGCAAAAGATCAATAAAAGATACTTTTTGAAAGTTATAAAAATAGATTAAAATACGATTTATTCACAGATTACGCTCTAAAATAAAATGGAAATACGGTCGATTTTCAGGGAAAACTGACAGCATGGAAGATGAATTTCAGCGACAGCGACAGCGACAGCGAATTTCCATCATTTGTGAGATCTCTCGAGTAATTGTTGTGAAATTAGGCAGCATGGCAACAACGACAACAGAATCAGGAGCTGGGGAAGGGGCAGAAGGAGCAACAGTACTCGACTTTGCTACTTACCACTTGGTGCTTGTTGCAACTTGATATGCCATTAGCAACACATTGTGAACGCACAGAGAACCGAGTCCGCAATCCGTTCGGAGTCCGGAGTCAGAGACGGAAACGGAGTCGGAGACGGAATCGGAGAAAGAGGGAGAGAGACAGAGACAGAGAAGTAGGCAGCCCATTTGGCCACTGGACTTCGATTTTCAAAGTTGTTGCAAACTGCAGTGGAAAATTTCAATTTTGACATGGTGCGTTCTCCTGGGGCAACAACAACAACAATAGCAACAACAACGGCTACAGAAGTGGCAGCAGCGCAGCAACTGCGGGCAGCGCAGTAATGTGGAACGAAACGTCTGCACGACGGGAGGGTGTGAAGTGGAGGCAGCTATGAAAATTACTAGATGTGTGTGTGTGTGTGTATGTGTGTTCGTTTCGTACGTGTGCATTGCGTTCGCTGCGTTGCGTTGCCTCCTTCCATCCTTGCCAGAGAGCACTCAGAGAGTGAGAGAGAACATTTTCATCATCCTTTTTGGCCTGCCTGCCTGTCGTCCGTGCTGTGCTGCCTTCGCCGGCAGCAGCGAAACATGCTCAACCGGCACAAAAGTCACGTATGCATCCAAGCACATACAAGCATACACACTAGCACATCTATACATACAGTGAGTGAGAGATACATACATACGCATACACGCACTCGGTCGACAGAGCGACAGTTACATGAGAAACAGAAACAGCGACAGCGACAGAGACACAATGCCGGGGCCGGTTGTAGGTGCGCATGAGCGAGCCAGTTGAAGAGCGTTGAGTGAAACAGCTGATGAGTGAAAAGAGAGTGACTGCGACAGCGATGGAGCGTTGTAAAAAGCAGCCAACTTACATCAGCCGTTTTGCTTGCCCTGCTCTGTGCTTCTTTCTACCTGCAGCAGTCACAGCACAGCAGCAATATAGCAACAACTACAATTACAGCACCCACATACACACACACACACGCTCAAACAAGCGCACATACTATATACCTATTGAGTACATACGTGCTTTGAAGCGGTCTCTTTGCGGAGAGCACAACCGCTAATTGCTCAGCAAACACATATAGCGTTGTTGTTGCTGCTCTGCTGCTCTGACTCTCCCAACGACTCACCACCAGCAGCAGCAGTAGCAGCGGCCGCGGCAGAGGGCAACTGAGCACAGTCGCCTATAAATAGCCGGTGCAGAGGACAGCGCTTCATAGTAGCTTCGAAACATTGCTGAGGTAAACACATAGAAAAGTAAGAAACGGCAAAGCAGCAAGAAAAGAAAGCAAAATTAGCGTGTGTTGAACATTTTCTACTGTTGGACGATTTTAAGTACACAACAACAAAATATAAATTGTTTCAAGAAGAATTCTATGTTTAAATAATTACAAATTACAAAACAAAAGAAAAACCAAACAACTAAAATGTATTTGTAACTGTATAAAAACCAAACAAAAAATAATTTTATGAAAATTATTAAATAATATAATAATTGCCATCAAACAAATGCAACGGACCAACGCCATTTAAGTGATAAACCACAAAACAACCAACAACAACAACAACAAAAGTGCTGTGATTTCCAACTACAAAACAACAACAACAACAAAATTAACAAATGTTAATTTTTAAAAAAAAAGAACAACAACAACAAATTTGAAGCAATCAACAGCAAAAATTGAAAAAACAACCAGCAAATTGTGATAAATTATTAATTAATTCAACTCAAACAAAACAAACAAACAAATAAGAAACAAACACTATTAATTAATTTGTTAAAAAAGCAAAGAAAGAAAACTCTTCAAGTGATACAACAACAACAAGAACATTTTGTCCCGTTAAACACCGAGAAAATTCAAAGTCAAATGAAAATGGAAGTACTCGCAATGCAGTCCAACTACGGTGGCGTCCTGGGATCCAACAAAGCTCGAGGTAAGTTTGAGCAGTTCACGAACCACAGTTTGAGTTTGAGTGTAACTGAAGCAAAGTTCTAGAAATTCAATTCGAGAAATTTCCTGCGTACAGTTCAAAAATTATTGAAAGCTTTTCAAGTCAACCGACTTTTTATTACAAGAAAAAAAAAATTGAAATTTAAAATTACTTCATAAAAAAATAAAGAGAAGAGCAACATATACAACAACATTTGCGACAAAGTCACGTACACAACAACATGCAACAAAAAAACAAGCAAATGAAAATAAAACAATAAAAAATGATTTTTCGTTTGCTTTTTGCTTGTTGCTTGTTGGGCCCTCTGCCTCTGCCTCTGTCTTGTTCCGCTTTTATCTCGTTCGCTGCTTGTTGCCAAGCGGCGGTGTATGCATGTGCGTGTGTGCGTGTGTGAGTGAACATTGAGTGAGTGAACATAGAGTGAGCTTTATCGTTAACTAAGTCTACGCTGCCTACAATTTGCCTCAAGTTGATTTATTTTTTTATTATTTGTTATTCGTCTTGTACTTATCAAAGTTGTGTTTTATTTTTGCGCTACTTTTAGATTGGACCAGCACATTGACACCGCCCACGTCCGCCGCCGTGGCGAAGAAGGTCGCCGTCTCTGCTGCCAGCAGCGCAGCCCGAAGCCAGAACAACACACACAGTATTAAGCACAAGCAGCAAGTGAGCCGCAGCAGCAGCAGCGGCAGCAACAGCAGCAGCGCCAGCAGCAACAGCAACAGCAGCAGCAGCGCTAGCGTCAGCAAGAAAACCAAAAGAAGCAGCGGACAATATGCAATGAACAGCAGTCCATACAGCAGCGTCTATAGCTGCGAAGAGGATGAGTTTGCGCTGCGCAGCGACGTCGATGCCGCCGCTGTGGCGGAGCTGTCGATGGGTCTGCTCGACAAGCTGCGCGAGGCGAAGGCGCGCCATTTGACGTGCACCGAGGTGTCGCTACCCTGTGATCTCACGCCCAGCATTGCGGCGGAAATAATTCGTGTGTCGGAGAAGGAGCCGTGCGGCATTCGGGGCTGCACCATCTACGTGGAGTTCGAGGATGAGCCGCAGAATTCGCGGCGCATTGCATCGCTCAAAGTGGATCCGGAAACGGTATCCACATTCGAGGTGTATCTAACACTGCGACAGGATCATCGCGGCTGGACGGCACTGTTGCCGCAGTTCATGAAGAGTCTGGCGCGCACCATCACCATCAGTCCCGAGTATACCATCACCAAGCACAAGCTGTACTCGGCCGATGGCCTGGGCGCCAGACGTACCTACAGCTTTGGCTCCAGCAATAGCCAGGCAATTGCAACGCCAACGATATAAGTGATTAAGAGAGAGAGAGAGTTTAAGAGATCGAACGCAAGAGAGAGAGAGAGTAAGATATTGAAGCGAGCCCAGCGAGTGCGAATTAAGCGCGCCCAACACCGCCCAACACCCCCTGTGATGTCGAGAGCAGTAGTTAGTTGCGAGCGCAACGCGACGACGAAGCAAGTATTCGAAGCCACCCCACCTACACACACATACACATACACATAAATCACACTTATACTTATAAGTATACGACACACACACACACACTCATACTAATACAGTTCGAAGTTTGCTGTGAAATTCACGCAACTCTTCGAATTTCAATTTTGTAATTGTGACTCTCACCACCATTTTACTTAGATGCGTAGTAGATGCTATAAAAAAGCAAAAACAAAAAACAAAATAACAAATAACTAGTGTTTTAAGTTGTTTCTCCTTTTTCAACAAAACAAAAACAAACAAAAAACAAACAAAAAAAAACACAAAACAAAATGAAAACATGAAATTCAAAGACGGCAACCCGCAAGCCACAGGCAGCAACAGCAAACATTGACAGCATTGGGCAACCCTAACCCATGCCACCCCCCCCCCCCCCGCCCACAAGCTGAGTGCGCTCGCTGCCCAGGCCGCTGCGAGGGTTGCTTAGTCGACAACTCATGAATATGTGATACTGTTTAAGATGCTAAGAGTTTTTTGCGTGCGCTCGCAAGTACGGCCACCCAAAAAACGAATGATAAAATATACACACACACACACGAACACATCCACACACAAATACACACAAAAAATAGAAGAGATACAACTAAATGTGAACAGATTTTTTTTTTAAATTGTATGCTATTATAGTAATAAACAAACCAACAACAAACAAACAAACAAACAAAAAAAACTTGATCTTGATAAATTTAAAATTTAACTGTACGTTTAATGTGTAGAACGAGCATAAGGTAAAAAAAATGATAAAGGAGATAAAGGAGGCAAAGTAAGCGAAGAAGAAGAGAACGCTCCAATTTTAGTTAGACGCAGCTTGCTGCATTAAAAATTTTTTAAATTATTAATTAATCTTAATTAAAACCAACAAATTTTAGGATTTTAACAAATTTTTATATATTATTAAATGTATAGCGCCTACTACAACAACAAATACAAAATAAAAAAAAACCATCATTAAAATTACAACACGAAAAATACAAGAAAACAAAAAAAATTGATTAATAATTAATAATTGCTTAAATGTTAAGGCAAAAAGAATATCTCAGTAAATGTGAAAGCGTAAAAAATTTGTAAAATTTTTTTGTCTGTGTAAAACTCCAATTGCGATAAAAATAAAAAATTTAATTAAACAAACAAAAAACAAAACGAAAAATTTAAATGTAGCTGCAAAAAATTAAAATTAAAAACTAAAATTAAAGATGCAACTAAAATGCAATGCGATATAATTTTTAAAAATTACGATTAACGTAACAATGAAAACTTAATGTTCTCACACATACATACACATACACACACTCACACACACATACACAAAAGTATCTATACCAGCTAAAAGTATCTTAACTTAAAAAATCGAAAACTATTTATTACAACAACCACACACACAAAAACGATAAACAAAACAAAAACAAAAACATGTATTAATTTTTTTATATTATTACGAAAAGAACAACCACATATTGTATTTAATGTTAAGTTTTTTATTGCGTAATTTCAAACAACAACAAAACAATACAAAATTTGTGAGAAATTTGTAACCAAAATGTAAGCAAAACAAAAACAAAAATACAACAAAAGAAGCAAAAACAAAGGCAAAAAACAACAAACAATACATCAACAAGAAGAAAAGAAAAAAATTACAAAAATAAAAGCATATAATTTTTCCTGCGCTAGCGGAAAATAATTGTGAAAAAAATTAAAACAAAACGGCTTTCTTTTTTAATGCCATGGGCAGGGTGACCAGAGAGCGCGGGGCGGGGCGGGGGCTGCTTGTAGCGGGTGCTTGCAGCTTGCAACTTTCTTTTACAGCCAAGTGAAGTGCGGCAACGGCGCATCGGCAACGGCAACTGCAACTGCAACGATCGGCAACCAGTTTGCCATTTTGCTAGCCCGGTTTTCATCACGGACGAGAAGACGGAGAAGGTGGAGAAGAGATGTGGGTCGGGGAGGCAGCAGAGGGGCAGCTGGCACTATGAACTTGGCTGAAGTGCGGCAACAGCGCATAAATCAAAGTTTTTACACGAAGAAAAAAAACAAACTAAACAAAAGTGGGAGAAACATCTAAAGACCAGTCTTGAGGCCAGTACGCAGCTCACCAAGCACAGCAGATTTCGGAATAAATATCACGTAAAAAGCATTACTTTTTATGTCCAGGTCTTATCTGATATTTCTCAAGCGCTTATCTATGCAACGATAGCTTCAAAGATAAGGCATAAAATTAGCGCAACTTTTAATTACAGGGTGACCAGAAATAACGGAGACAAACATTTTTAATTATAATTTTACTAAACGAAAGAAATTTAGCAAAGCAACAATTAGTAACGATAAAGTGGATCACTAGTAGTAAGATTCCCAGCCGGTTTCGAAATGGTCTAATCCAGTTGCCATGCACAGGCCCAAACGTGATCTAAAATTGTTGGCCATGGGCCGCAGGTCGGCGATAGGAGCGCATCCTTTTCACAGATGAGAAGCTGTTCACTGTCGAGCAGGCCCACAACCACCAAAACGACTGGATCTGGTCCGTAGAGGTTCCGAGTACGTCGGCCATTGTCAAACATCGCCAAAATCCGAAGTCCGTTATGGTCTAGGGCGGCATTTACGCCAGCGGCAAGAAACCCCTGGTTTTCGTGGATCAAGGGGTTAAAAGAAACCAAGAAGTGTACCGCCGCGACATTTTCGACGCCGTGGTATTAAATATTCAAAGAGTTTCCCAGTAAATAAAATTATTTAAATTGTCTCTCAGTAATTAATGAATTTGTTTTCTGATGTCTCTCAGTAACTAAATGATAAATTTGTTGCTTAATGCATGTATATGTAGATATAATTAAAACTAATTTATTTAATCAAGTAAAAAGTGAGTTACTTGTCAAATTTCTTAAGATTTTCCGACGTTTTCTTAAGAATTAAGTTTTTCTAAACAGTTTAAAAGTCATGTTTCAATCTAATTAATTAATTATATTTTTTTCTATGATATTTAATTAAACTACATGGATTTTCTGCTATATTGTATAATATGGAGTTATGATTATCTGGAATTCTGTTAACTTATCAAAATAAAATGTTATTTTCGTGTGTGCCTCTTTTTTACTGCATTTTCATTGCCGTTTTCATCTCAGGTACAATTAAAAGCTTTAACTAATTATTTTGAATTGAAAATTCTCACGTCATAAAAAAAACAACATTAATTAAATCATTTCGTGCCACGTCACAAAATGTTGTTTGCTTGTTTTCGGTACATTTTTAAATTTTAATTATTTGTTTTTTGAACTTTTTCCCTCTTGTTTTTGTGCGCTTTGTGACGGCGCCAGCGAATACGGAAAGCGGAATGAGGAACAGGGGGCAAGGGGGCAAGGGGGAAAGGGGCGGCAAGTAATATAATTTTTGCTGACGCGCCTGACGCTTTTAATTTCCTTGACTTTGTAATTTATAGTTGTTTTTATATACAAAATAGATTTGTACATATGTATATATTCCGAAGATTCTATGGCTTGTCGATGGAAACACGTTTCGCTTATGCGACACACGCTATCCAAAAACTATTTTCACCCAGTTTAATACCCTGTAATACCAAAACAGTATAAAGTGTGCATATTTGCAGAGTATCTTCAAGTTGATTTTACGCCTCTTTTAAGCACTTTCTATAGTTTCTGGCAGCTGTATCAAGTTGTCTTAACACAAGTGCTCGGTATTTCCCGATATGAAACAATAAGAACCAGAAGAAGTCGACAGTATTTGCAATATTATTTAATCCAAAGTTACCATTCAGAAGATAAACAACGAACAAATAAATAAATTAAATGGAATCGAATGAAATGAAATGAAACGAATTGAAATGGAATTTGCATGTGTCATTTATAAAATGCGGAATTTCTGTTATTTTCTGTCTGTCTGTTTCAATAGCGACAGCAATTGGCAAATATTTAGTCAAGTTCTCGTGGTTTTATTTAAACAATATCTTAATGCTAATTTCAGATCGCCCACCTCCCAACTATTCCGACTTTCATATTTCTATTTGTATTTTCAACAACACTTGTCTGACAATTTATTTAAGTTTTCTGTTCTTGTTTTTGGCTATTTCAATATGGAAATTTTCCAGATTCTTAACACATCGATGGATTGCTCAGATCGCGGCACGTGTCGCAAAGAATGCGAAAGAATTATACGTCTTAAGATAAAAAAAACTAGACAGAGAGAGAGAGAGAGAGAAATGCTGTTAATCCTATAGAAATTGTATAAATAGTAAATAGTTTTTAAGGCAACTCGCAGATAATTTTCAAACCGTACGCACACCTGGGTCCAGAGACCTTATCAATACGACTATCATAAGAAAATACTTATGTTGAACTTATGAGCATTATCAGTCCATCAGTTATTTCATTTTGGAGGTAAACATCTTCTGTTTACAGACAAGCACTTGAGTGTGTGCATAGGAACACAAGTATTTGTGCTGATAGCTGTACAGTGAAGACCCTCTACAAAAAGAAATCCAAGTTTTTCCTGATGATACATTCAAACTATATACTCGTACATATATTTTCATAATTATTCGTTTTTTTTGTAAAACAAACGTTATGGCCTTAAGAAATAAATCAAAAACCGTGTTCTGTACTTATTTCCATTTTAAAATTGATCTGCTTCAGCTGATAATACGAGCACCATTTAAACAATCGCATATATAAATACAAAATCTTTTCTGAAAATAATCTGTAGAAAACCAAACAATTTAGCCATTAGTAAACCCCTTTTTATCGCACTTCCGAAAATAATAACTTAATTTTTGCTCTATGCCCAAAACAGCAATTTGTCGGATCGATGGATTGTTTCAGTTTCTTTGACCTTCGAAGGACCTTATGCCTTATACCCATTGTCCTTTTGTCTCAGGGTTCTTTGTGGCTGGCAACCACAACAGATCGTAGTTTCGTATATTCATCTAACTGATAAATATGAACCCTAGGCAGACCCTCACCTTTCCCTTTGGCAACAAGAAACAAAAAAAAGAGCCTACGAATCTTTTTCTTACATTTTATGTATCTATAAGATACAATCGCACAGATACACTCATATGTGTGTACCTTTTATAGTTGTTGTTGTTGTGATCGTTGTTGTTGTTGTGGTCGCTGTTGTGTGTGAGCTGTGTTTGTCAACTTGTCGTATCTTTTTTGTCTCTGACTCAATTGCTGGTATCGCATAGATTTGCCCATTTCAAAATAAAATAAAAAAAACAGAAAACTGATAAGCGAGCAGTTCTTGGGCAAGATGCACTGAGAGAAAGATTTTAGTTTAAAAACAATAAATTACAATACAACATTTTTGAAAAATAATTTAATACAATTTATTGAAAAGTGTTGGCAGAGAAATTTCACTGTAATTCTATGAAAAAAAAATAGTCAAACAAAATATAACTAAATATAATAAATATAACTAAAAATGTATTTAAATTTAAAAAAAAAAAAATGAATTTAATTTTAATGAATAATATTTTCATATGACTCTCCTTTATTTTAAAATGCTTTGAAGGCAATTTCAATAATACAATTATTATTTATATTTCTTTTTAACATAGGTAGATTTACCTAGAAATAGTACAAAATTAATTTGATAAAAATAAAAAAAATGTATTTATAAAACTGGTTCGTTATAGAGTTGTTTGACTGTACATACATATCGTCCATGTGCTTTGCTTTTTTTAATTTAAATTTAATGTTTTTGAAAAGCAGCTTGTTTAATTCTCTCTGTGTAGCAGTTGAAGTGTGTGTAGTTTTAGTAGCAATGTGTGAGTGTGTGTGTGTGTGTTGGGTGTGTGTGAGTGTGTGTGCTGTATTTGTTGCCAACTGTGCTGTGGCTGTGACAACAATGACGACTGTTGCCGAGGCAGGAAAGCGGAAATGCGAACTGGGCGAAGAGAGCAACAACAGCAACATTAACAACAACAACAACAGCAACAACAGCAACAACAACAACAACAGCAACAACAACAAAAGTCAACAGTAATTGTAGCGTTCCAAGGTTTTCACAATGTGAATGATGTGTGTATGTGTGTGTTTGTGTGTGTGTGTATTTGTACCTGGGCTAGCAACAATGCGACGACAACTTTTCATTGCAATAACAAAAGAAGCAACAACAACAACAACAACAATAACAACAGCAACACTAACAACACTAATGAACAGCGAAGGTTTCATAAGTCGCAGCAGCAACAACAATAGCAACAATGAAGTACTTAAAACAGCAACAACAACAACAACAACAATAAAAGAAAACGACAGCAAACCAATTGTGAGTCATTTGCCAGCTCCTCTTTTAACGCTTGCTCTCTCACCCGCTCTGCGACTGACTCTCTCTCCTCCCGCTCTCTCATCTGCATATGGCGACCTGCATACACATGTATGTATTTGTTGTTATTGTTGCCAGCTTTGAATGAACTGCAACAACAATTAGCCACATGTGCAAAATTTTGAGCATAGAAACAAAAGATAAGCAAGAAAACAAGTGTAGCACAAAAGAAGATGTTGAGAAGTGCGAGAGGGAGAAGGACGAAGAAGCAGCAGCCTAAAAGGTCGACTCACACACACATACACATGCATATTTACGTGCATACTGTCACTCTCAACATATTTCATCCACTATTTGGATATGCTACAAATTTTGAATTGAAATAGTTTTAAATCAAATGGTATTAAATACCAGATTTGTATAAAATTAAAAAAAATTAAATTTATTTTAATTCAACATTAAAAACAAAACCTAGTCAAAAGCGTAGTGTGGCTAATAATCTAGTAGCGACTGTGAATCGCAGTCACAATGTATAATATTACGAGTATAATCCCCATGGCGGGCAGTTTGGTAAATTTGCTCAAATGTATCTCGCAGATATGAAATGTAACGGCTGCTGCGGCTGCGGCTGCTCGGCAATTATTGTACAAGCGAAACGCAATAAAAATGTAAATTTCTTTCGTGGCTTTTTCAAATACATAGCTGCTTATCTCTGCTATACCAACAAAGCCTCCTTCCCCCATTCGGTGTATCTACTTGTGCTCAGCTGCAAAAGTATCTGCCAGCTACATAATTACTTACAAATAATGTACACACTTTAAGCAGATTTGTTATTATTCTGCTGCTGCAGATTGTCTAGGTATTCCCTATCTGGTTAAGTTAACTGCTTTAGGGATTTGCAAAATATACAAAAGTATCTTGAAGATACGAAAGA